>CM062813.1:584639218-585239218 GCA_031772625.1 Pinus tabuliformis
CTCAAGCGATGGTAGCTTATCTCTAAGAAGATATGTGGCAGCTACATGCCTCTGAACTATGTTATAGTGAGGCTCAAAGGCCTATTTATTATTTAGGAACAATGGAAAACCCTAAACATCCAAAGACCTAACCTAGGAGATGAAGCGTGAAAACTATGGGCCCCGTTTTGGTAAATTGGTACATCAAATTCTTGGGGTCGTAACTTTGGCATATGATCTCTGTTTGGCTACCATAGTACCTCATTTCGAAGATATCCAAGAGAACGTTGAAAACAAAAGGCCACATTTGTTTGGGATATCTTTGGACTCTTTTGTTTCCATAAAACTGTTGTTTAGGGCCTCAAAACGACTCTCGAAGTTGAGGGCCCAAAAAATTGCCAAAAATAGTAAACTATGCTACAATTGAGGAAAATGAAAAACTGAAAAGGATAGTGTTGGGGGTCCAAGTGGAATATATGTGTGGCCACCACTATCCACCTGGATCACTCGTAACCATCCGTACAAAGGAAAACATGTGCAAAATCATTAATAACTCATAACTCCACGCAACCTGAATTTTATGACATAGAATCTAGGGTCTTGCGCTCTATCTCGACCCGATCAATGTACAAATTGTAACATGTGAATAGATGTATTGAATTCAAACATGATATAAAAACACCTGATTACTGATCAATGATGTAAACGGCTAACAGGCATGAGAGAAACCACAAATAATGACAATGGCTCTCAAGGTACAATCAGCATAACCCACGAATGGAAATTAATGAAGTTGAAGACAAACACCCATGGAATCATTTAATTGAAGGTCAATGATGTAAGCCTATCATAAAATGTGAATAAATGCCCATTTAAGCATGCAAGATCTAAGGTACTCGAAGGGATTTTCTAGATCATCTTCCCATATAATGAGCTGAAGTCAATAAGAATTGATCCGTCAAAGGAGGATCATAATGAATCCCACATCATCGAAATGAAACAAAGGATGTGGTATAGTAGATAAGTGTGATCTAGAACTATTGCAAAAAGTCAGATAGTGTATTAAACAGTAACGAATTGCATATAGGACATGTCTTAAACATATCAGTGACACAACTCCAAAGTTTAGCAGTATTTGACTCAACAAAGCATGAGAGATATTGATGACAAAATGGTATAATCAGATAAGAGGAAAAATGGATTTACCAGGCCTAGGAAGGCAAGTGACTAAGTGAGGATGTCCGAAACCTAACACGAGCAACAGATGAGTGTCATGTTCAAGAGTGACATGTTACCTTTACAAAATACAAGAGGTGATCTCTTTCACTTTTTCCCACATCATTTATAGTGTGTACCCCATTATTTTTTATCGTAAGCTTGAAGAGCATAGCATATAATTTCCATATAATTTTATCCTTTAGATGAATCCATCCTAGTAAGTTTTACGAACCCTTACGAAGGAGAAAATCGGTCTTGTGATGGTGACAAGTCCCGTGTCATTTACGTTTTACGAGTCTGATGAAGGGGAAGCTCGACATCCTTTTCATGTTTATATAGTTTGAAAAAGAAGTAGAAAATATAACTCCAAAGGTCCCTTTTTGTAAATCAACTCTTGAGCTCGAAAAGGTAGAAACCAATATCCAAGAGAACCTCTTAGCCATGATCGACTAAGGTGTTCCTTTTTCATACAATAGTTTATCTTAGTCTGGAAAAGAATTAAACTTATAATAAGCAGACATCATTTCATTTATTTTAACGAGTTCGAATGACAAGTACTCAAAAATCTTTTTATTTTTCGAGAGTCAGAAAAAAGCTTAAATATGACTCCAAGGGGTCACTTTTTTGTTTATTTTTTACGAGTCCAAAAAGGTGATAAAATAAAACTCGTTGAATCAGTCATAATAAATTACCTCTTTGAATCAGTCATAATAAATTACCTCGTTGAATCAGTCAAAATAAATCACTGTCACCAATTATAATGACCTATCGCCACATAAGGAAATGCACATTACTAATTTCGAGGAAAAATATTAAAAAAATGGGTGAAATATGCCCTAATTTGGTAAAAAATACTATTTAAAACTTATAAAAACCCAAAAGTAAATCATTTTTACCATTTTACCAATTTGCAAATCAGAGAGTATTTTACCTCATCCTACCTTGATTTTCAGGCAGGGAGTACGATCAATCCAAGACACCATTCACCAAGTCGTTTGTTGTAGGTAAGAGATTTATCCATTCCCTTTATTTTGGTTCTCATTTCATGCATTTTCATCCATAGATTAGGTTGAAAAGAGGATTTCCAAAAACATTATGCCGAGGGTGATCAAAAATGGTTTTAACCATCGAACCTGCGCTAATCACCCTGTAGTCAACAAGGCCAGCATGCTGGCACAAGGGTAAAAGAATTCTTGTGAAATACTCTACATCGAATTGTTTTTATTCAATCTGGTCTCCATGGAAGCTCATGAAATGTTGGTTTATTTATTTTCCGTAAGATAACCATTCCAAAATGGTGATTGAATGGAAAGAAAGAGGACACAAAGTTGAAAACCATCAAGTAGCTTAGGATCTAGATTGTATTGATACCTTACGAGCATGTGGGTTGCTCAAATTATTTAGGATTCCTGGGATTATATCATAGCATGATTTAATACAATATTTGATTTGTTGGTGGGACATGGTTCACCAACTATTCATGATTGGGGACCAAGAACTGGAAATAGATGTCACACACATTCATTTTATTACTGGTTTGTCTAGAAAGAGACAAAGAATTGAGTTTTTTGGTTCAGGCACTCAAGGGGAGAGCACAGATATGTTGGTTGCAAGGCATTGTCTTGGCACTCGAAAAACTCAGAGTGGAAAGATAGATATTAAGACCATCACTAATCTCCCGCTACAAATAATCCTTCATACTATGGCCTTGATAACTAGGGCTGAGGCATTGCATGTAGCAACAAAATCTCATTTATAGTACCCAATCAATTTTCTAAGTCCCACGGCCTTCAATTGGTGTGAGAATTTGTTGGTTAATATGAAGAGCCAACTTACGAAGTGCAAGTCGAGAAGGTTGAAACAATTCATTTTCAGATCCATCTTGCTTACAATTTTTTTGGAATGCATACCATTGTTTCATTACTAGTGGATAGAAGTGGATGCGCCAGTGCCTAGACATCCACGATTACGTAGATGGGGTGTGTTGATGCCTCGACATGGAGGTGGCTAACAAATGTCACTCACTTTGGTATTTTTCAGATGGCAAAATCAATAGCTAATCATGGTTTATGATTGGGCATGTGTAGGCATGGATTTCCGAGGAGATCCACATATTCCACTTCCAGCATGTGCATAGTGGACTGATGCAGGTAAAAACTATCTTTAATTTTTTTTTTTAATTTTTTTTTTTGTATGTGTACTATGATTTAACTTGTGATGATTTGAAAATATGGGACCAGAGAGACCTCCTAGGGTTTCTTCAATAGCGAAATGAGTGGCACTTCATATTGACGAGGCTCCATATGAGAAGCGAGAAGATCTAATTTTTGAGGTAGAGCATAACCTAGAAGCCTTAACCAGGGGCATTCTAGAGTACGCCTTGATAGATGAGCTGCCATTATAGTGCCAAAGGCAAACTGTAGGGGTTTCGGCCAGACTATGTTGGTTGTTCAACCGACTTATTAGGGCTACTTCATGCTATCATGATCACCACATGGATGGATATCCAACTCTAGTTTACTTTCTGCAATGATGTAGGCTTATGAAGCCATGTGTCTCAGAACACAAATTTTATCATTTTGATGCAACAAACTCTTTTACAAACACACACACTCTCTCTCTCTCTATATACATGTTTTTTTTGTTCACCATGTCTAATATGTGTTGTTTTATGATTTACATGTTGCGCAAATGTCTATCTAACACATATTTATCCAATGCATGTATTAATGTGTTCATGTGTCTTAGAATGTGATGATAAGTAATAAAATAAATTTTTTGTTCCAAGAGACAAACTCACAAATACATTCTCAAAATTTGAGGGTTTCTAACTAAATATTGTCTATTAGTTTGTAGTACAATGAGTTGTGAATCAAGGATCACGATTAACTCGCTAATGCCAAGAGGAATAGCTTCTGATAAAAGTTCAATGAGCGCACTATATTCAACAGTGTTGTTAATCATATGACCTAAACATATACCTTGTAAATTCACTAACTCAAGGTTAGGGTCATAGATTTCCCATGCAGTGGAAGACATATTCCATGTACTATGACAAGCACAATCAGCAAAATTTACATGACTATTGGATGACATTTGCAAACCAGGTAGAGCACACGGTAAGTAGAGGAAAACCCATTTTTAAAAGAAAACTAACACACCAAAACTACATTTCACACTAATGAAACACACTAATGCACAAAAGTATTTACATGAAAAATCACGCATAATACTTCTCAAGGTAAAGCCCATTTCGAGGATTAGACAAATAATTTCCTTCATAATCGACTAACTCATAGGAACCTCTTTGTAAAACTTGTTTAACAATGTAATTCCCATGCCACATTGGTTCAAATTTCCCAACTCCCAATTTTTAATAGGCCTGATCATATAACAAGACTAAGTCACCCTCAGTAAAAATGGGAGGAGAAATAGTTCTATCGTATTGAGCCTTAGCTCGTTTCTTCTGGGATTCAATTACTAACGCAGCAATACAACAAGTTTCATCGAGCCTTTCGAGGTAAAGTAAATGTTACTCCACAGGTGAGGTATCAAGGAGTAATTCAATAGCTAGTTTCAGTGAAGGAATTTCACACTCAATCAGAAGAGTTGTCTCTAGACCATACACTAGCTGAAAGGGTGTGAATCGAGTGGTGGTTTTAGCTGCGGTTCGATAAGCCCATAAAGCTAAAAATAACATGAGATTCCAATTTTTTTTATGCATCTCAATGGTGGATTGAAGCATGGTAACCAAGACTTTGTTGACTACCTCAACTTGGCCATTAGCCTGTGGATAATAAGGAGTTGAGTTGTCATGATGCAAACCCAACTGAGTAGTAAGCTCTGCCATCATGTAATGTTAGAAATGAGAGCCATGATCAGTGATGATGGCTTTAGGGACACCAAATCGAGCTATGACATGGTTGAAAAGAAATTGAGTGGTAGTTTTACCATCAACAACATATGTGGGCATCACCTCGGCCCATTTAGTGAAATAGTCAATGACGACAATGATATAACCATTCCCCCCGGTCAAGTGAGAGTTACATGTAATGATATCAATACCCCATTTAGAAAAGGGGTAGATGGTAACAACTGGGTGTAAGGGTATGGGTGGGGTGCACTATTTACGGTTGTAAATCTGGCAAGAATGACATTTTTGGATTGCTAAAATGCAATCTTTAAAGATCGAAGGCTAGAAATAATAAGCATGAAATATTTTCTAAGTAGTAGTGTATCTTGACATATGACCACCACAGTCCATAGAGGGAGAGTCATTTAGGAATCTCTCAACCTCTTCAAGTGCCAACCATCTACAACGCATAGAATTTATACCAGCACAATACAAACTACCGCTAATAATCCGATAGCGTTGGGATTGATGTCGAAGGCGATGACATTTAGAATTAGAAAACTCTCATAAAAATGTTTGGGTTTGGAAATAAAAAATGATATCCCAATACCATGGATAAAGAGTGTTGCTGAGAAAGAGAGTTTCATCAGGAAATAGTTTGTTAGAATCCATATATATGGTTGCAGAGGTAAGGTCACAAATTAACATGGTGGAAGCCATTGATTTCTTTCATTTAGCTGTAGCAAATTCCAATTCAAATTCCTGAAGGATAACATTCCACTTAGAATACTTGCTTCCCAACAACTAAAAAGTCAGAATGTATGTCATGGGGTTGCAGTTAGAAATCACAGTGGTTTTCCGCAAGAGAATATAGTGTCGAAAGCGTTGAACAACAACTGAAACCAGTTTCTCAACATGGGCATATCGAGTTTCGCTGTCGATAAGATTTAAGTTTAAGTAGTAAATCACGTGTTTGTTTCCATCATCATCATCTTGAACTAATAGCATGGTAATAGTATTGTCGGTTGTGGCCAAGCACAAAAAGTAATCATGGTGGTAATTGGGGTGATGCAATAAAGGAGCACTAATGAGGGTGTTCTTTAATGCATCAAAAGATATTTGAGCAATTTCATCCCAAATAAATGTGGTCCCTTTCTTTAGCAAACAACTAAATCCCTTGGCAAGTTCAACATAATTAGGTACAAAATGACGAAGGAAATTAGCTTTGACTTTCAGGCTCTGAAACTGGTGTAAAGAGGATGGAGGGGGTAAATTCGCAATGGCCTCTACTTTGAGGGGGTCAATTGAGATGCCATCTTTAGATACAAGAAAACTTAGGAGATGAATAGGTTTTACACAAAAGACACACTTATGTAGATTTAAATGGATATTATAGTGTCTATATTGAAGAAAAATCCCTCAAAGGTGGTCAGGGTGGTCATGACACTTAGCATCATGTGCTGGTAAGTTGTCAAGATATGGTTTAATGATGTGTTTAATGTCATGAAAAAAATAAGACATCACTCGTTGGAAAGTAGCGCCAGCGTTTTTTAGATCGAAATGTAGTTTTTTATAGGCAAAGGTTTCCCATGGACAGAAAAAAAGTAGTTTTATGTTGATCCTATATGTTTTTAGGGGATCTTGTAGGTTTTTAGTACATCTTGTAGATTTTCCTGTAGTGGCTTTTTTTGAGGCCGGATTGAGGGAAAACCTCCAAGAAGCCACACAAGGTAACCTAAGTGTCTCTAAAGCCTTCCAACCATCCTCCATCATCTCCAAGCCACCTACCACATCACCAAATGAGATTAGTTTTCACACTCTCACAACAGTAGATGGTTTGATGGGTTGAATATGCATGCTTAGGATAGTAGGATTTCATACATGTTAACTTAGCACTCTAGTGAGGGAAAACCTTTTAGAATTTAGTTAGAAAATGGTGTGTTTTAACATTTGATTTCAGTCTCTTTCCTTTTACTTTATTTCTTTTAATAGGTTAAGGTTACATTTTGAACATTTCATTTTCTACAATTAGTTAAGGATTTGGCTTCAGTACATGCACTCCATTACATCATGACGGCAAAGGAAGGACACATTACATGCTGCACATATAGTGTAGTTGGCACTTCACTTACATTTTATGTGATTGTGTGAGAATATTGGAATCCTTTTCTAGGTATCCTCTATCCTTTAAATAATTTGATAAAATTAAAGATCATGTCCTATTTCATGCTAATAATTACTAAAGTAATTGAAAATAAAATATTTTATGCAACTACAGGTTGATTTTGGCATCATCCTATTGGTTAAGAATTTTGTTATGCCAATATGGAGAGTTTTCATTCGTTAATGATATTTTCAACACTCGATGTAGAACAAATATGAATTCTTGATAATCATTTCACCGATTTTTTAGTTTAAATAAGTATATTTATGTGGCTTTGAACATAGTCTTTCCTCATCTCGGTTTACATCTCCTAGGGAAACCACCTTGATTCCCTTGCTCTGAAACTATTTCTGTTGTGCATCTCTTCTCACTTATTTCTCTCAAAACATTAAATTATTATATATATTAGGTAAACAAATTGTACTTGAGACATACTTAGATACTCCTTCATAAAAATTATGGAGTTTTCAACATTCTATTTCGTAAGTTGTTAGCTTTTATGACTACTACCCTTGAGTATTGAATATGTTTTTCTACCATTGTTTCTATCTAACATAATTAAATATGCACATATGATTTTCAATATTTGACACATTGCTCATTTATGTAACTCCAAACCCACTTTAAATGGGTCGTTGCCAATGTTCACATTCAATATATTCAATTTCATTATCTAGATTCAACACACTAGTTTTCTTCCATACTCTCGTGCATACATAGAGATCACCCACAATTACAGGTGCTAAGAAGTGCAAGTGAATTTATTGTGTGCAAAAAAATAAATGACGAATGTTTTTTTTCAACTCCACCTTACAAAGTATAATTAAAAACATAAAAATGTAATTAGAACAAAGATTTTACTTGCAAAGTAAATTGTGATAGCAGTTGCAAAGAGTATGTCTTCTGCCTAAATTTTAGAACCTGTAGGTGAAGTATCATTGTGTGGACATGCACATATATATACATGAAGAGTATATGGTGGTAATAATAAAATCATAGTGGTTTTTTGATAATGGGATTCTTGCTTTCTTATTACAATTATGCACAGTGGTTAAGGTGCACCATGCCCCTCCAAACCCTAAGGTTTATAAATTTTGAGAGCATGTTCTCCATATAATTCCCAAAGTTGGTGTGAATTTGTGTGAATAGTTTTAATGGTACCTTTGACCCAACCATTTTATTTTTTATACATATTGTGACCAACTCCCTTAATAGTCTTTCACTATCATGAGACCAAACGAATTAAAAATGCCCACACACACAATAACACCAACATTAGTAGAGATTGTGGGTCTCATTGTTGAGACTCATATTTAAATCTCATGGATGATGTGTTTCCCCACTAAGATACCAAAATATAACTTTACAACATTGATGAGGCCCTTATATTCTCTACTTTTTTCCAATCAATCAAACAAAGAATTTACAATCACTTAACATCGAAAAGCTAGGGTTCGTAGCTCCCCACCAAGTAAAAAAATATGTTTACATGTTCTAAAAAGAAGTACGTCAACTCTAGTACATACATATCAAACATAACTAAATGTGCATATCTGAGCTTCAATATTTGACAGATTTCTCACTTATGTAACTCTAGACCCACTTTAAATGGGTCTTTATCAATGTTCACCTTCAATATACCCAATTTCATTAACTAGAGTCAACACACTGGTTTTCTTCCATACTGTGAATCTGGAACATACATAGAGATGATCCAGAGTTATAGGTGCTAGAGAGTGTAGGTGGATTTCTTGTGCACAACAAAACAATTGACCAAGGTTTTTTTTTTCAACTCAACCTTATAGAGTAAAAATTAAAAACATAAAATGGAATCAGAGCAGAGAGTTGATCTGCAAAGGAAATTGTGGCGGAAGTTGCAGAGTGTATAAATTCTTCCTTAAAAACAAATGATGAAGGTTATTTTTCCAACTCCACCTTACAGAGTAAAAATTAAAAATAGAAAATATAATTAGAACAAAGAGTTGACTTGCAATGAAAATTGTGGTAGTAGTTGCAGAGTTTATAGCTTCCGTCTATCATTCAAAAGCCCTCGGTGAAGTGTAATTGTGTTGACATGCACATATATATACATGAAGAGTTTGTCTTACTATTTCTACCCCTTTGCAAGGCCTCAAGACATTTAGCAAGTAAAATTAGAAACAAAATGAGAAAACCAATGTTAATATTTTATTAATATTCCAATTACATTGTTTTCACCAATCTTGAACAAATTCAATTTATGAAAATAATGATTTTATCAACCCTTTCAATTGTTGTGGAAGTCCGTCGAAGGCCTTTGGAGCTAAATAATGAAGTTTTCAACTCTTCAACTATTGTGGAAAGTCCAAAGAAGGCGATATGAGATTTTTAGAATTGAACCTTTTCTTCTAGATTAAAAGAAAAGAAATATGACTGCATTCAATAATTTGTAGGATCGTGGTCTACAATTTCATCTCATGTCGTTCCCTTATTGAGGCTAGCCTATTGCATCATATGAACCAATGTTTGCACCACTTTAGAGATTGGAGGATGGAGTTATTGTTTAGGATGCCACGCCAAACATCAAATTGTTAGAACTTATGTTTCCTATGCCTAGACAATTCATTTTCTCATGTAACTTTCAAACACAAATTAACATCTTTGATCTTTGGATGTAGTCTATAATTTGTGTTTGAATTTAGATATTTTATATTATACCTAAATGCAGAACTTTCAAACACAAATTAACATCTTTGATCTTTGGATGTAGTTTATAATTTGTGTTTGAATTTAGATATTTTATATTATACCTAAATGCAGAGGCAATAATATCAGTAAAGGTCGAGAGAGATTTAGCAGGATAACGGATCAACGATATTTGCCAATGCATGAATATCATGAAGCTGAGGGGTGGAATATATTACTAATGACTCAAATGACTTTGTTCTTGAATTTTAGAAGGATAAATTAAATTACAAGGGTATTTATTTTGGTATAACCAATAATTTTATCTCAAAATAAGAGAGCTACCTATCAAGGGCTTCTGGCTTGTCAAAATCTCAAGCATTACCACAACAAAACTATACACATCGCTCTTCATTGTATAAATTCCTAACATGACATATCGAGGAGAATTATATCAAAATGAACCCAACATCTGAACCTGAAAGCAAAAAATCATTATAATTTTAGTCCTCTAGATTTTAGTGTCCTCTCTAGTAAGGATGACTGTCATGAAATTGTTGAGAAGGGAAATGTTCATTTAAGACTGTTATAAATCACACCTGATGCTTTGAATTTGGATTTAGGGTAGAAATTCCAAAGTCATACATACGAGGGTTGAAATAATCATCAAGAAAAATATTAAACGACTTGAACTTTTTATGCATAATAGATGGAGAGAAAACTTCATGAAAATACTTGGACAACCAATTTCAAGAGTGAACACATAAGATTCAGCCTGGTTCCGAACTCAGATTGTGAAATATTTACTAATCAATAAAATACAACTTACTCTAAAACTTGAGTTGTGCCCAACACAATGTTTACACGAATGGGATTGATTTTTTCTAAGCACAAATGATCAATTCCACTCCATTCATCTACCATGGTTAAGATAAAAACATGGAAGTAGTGCTGAGAAATGGCGAGGTCGAGGGTTAAAATCATAGAAGTGATCTCGTCGATGAGCTGGGCCACTTGGTGTTTGTGGCCATTCCAAATGCGGCAGACGTGGTATTTTTTAGTGTGCTAGACATAGTAGAAGAGACTCGTAGAAGATACCCTTCTAAATATTCTTGAATTTGAGATCAAAACACGCGTCTATTCTTCGAGCAATCTCCATAGAGGCTTGACTACTGTGTCGCAAGTTGTATCTTTGATTATTTTTCCATTATAATTTGTATGTGAATTTTTAACTAACTTAATACCGGTCGAGTCAATTGGATGTGTCAGAATATTTTTATCCTCTAACACCTAAATCAATCAAGGGATGTGTCAAAATATTTTTATCCTCTAACACCTAAATCAAGGGAATAGGAATGCATAGTAACCAGAGAGGAGAGTTCTTTCCTTAGGAACACCTTACCATATAAATACATATTTAGTTGACATTGAAATATTTCATTTATGCTAACAATGTTCACATTGAAATCCTTTTTTGTTATTAATATCTTATGAAATATATCATATATAAGTATTTCAAGTTTTAGATGAGATCTACTAGGGTTAGAGTATGAGAGTTTTGAATCGTTAGGTCACCACTGAAAATTTGGAGTGAAATCATTCTCTATTATTTGTTTGGGTAAATTCTAACATAATAAATACTGAATACACCAATAAATGGACAAGATGGGAGAGGATAGATCCCCTCCTACAATGAAGTAGTAACAGGAGATAGTGAGGACAATCTAAATGGGGAACGCACGAGCAAATGAAATGATATAGGACATGAGTGACTACTAGTCCTCGGGGATTTGAAAGGAAGATGTATATTGAAATACCTAGAAAAATTGAAATGATTGATCCCAAACAACAAGTTCGATGTCTATAGGAAGTGCATGAAGAACCATGCCCTCATTCATAAATTTGTTGAGGGTTGGTCCTTGGAAAAGGACTTGGTAAAGGGGATTAAGCTCAAGTGGCAACCAAAGGGCCATGTTGAGCTAAAATTGGGAGCCAGAGGACTTTTCATTGTGATTTTTTCCAATTTGGAGGATAAAACCAAAATATATGAGAATGGGTCATATTTGTTTAAAAACCAAGGGCTATTCATGTGACACTTGAAAGAGTGCTATAAGCCAAAAAAAAAAGAGAAATTCATAACAACACTAGTAAGGGATCATATTTTCTCATTACCAACTAATTTTTAGGATCCAAAGATCTTGGAGGTATTGAGAACTCCATTGGAATGTTTTTGAAAATAGTTAATACCCCCAAGAGAAAATCATTGCAAATCATTGTGGGAGGTGCCATGAATATAAGAATCTCTTTAGATATTTACATCTCAACAAAATTGATGTGAAAACATCACTGGCTAAATAGGACGTGAATGAATTCTAGAAGGTAACAAAAGGAAGGGAATAGCTAAAGGACCTCAAGTCAAAATGGTGGCTCAAGCGAGTAGGGTAAATAATAGGTTAGACTCACTAGAAGTCGAGGAAGATGAGTCAAAACTCCTGGATGACATTGTGGTGGTTGATGCATCAGATAAACCACACAAGGAGAAACAATAACCTAAAAGGAAGGAGCAAGAGGAGCTACAAGAAACCCAAATGGGGAAGTAAACATTAGTTGAAGAAGTTGAGAAAATGGAAAGAGAGGAGGTGGGATAAATGCTAAGAAATGAGGAAAATATTTTGTACACATGGTAATAGGATGGCATCACTTAGACTCCATATTTATCTCAGGGCACCAAACTCACTTATTTCAAGAAATATACCAGAAACTATAAAGTCAAGTTCAAGAATTTCAAGGGAAAAAGGGAGAACTATGCATATAAGTAAAAATCGAGACACAAGTAGCTCTGAGAAAAGAAAGATAGTGAAAGAACAAAGGAAGAGAAGGAGAAAAACCATAAAGGAATCAATATAGATAGTTGGCGATCACCTTATCAATACAAGACAAATAATAATGATTTCAAAGGTGTATCCCTCCTTGAAAAGTACATTCTATTAAGATAATCACATGGAATATTAGGGGCATATTGAAAATTTGATACTTCAAAAAGACAAATATCTCTGGTGAAAAAGTGAAAATTAGTGTAGATCATTGTTTGAAAGGGAGTGGATCAATGACTCTCGATGCAAATGGGAGTGTGTGAGGAATTGTGATCTTATGGAATCCTCAGATGGTTTCATTTCTATTTGGATTTCCTACCCTAGGATCCTAGCAAAAAAAATTTCAATATATAAGAACTAAAGAAATAATGATTTCTTTTAGAAAATCTTAGGGACATTATAAAGTATCACTCATATGAGCTTTGGATCAGAAGAGGAGACTTTAATCTTAAAAGATTGGTTCTCAAATCCACCTAATCTACTCATCTAATCCAAGGCTTAAGGCTAGTGGATTAGGAAACAGTTAGTGGAGTCTACACATGGAATAATCAAAGTGGAACACACCAAATAATAAGTCACATGGATATATTTCTAATCACAGAAACCTTGGCAAATATGGATATTTTTTGGAAGCAAAAATCTTTCCCTCTCTAGGCTCAAATTATTGGCCAATTATTTTAGAAATGGGCCTAAAAATAGGCATAATAAATCAACAATTTTGGTTTGAGAGATTTTGAATGCATGATCCACAATTCATTTGCAAAGCTGAGTAATGATGGGAAGATATTCATGTAGAAGGAAAAAAACTCATACACTCATTCCAACTCAAGCAGAAAGAGTTGAAGAAAAAGATAAAAGACTCGAACCACGTGGAATTTGGGTACATTATGAATGACAAACATGAGATAGAAAACCACATGAAATAAGTACAACAATGAATAATCTTTAAGGGGTGCTCGAAGGTTCTAATAATAGAAAAAGGGAAACTAGTAAAGAAAATAGAATAAAGATAAAAACAAAGGGAGACTCTAGGGAAACAAAATTCTTGTGTGAAATGGCTAGGAAAAGGATAGTGTAATATTAAATTTTTTCATAAGACTATGATTAAGCATAGACAACATAATATATTTTTCTCTATAAAATCTAGAGACGACCAATGGCTATTGCAACATAAAGAAATAGAGGAGGAACTGGTTTCACATTTCAAAGATATGCTCATAGAATCAATCATCAATAGGAAGGGATCTATTCTCTCGTATCCCTCAATTGGTCAATCAAGATGAGAATGAGGGTTTAATGAGAGAGATATGTTTCTCATAAGTAGAAGAGGTAGTGATGGTTATGCTACCAAACAAGGCCTTAGGACTAGATGCATTTACAATATACTTTTTTGAAGCTAGTTGGAAGATATTAGGTCTTGAAACTCATGATTTAGTGGATGAATCTTGATAGACCCACAAGGTATGGACTAGACTTAATGATACTCTCATGTTGTGAAGTATGAAAACACATAACTTTTATAATTAATTTGAAATTGCCACTTACAACTCGTAAGCTTCTCATGAGTTTGAACCAATCACTCCTTTCTCATACAGTAATCACTCCCAAAATTTGAAGAGGGGAGAAATTATGTTGTATTATTTTTTGTTTTGAGTGAAGCTCTTCTTTTCACCAAAATGATTGCCCAAAACAAAATGAAATACATCTGTTGTGTAATATATTTGGAATATATTTTAATAATTGATTTTATGTTTAAAAATTGTATTTTGGAATAGTTTGTAAATTTGAAATTATATTACAATTATCAATATAAAAATGTTAAAATCTAAAATTATATTAAAGAAATAGTTGGCTAAACAAAATAAAAATGAAATACATACATTTCATAATACTAAAATATTATTCTAACTTTAATTTTTAAAAATTGCTAATTCATGCATGTGAAAGAATAAATAAACAAATAAAATACATCCTTTTCATAATACTAAAATATCATTCTAAAAGTAATTTTGAAAATAAAATATTGATGCCGGTGAAAAAATAAATCGAAAATAAAAATTTCCATGTTTGTTTCTGTAATTGACTAACCATGCCACAAAACCACCCTGATTCTTGAAGTCACGCAGGTTATCCTACCCACGCAACCGTGCCCCACGAAGGCTATAAAACGGGGTGTCAATAATAAGGATTTCAATAACCTTTGGTATTTGAGGTGATTACTATCATTAGAGGTGATATTATTTTATCTGAGGCAGCAATGGCGATGAGGTCATTTGGCTTTGTTTTACCTCTCATGTTACTATTGGCATTGGCGGGCGCACAGAATACAAACATACTGTGGCATTACTGTAATGATGTAAAATTCCAAGTGTACGATCCTTTCTTCAGTACTGTAGAAACCCTGTTCACAGCGCTGGAGGATAACACGGGCGATGACGGTGGGTTCTACCAGACGTCGATTCCAGGCTCACCCACTGCCTACGGGCAAGCAACCTGCAATAGCGCACTCGCTCCGGATGAGTGCCAAAACTGCCTTTATCACCTAGTCTGGTTAGACATGATTCCCATTTGCGGCCTTGCAGTCGGTGCTCAGTGTGCATTGGTGGACTGCTACATGCGCTACGAGCAGTACCAGTTCTATTAGTATCAACGGATGCCTGCTCATTTGAACCTCATCTCTGTAGTGATATTACTTACTTATTTCTTCTATCGTTATGCTTCATCTGTATGTAGTGATATTGCTTACCTATTTCAATTTCTTCTATTGTTATAGTTTGTAATTCGTGTTCTAGGGTGTGGTGTGGTATTTCTATGTAAATGTTAGTTATAATGGAATAATGGTAGTTTGTAATTCGTGTTCTAGGGTGTGGTGTGGTATTTTTATGTAAATGTTAGTTATAATGGAATAATGGTTATAGTGTCAGTGGGCCCAATGGTTAAAGCATGCCTTTCTTCGGTCCAATGGTTAAGACCATGGGTTTCTTCCTAATATGTCACAGGTTCAAAATCAGAGGGGTAGAATATGTATGCTTTGCTAGACTTAGCACTCAAATCTCCCACAAATAAGGGGGTCTCAAACACCAATATGTGTTGTTACCTTGAGTTATAAATGCATAAGAGTTACCATTATCTATATTATTGTGTATATGATCCAAATTATTATAATCTTTATTTGTGTATTTGTGTTTTTATTTTTTTCCATGGTTGCCAATATTTCTATTCCCACATATGTGTAATATTGTAAAATAATTGTAAAATCCTTCAAAATAATACATTTAAATTGAGTTATTTATTTTCTTACATGCTATATATAAGGGGGTCTCAAACACCAATATGTGTTGTTACCTTGAGTTATAAATGCATAAGAGTTACCATTATCTATATTATTGTGTATATGATCCAAATTATTATAATCTTTATTTGTGTATTTGTGTTTTTATTTTTTTCCATGGTTGCCAATATTTCTATTCCCACATATGTGTAATATTGTAAAATAATTGTAAAATCCTTCAAAATAATACATTTAAATTGAGTTATTTATTTTCTTACATGCTATATATATATATATATATATATATATATATATATATATATATATATATATATATATATAGATATAGATATATTATATATAATATATATATAGATATATTAAGTATATTTTGTTAATTCAAAATGAATATTGAATCTTTCTGAATTTTCATTAAATTTGATGGGTTGAAAAGTAATTCTCTTATATAAAGTGATTTTTTAGACCTTTTTCTTAATTAGTTGTTAGTGTAAATTCATTTTGATCCAAGGAATTCAAATCTCATTAAGTACTAAACCTTTTTACCAAGAAAAACTTGGAAAAGGGTTCGAGTAGATCCATCTTAATGGTTTTCACTTGAAAATAATTGATCTCTTTTTGGACTTATAGACCGAGGGTTATCCCAATGTGTAACTATATATGTGCTCAAAGTTATTTTAGACTTATAGGCCTAGGGTTATCTAATGTGTAAGTATGTATGTGCTTAAAGTTAAATTTTAGTTAATGTCAACCCACATAAAAATAAAAATAGTAGAAATAAAAATAATGTTTATTTCCTTATCTAATAAAAGTTAAAAAAATTAATAGTTTTTTATCGTATAGGTTGACTTTGAATTGATCATAAAGTTACTTTCAACAAATTTTTTTGTCACATTAAAATTCCAAATTAAGTAAAATTTTAAACATTTTTACTCCTTACAAAGTGAAGACCATTTCTTTAATCAAAGTAAAAATTTTAATTCAACATAAAGAATCCAAAATCTTTTAATATTTCTTTTAATTAATTATTTGCAAAATAAAACTAAAAAGATTAATTCAAAAAAAAGAATACAAAATCCTCATCCAATATATTTTAATACTTCTTTTAATTAATTATTTTTAAAATTAATCTTTAAAAGGAAAACCATATCCTATGAATATATTAAAATCTATATAGACATAAATATTACTAGGTCAAAGTTGTGATGTTTGAAAATATTCATTTGATATAGTTTTATTATAATTTTTGTTATTATGCCATGTAAAAAATATAATTACATCTAATATTAATATTGAAAAATTAATATCCATATTGATATTATTATTAAATCTAATATTAATGTTAACATATCATTGTTAAAATTGGTAACCTTGGACAAATAAAATATTAAATTTAATATAAAATTAAATTTGTTATATTATAGTCTGTATTAATATATTATGGTACATATTAACTCTAGATATATATGGTAGGGAATAACACAAAATAGAGTGATAGAGGTGGAGAGATAGAGGGAATGAGAGAAAGGGAGAGAGAAGAAGGGCTAGATGGAGGATTTGAGAGAAATAATAGAGTGAGTGATAGAGAGATGGAACTGGAAGGAGAGAGCTCTGAGGAAAAAGAATGACCTAGAGATATAAAAGTGGGAAGAGAGAGGGAGTGATAAGGGATAGGTAGACACAGAGTGTGTACGTTTGGGGATGAGATATAGTGACAAAGAAGGAGAGATGTAGAGAAGAGGGGGCAGGGGGGGAGAGGAAGGAACGTAGTGACAAGGTTAGAGGGCGAAGAATGATAGAGAGAGAGATGAGGGGGAGACACATAGCGAGGTGGGAGAGAAAGGGAGAGAGAGGAAGGAATATAGTTAGGAGGTGAGAGAGAGGAGGAGAGAGGAAGGGAAAAATAGAGGAAGGTATGAAGAAATACATGAAGAAAGAAAGGTGGAGAGAGAGAGGGAGAGAGAGGAGAGAAGGAGGGAAGAGAGATATACGGGGTATAGAAGGAGATAAGGGGAAGAAAGAGAGAGGAAGAGGGAGGGAGAGATAGATAGATATGGAGAAAGAGTGTGTAGATGTTTATTTCAGTGTAGATATTGATTTCTAATCCTATTTGATTGACTGCATTATATGAATTGATTTCAATGTAGATGTTTTGTAATTCTATTTGATTGCTTGCACTAGATGCACTGATTTTAGTGTAGATGGTTAGTTATAATCCTATTTTATTGCTTCACCAGATGCATTGATTTCAATGTAGATTGTGATTTATAATCCTATTTGACTGCTTGCACTAGATGCACTGAGTTCAATGTAGATGTTGATTTCTAATGATATTTGATTTCTTGCACTAGATGCATTGATTTAAGTGTAAATGTTGATTTCTAATTCTATTTGATTGCTTGCACTATATAAATTGATTTTGGTGTAGATGTTTTCTAATTCTACTTGATTGCTTGCATTAGATGCATTGGTTTCAGTGTAGATGTTGATTTCTAATTCTAATTGATTGCTTGCACTATATTTATCGATTTCAATGTAGATGTTTATTTTTTATTATATTTGATTGCTTCCACTAGATGCATTAATTTCATTGTAGATGTTGATTTCTAATCCTATTTGATTGCTTACGTTAAATGGATCTATTTTATTGTAGATATTGTTTTCTAATCCTATTTGATTGCTTGCATTAGATGCATTGATTTTATCATAGACATTTTTTTCTAATCTTATTTTATTTCTTTCATTAGAGGCATTAATTTCAGTGTAGATTTTTATTTTTGATTTTATGTAATTGGATGTATGATCATACATTAATTTTAAATTGATTGGATTAACAATGTGATAAATTTTAGTGTAAGCACAAAAAGATTATTGACAATGTGCATTGATTTTTGTGTTATTCTAATTCAATCTATTAATATTGGAGAGCAAGAGAGAGAAGGTAAGATGTTTACTACAATAGCACGAGCTAAATATTTGAATGGTTTATGATTTCAACTTCCCTTTTCATATAATTGATATTAAAAGATGGAAAAGCTAATAGGGGTGGCAATAAGAATAGTAGAAGAAAATAGTTTGAGATTGATCATAAAGTAGACTATTTTTAAATGACAATATTCTTATTATTCGCATTTTTTCCATTCAACACTATTACATTGTCACTTTGCATTCAAAATTTTTATTTCATCATTTAAGTTATTAACACTATCTATCTACTCAATAGACTCGGGTAATTGAGCAAATTTAAAATTAAACCTATTCTTCAAGATATGTTTAGTAATATATGGATGTACACTATTAAGAATTAATTAGTTGTCAAAAGTTGTGATACCTAAAATTAAATGAAATAAATGTGCATTATCAATCCTCCTAAAAAATATTGACAAGATTGTCTCCCTTATTCATCACCAACTAATTACTAATAGACAACTACATACACATATAGAAATATAATACAAGAATTGTAATATTCACAAACATTACAATCCAAATCCAAGCACATAAACACGCAAACCACTCAAAACATCTAAACATAGACACACACAAAACACTCAAAACATCCATGTACATATGTACAAATCACTCAAGGCAAGAAGCATAGACTATATTATAGAAGAGAATGATATGATCATGTCAAGAAAATAAAATATAATGTAAATTTCAAAGTATGAATTTTATATCAAACATATACATAATAATGATAATCGAAAAATGTGACATTGTTCCCCTCAGCTCGAACCAACTTAGATCCATCTAAATTTGGATATATCAATTGTCTAGAGGGAAATATCCCTAGAGGTGAAAACCTTTCCTCAAATTATACACTCCAAAATGAATTTTTCCACCTATAGGTATTTGATCCCTCTAAGCGCATGATAGATACGAAGTTAGATGGATCTAGGCTAGCAACCAATAAAATGTTTGAAGCATATATTTTTTACTTATTTTGTATACTACCAATTGCACCATATGTTGCAAAGGAAACACGGTAATGCAGTAGGATAGGAAAGAGTAGCAGAGAAAATTATAATAAGAAAGAATTCTATGTTGAGGCTAGGAAAGTGGCTGAAGAGGTATCTTCTCATTTCTCTTGTATTTTTATTAATGCTATGATATCATCTCCTTTATCTTATATTTTTATTAATGTTATCATTTTATGTCTTTGTATCCACTTTCATACACATTTCCACTATTTAATGTTGTTTGCACATGGGATTGCCTTGTTCCAGTAATTCTTGTGGTGAAAAGTCAAAGTGATAGAGAAACAAAGTTTGGGTTTAGCTATAGGTGAAATTATTGCAAAATAGTCAATTTAAAATCTTATATAGAATTTTGTACTAAGTTCCTTTTGTCCAACTAGCGAATTAAATTTAGGTAAGGAATCAATGAACAATATATGCAATTATCAACATCTACTCTTCTTATTCAATGAGTATTTTATTACAATATTTATAATACATTTTCTTATTCGGTAGGTAGTTTTAGGCCAAATACTGCAATATGTGCAGTTATTTGGTGGTGCTTAAAATAGAGGGACTAAATTGTACAAAATTTCAGTTTAGAAATATTTTTATGACAATGTTCTTAGAATCCAAAGTGCTTGCGTGGAGAGAAAAAACAGAGAACAAACATGCATTATGGCGAAGAGAAATATTTGAGCTGCCTCAGTTGGAGAGCATCAGATTCAGAGCAACAAAGAATAGTGACACTAATCTCTCTTGAACCATATCACACTATAAATTTTTTAATCATACTCATTATGATATTATTACTTGACAAGAAAAATTTGGTTTTCTATGGTGGCTTCACAACCATTTTTCCTTGTGAATATCACTAGTTAGATATAGACAGCGTCAACAAATAACACTACTACGCTATAAGGTTATAGTCATTCATTAAACCAGACTCCTTCAATTCAACACATCACACTTGACCATGATCAAGGTTAGGTTGCTTTTTATAGATACTTGATCACAATATGCTTCCATAATTCCTTGAAATATTCTTCAATCAAAACTTGCCACAAAGAACACCATTATTCAAACTATTCAATTTTTTTAATGAGGCTCTTCTCGTAGTCAACAATATTGTTGTTGCCCTATTGGGAACCCCTGAAGCTAAGGTCCAGTTGGTTCCAAAGCTCACCCATTAAGGATTGTGTCTTTTAAAACTCATATAAAAAAATGCTTGTCTGTTGTACATGGTAGTCTTGATAGAGGAATTTACCCGGTTTATCTCAGCATCCACTCTTTTTTGAAGGCGCGATGATGAGGAAAACAAGAAAGACCTAAAATACATATTTTCCACAATAATTGAATTCTCCCATCGAGATGGGTTACACATCAACCAACCCAAAGGATTTTAAAGGAGATAAAGTTAGAGAGACGATCCATCTGAGTTGTATAAACCCAGACCTCCCTCCAACGAATTGTGAAGTTTTTAGTTTCACCTAAAACCAAATTAGCATTTGCTAAAATTGTAAACAAAAAAGTGGATCCCAAAATACCTATTTATCCTCATGTGGGTCACACACATTCAACATAGTAATTGGTTGTCTGAGGATTTTGCTAAAGAAGATCATGCATATCCCTATAAGAAAAATAAATGTAGTTAGGACTAAAATTAACTTCCAACCAATAATGATACCACCTGATAGTCCAAAGGAATCAATTTCATAGAATTCCCATTCACTTCAAATATTACTTAATTCACTATTGAAGGAACCCATGGGAATTATATCAAAAACTAACCCACTAGTTTTGCAACAACTCTAGAGGTACTTTGTGCCTCTTTTCTTGATGTCTCACTACCGATTTATTAGGTTGTCTGAACCTGATTGAGTTTGGTTGACCCAATCACAAAGGAATCAGTCTTAGGGGAGCATGTTACTATTTTCGTCTTGAGGGAATATCGCCCAATATGGTCTACAGTACCATGATATGCTCCTCATCACTTGCCTACACTGTTGACTTGTTGGGTTGTTACTGGCATTCAAAGTCATGGAAATGTTCTCTAGAGCATTTTGGTATTTGTCTAGCCCTTTCATACCACACTTAAGTACATGGAACACTTCTTCGAGCTTTAATCTCTCATCCATGTATTCATCAAGATATCTACCCTCAAATGGAAGCTATATTTTTTGCACTAGCTAGACGATTTCCTTGTGTAACAACCTTAAAAGTTTTGACAATTCCTAGTAATAACAATTACGAATCTAGATATAGGAATTCTAAATATGAAAATCCAATGGTATATTTTTCTACTGAAACATATGGCTCTACCAATAATTATATTCCAGAACTTCAGGAAGCCAAACATATATATAGTCAGTTTCAATTCTAAATTTCTGCATCAAAAATTTGAGTAATTTTAGGGAGTATTTTTTTGTCCCATGGTCATATCATCAACATTTTTATAAGATAGCTCACCTACTTGGTATATAGATCCAATGAGAAATTTTGATCTGAGGAGGTTGAATTGCTTATGTAATCTATATTAGACATAGTTCACAAGTAAAACATTGTTTACAGGAATATTTCCAATGTATACATTGTCATCGGGGGGCCTGTTTCAACCTCTCATCCAAGGTGATAATCAATAAAATCTATAGTTATGTTTGAACCCTAAAATTCTACTTGAAATCAGAATCCTATTATCCTATCGAGTGATCTACATTATAACACAAGAAATTGTCTACATAGATCGAATATCTCAACCATAATTGTAGACCAAACTAATTAAAAATGCTTACACACACAATAACATAAACATTAGTAGAGATTGTGGGTATCATTATGGAGACTCATTTTTAAATCTCATGGAGGATGTGTTCCCCCACTAAGGTACCAAAATATAAATTGATAACATTGATGAGGCCCTCGGATTTTATACTTTTTTCCAATCAATGAAACAAAAAAAATTACAATCACTTAACATCAGAGTTGGGGTTTGTAGCTCCCCACCAATTAGATGAAAAATATTTACTTTTCCCAAAAAAGAAGAACACATAAACTCTAGTATAGACATATCAAACATAGCTAAATATCCATACTTGAGTTTAAATATTTGACACATTTCTCATTTATGTAGCCCCAAACTTGTTTTGAATGGGTCTTTACCAGTGTTCACCTTCAATATACCCAATTGCATTATCTAGAGTCAACATATTGGTTCTCTGCCATACTCTAGCGCATACATAGAGATCACCCACAGTTATAGGTGCTATGGAGTGCAGGTGGATATATTTTGTGTAACAAAGCAAATGACTAGTTTTTTTTTTTTTTTCCAACTGCACCTTATAAAGTACAAATTTTAAACACAAAATTGAATTAGAATAGAGAGTTAACCTGCAAAGGAAATTGTTGTAGAGGTTGTAGAGTGTATGGCTTCTTCCTAAATTCCAAAATCCCTAAGTGAAGTATAAGTGTGTGGAGATGCACATATATATACATGAAGAGTTTAGGGTGGTCTTAATTAAATCATAGTGGGTTGTTGATAATGGGATTATTTATTTCTTATTAAAACTATGCACACTCGTTAAGGTTCCAAGTTGCAAACTCCATGTACCTTGCCCTTCCAGACCCTACAGTTTCTAAAGTTTGAGAATATAATTTCCATATCATTCACAAAGTTGGTGTGAATAGTTTTAGTGGCACCTTGGACCCAATAACCATAGCTTGCCTTATATATATGTATATATTATTACTAACTCTCTCTATAGTCTTTCATAGTCATGAGACCAAACTAATTAAAAATTCCTAGGCACATAATAACACCAACATTAGTAGAGGTTGTGGTTATAATGGTGCAGACTCATGTTCAAATCTCATGGAGGATGTGTTTCCCCACTAAGCTACCAAAATATAAATTTACAACATTGATGAGGCCCTTGAATTCTCTATTTTTTTCCAATCAATCAAACAAAATAATTGACAATCATTTAACATCGAAGCTAGGGTTCATAGCTCCCCACCAATTAAACAAAAACATTTACATGTTAAAAAAAAAAACAAATCAACTATAATACAAACATATCAAACATAACTAAATATGCACATCTCGGTTTCAATATTTGTCACATTGCTCGTTTATGTAACTCGAGACCCACTTTAAATGGGTATTTACTAGTGTTCACCATGAATATACCCAATTCCATTATCTAGAGTTAACACACTAGTTTTCTGCCATACTCCCGTTCATACATAGAGATAACCCACAATTACAAGTGCTATGGAGTGCAAGTGAATTTCTTGTGTGCAAAAAAAAATAAATGACGAAGGCCTTTTTTTCAACTCCACCTTACAAAGTACAAATCAAAAACATAAAATAAAATTAGAACAAAGAGCTTACCTGCAAAGTAAATTGTGGCAACACTTGCAAAGCATATACCTTCGGCCTAACTTTCAGAAGCCCTGGGTGAAGGATAGTTGTATGGAAATGCACATATATATACGTGAAGAGTATAGGGTGGTCATAATCAAATCATTGTGGGTTGTTGATAAGGGATTCTTCCTTTCTTATTACAATGATGCATGTTGGTTAAGGTGGACCATGCCCCTCTAGATGCTATAGTTTATAAATTGTGATAACATGTTTTCCATATCATTCCCATAGTTGGTGTGAATTGGTGTGAATAGTTTTAGCGGTACCTATGACCCAACTATAACTTGTCTTTTATTTTTTATATATATTATGACCAACTCTCTTGATGGTATTTCACTCTCATGATACTAGACTAATTAGAAATGCCTACACACAATAACATGAACATTAGTAGATATTGTGGGTATGATTGTGGAGACTCATGTTCAAATCTCATCAAGGATGTATTTCCCCGCTAAGGTGCCAAAATATAACTTTACAACATTGATGAGGCCCTCAAATTCTCTAATTTTCTCCAATCAATCAAACAAAATAATTTCCACTCACTTAACATCGAAGTTGCGGTTTATAGCTCTGCACCAATTAGAAAAATATGTTTACATGTTCCCAAAAGAAACACAAACTCTAGTATAGATAGATCAAACATAACTAAATATGCATATCTGAGTTTCAATATCTGACACATTGCTTATTTATGTAACTCCATACCCACTTTAAATGGTTCTTTATTAGTTTATCCCTCCAATATACCTAATTGTGTTATCTAGAATCAACACATTGGTTTTCTTCCATATTCTTGTGCTCTAGAACATACATAGAGATCATCCAAAGTTATAATTGCTATGGAGAAAGTTTGATGTGAGGAGGTTGAATTCCTAATGCACTTTATGTTAGACTTAGTTCACAAGTAAAATATTATTTACATGAGTATGTCCATTGTATACACTGTCATCGAGTGGCCTATGTTAACCTTCCAACCAAGGCGATAATTAGTAAAATATGCAGTTACATTTGAACCCTAAACGTCTTCTTGAAATCAAAATCCTATTATCCTATGGAGTCATATAAGTTATAACACGGGAAATTTTCTATATAGATCGAATATCTCGGTCAAAATTACAGACCAAAGTAATTAAAAATGCCTACACACACAATAAGACTAACATTAGTAGAGATTGTGGGCATCATTGTGGAGACTCGTGTTCAAATCTCATGGAGGATGTGTTCCCCACAAAGGTGCCAAAATATAAATTTATAACATTGATGAGGCCCTGCGATTCTCTACCTTTTTCCAATCAATAAAAAAAAACAAATTTACAATCACTTAACATCAAATTTGGGGTTTGTAGCTACCCACCAATTAAACAAAAAATGATTACATTTCTGAAAAAAAAAACACATAAACTCTAGTACAGACATATGAATCATAAGTAAATATGGCTATATGAGTTTCAATAATTGACACATTGCTCATTTATGTGCCAAAACGTCCTATAAATGGATCTTTGCCAGTGCTCACCTTCAATATACCCAATTGCATTATCTAGAGTCAAAACATAGGCTTTGTTGCCATAGTCTAGCACATACATAGAGATCACCAAAATTACAAGTGCTATGTAGTGCAGGTGGATTCATTTTGTGTAACAAAACAAATGACAAACTTTTTTTTTTCAACTGCACCTTAGAAAGTGTAAATTAAAAACTTAAAGTGGAATTAAAATAGAGAGTTGACCTGCAAAGGAAATCGTGGCAGAAGTTGCAGAGTGTATAACTTATTCCTAACTTTGAGAAGTCCTAAGTGAAGTATAATTGTGTGGAGATTCACATATATATACATGAAGAGTTTAGGGTTGTCATAATCAAATCATATTTGGTTGTTGATAATGGGATGCTTTCTTTCTTATTACAATTATGTACATTGGTTAACATGCGAAGTTGCAAACCCCATGCACCATGCCCCTCTAGACCCCACAGTTTATAAATTTTCTGAACATAATTTCCATATCATTCCCAAAGTTAGTGTGAATAGTTTTAGTAGCATTGTTGACCCAATAACCATAGCTTGCCATTTTTTATATATATTTTTACCAACTCTCTCGATAGCCTTTCACTATCATGAGACCAAACTAATTAAAAATTCCTACACACATAATAACACCAACATTAGTAGAGATTGTGGGTATAAATGTGGAGACTCATGTTCAAAGTTCATGGAGGATCTGTTTCCCCACTAAGGTGCCAAAATATAAATTTACAACATTGATGAGGCCCTGAAATTCTCTAATTTTTTTCAATCAATCAAGCAAAATGATTTACAATCACTTAACATCGAAGATGGGGTTCATAGCTCCCCACCAATTAAAAAAAAAGGTTACATGTTCCAAAAAGAAAAACACATCAACTCTAGTACAAACGCCATGCCCCTCCAATCCCTATAGTTTATACATTATGAGAACATTTTTTCATATCATGTCTAGAGTTGGTGTGAATAGTTTTAGTGGTACCTTTGACCCAACAATAAATTGTCTTTTATTATTATTATTATATATATATATATATATATATATATATATATATTATGACCAACTCTCTTGATAGTCTTTCACTATCATGAGACCATACTAATTAGAAATGCCTAAACACACAATAACACAAACATTAGTAGATATTGTGGGTATGCTTGTGGAAAATCATGTTCAAATATCATCGAGGATGTGTTTCCCTGCTAATGTACCAAAATATAACTTTACAACATTGATGAGGCCCTTAGATTCTCTACTTTTTTCAATCAATAAAACAAAATAATTTATAATCACTTAACATTGAAGCTAGGGTTCGTAGCTCCCCACCAATTAAACAAATATGTTTGCATGTTCCAAAAAAAACACATCAACTCTAGTATAGACATATCAAACATAACTCAATATGCATATCCGAGTTTCTTTTTTTTACTAAAGCAAGAGTGAGACCTTCTATTAAGTTGCTAAAAATATGTTACATAAGTTACAATAAGCGTTAAGAGGATGCAATTCCTCCAATAGAGGGAAGAAATAAATCAGCACTTAGTGCTTGTACAAAAATTTCAACCCCAACCAAACATTTGGCGGACTTAAAGATGGGAACAGGGATTATAATCAAAATATTTCTATTCCGCTGAGGTTAATTTTGACCCAATGACATGCTTGTTGAACCTGAACCATAGATCTGATGCTTCCTGATCCAATGGATGAGAACCATATCGGGTGGAGAAGTAGTAGACAGGATACCCGCCCGTTGTATTAACAACCTATGATGACTTTCTCTGAGACCCACTAACCTACTCGACAGCCTGTAGCCTTTGATCTGCTCCCTCATGGTCAAACGGTCAATACCCATATCGTGCGGAGTAGAAGCCTAAGAAATACCTGCCAGATGAGAGTGGTATTCTCTCTCCTCCCAAAGCCATGTGTAGACAGTTGAGTAGCATCGCTTGCAATTCATATATACCACTTTTGGATTTGAGGGTTCTTGATAAGGGTGGCATACCGAAAGATGTTTTGACTCCCACTACCTCTCTTTTGGACCGACAAACCTTCTTGATAGCCTATAGCCATCGATTTGCTCCCTTATGATCAAACGACCAATGTTCATATCGCGCAGCGTAGTAGCCCGAGGAATACCTGCCCGATGCGGGCGATATTATTTATCCTTCTCAAGCTACGTGTAGACATTTGAGTGGCATCGCATGCAATTTGTTTAAACCACTTCTAGATTTGAGGGCATCCAATAACGGTGGTATACTGGAAGCTGATTTAACTCCCGCTGACTTTCTCTCAGACCCACTAACCTGCTCGACAGCATATAGCTATTGATCTGCTACCTCATGATCAAACATCCAATGGCCATATTTAACAGAGCAGAAGCTTGAGGACTTTCTCTGGCCAAGCTTCCAATAGCACCAATGCAAAGGAAAACTATGATGATCGACTACGAGACCCTCAAGTTCCCAAACTCTGTGTATCTTCCTAAAATACTCCTATTCTTCATTGACTAAAGGTGATATTCAGTTGCCCTGACTATTCTGTTATTGCTCCATGTCTATGAGAGCCTGAGATGAACAACCGTCATGCATTTGGTTGTCTAGTACCTCCTCCCACCTGCAGCACATGTTGTCTTGTGTGCACCTTACCCCTTCATTGGCTAGCCAATCCGCTACTTTGTTGGCTTCCTTACGAACATGCACACAACTAAGAGTCCTTAGAATTCTTAGGTGTGATTGAATTATGCGATAGACCTATAGAAGTCTCCAGTGGCTTGAGATTTTATCTGGTGTTGATCTTGTGCTTATCTGCTTGAGCGATTTCATGACTAATTCCAAGTCAGCCTAGATCATAACATTATGAGTGTTGTGCTCTATCCATATCTCCAAGCATTGCTCCATAGCCATGAGTTCAACCCTATTGTTGGTGGATTTTCCCAGATGACTATGAAAGATTAATTTTATGTTGCCCTCCTCATCTCTTATGACTCCTCCATAACCAACATCTCCAAGGTTAACTTTTGAGGCTCTATCTATGTTGAATTTTAAAAAACCCTGTGAAGGGGGTTGCCAGAAAGCCTTTCCCTCAGAAGTATGCTTTGCGGTATTATTTAGACTCTAAGGGATATGTGTCTGAAGTTCCAACCTTTCTAGAATGCGCACCTCTCTGTGTCCCGTGTGCTTCCCTGTAGAAAATCCCCCAAGGGTGTTGACCATCTCCTTGAGTTGTTTAAGGATTAGTGCCAAGATGCTACTAACTGGGCCATTTTTGTCTTTGAAGATCCTGTTGTTGTGCTCTTTCCATATATTCTAGATCAAGAACCCTGGAATCAAAGCCTAGGGTATGTTTACTGTTTCATTGCTTGATAAATAACTTCTCCAATTTTTGAACATATCAGTGATATTATTTTCATTCCTATCTGTTAGCTTGAAGACATCTGCTACCCAGTTCCATAGGGTTGAGTTGAAGGAGCAGGGATTGAGAAGATGATTTGTGGTTTCTTCCTACTAGCCACATAGGTGACATCTTAAGGGGCCAACAAAAACTCTCTTTCTGAGATTCTCCCAAGTTAGAATCTCGTCTTGTTGAACCAACCACCTGAACAGTTTGATCTTCATCCAATGTGGGTTTTTCCATAGATGTTTCCATGTCTTGTTAGTGTTTTGAAAGTTAAGATCTATGGCTATTCTTTTGGCTTCTCTGAGGTTGAAAACACCCTCATTATTTCGGCCCCATCTTAATTAGTCATCTGAAGTTGAGATAAAAAATTGTCTCTTTTCCAGGATAGCTTCGAGGGCTTTAGCTTGACTTTTCAACGGGGTTAGCTCACTCTAGTCTTGTAGTTTCCAAATTCTCCATTTTCCATTATCCTTTCACTGATTCGAATAGTCACTTATATTCCTTAATCCTTTATTAATGGTATCAGTTTGGATTCTTGCTAATTCCTCTCTGCTGAGGTTACCTTCCTGCTGCCAGTGGTCGTCCCAGAACCAGCCAAGATTTCCATTTCTGATCTCCTAGAAACTATGTTTTTGAACTAAAGCTCTATTCTCCCACGATTTATTCCAAATTTGGGAACCTTTTATGTGTCCTGTCATTCTTATGAGGTTCGTTTCTTTCCAGTTCATTGCATATTTTTGTTTCCAGAGTTTCGCCGAGGGATTTCGTATTTCCTTTAGCATCTCCACCACAGTTTTGCTCCCATAACTTTATTTAGAATTTTTGGGTCATGTAGACCGAAATCACCATGGGATTTGGGTTTGTAGATCTTGTCCCAAGCTACAAGAGGCAATTTATTTTTCTCTTCCCCTTTCCCCTAGAGAAAGTCTCTTTGAATGTTTCTCAATTGCTAAAGGACTCTTGTTGTTGCTGGCAGGGCTGATAGCATGTAGATTGGGATAGTTTGGAGTATCCCCTTAGTGAGGACCAACCTCATTGCTAGGTTCAGGGCTTTGTTTTTCCACTTGCTAACCTTGTCTCTCAATTTATTTATTACATACTCCTAGATGTCCTTTTTCAGCGATTTCTCGGTTAGGGGAACCCCGAGATACTTTGAGGGTAGTGAGTCTCTTTGAAAGAATAGAATTATGGAGATATTTCTTTGAATGGAAATATCAGTATTGAAAAAGAAGATCTTTGATTTTGAGAGGCTTACCTCAGTACCATCTTCCATTGCAAACTCATCCAGAATTTGCTTGAAAGCTTTGGCTTCCTTGGCTGTAGGTACGCCCTGCAGCATAGTATCATCCACAAATTGTTGACGTGTCACCGTGTCTCATTCCGAGTGAGTCTCTGTCCCTGTATTCTTCCTTCCTCCTTGGTAGCAATGATCACTCTACCCAACCCTTCCATCATGAGAATGAAGAGAAATGGGGAAGGAGGATCTCTTTGTTTGAGACCTCTCGTAGGCTTGAAGGTTCTGGATGGAGAGCCATTGAGAAGAATTGAACAACTGGCAGTGGTAACAAGAGCCATGACCCACCTTATCCAATTATGGTCAAAGCCGTATGCTTTTAAAACATCCCTTATGTAAGCCCAGCTTAGTTTCTCATAAGCTTTCTCTATGTCCAGTTGTATTATCATTCCCGCTTGCTTGTTGGTTTTGAGGGAATGTACCACTTCATGAGCTTGAATGATGTTATTGAGAATTTGTCTCCCTTCCACATAACCCGTTTGCTCCTCTTACACTAGAGTTGGGAGGAAGGGTTTTAGTCTATTGGCAATGACTTTGGAAATGATTTTGTACACCACATTGCATAATTCTATGGGTTTGAATCTGTCAGGAGAGGTGGCTTTATCCTGTTTGGGGATTAAGGCAATGAAGGATTCATTGAGCGTCCTCAAAACTAATTTAGAGTTTCTCGAGTCCTCCACTACCTCTAGAATGTCTTGTTTGAAAATCTTCCAGCATATTTTGAAGAAGTCCACATTGAAACCATCTGGGCCTAGAGCTTTCCCATTATGCATTTCTTTGATAACTTCATTGACCTCTTCCTCCATTACTAGTCTGTTGAGATTATGATTGTCTTCCCTGGAAACCAGATTAGGAATGTGCAGAGTAAATCTCTTCATGAATTGGGATCTGTCTACTATGGTTTCCTCAGCAATACTTGGAAAATGATGGACTAGTACATCTTCCATTTCCTCATGAGTATTTTTCTCTATTCCTTAAGGATCTGTGAGTTTCGAAATTTTGTTGTTAGTTCTGTGTGCTATAGTTGATTTGTTAAAGAATTTGGTGTTTCTCTCCCCTTCCTTAATCCATTGTACTCTGGATTTCCATCTCTAGAAGATTTGCTCTTGTAGACATCTGTTGTCCCATTCTCATTGAAGTGAGTTTGCTAGCTCTTTTCTTTCCTCTGCGAAGCCTTCTGTGATGAGAATTTTGTTAATTTCCTGTAATTTCCTTCCCAATTCACCTTTGGCTTTGAAGATATTTCTGAACTCATTTTTGTTCCATTCTTTAAGTTTACTCTTGATGTGTTTGAGCCTAAGATGTAGAAGGAACATTTTCGTGCCTTGAAAGTGTAACTCTTCTTTCCACCACTTTTCAATGTTTGTGAGGAAAGCAGATTGAGTGAGCCAGACATTCTCAAACCTGAAGGGTCTATTTCTTGGTTTACTAATTAAGGAAGCTTCTAGTTGGATGGGCCAGTGGTATAATCCTCGAAAAGGGAGGATGAATGTTGTCAGGCTTCGTCTAGTGAGGAGAAGCTCTTATGATATTATGAATCTATATAATCTTGAGGCTACTTGGGTAGTGCCCCCTCTTTTGTTATTCCAGGTGAAAATGCCATTGCTTGTGTCCATATGCACTAGTCTCATATTGGTGAGGAATGTTTGGAAGTCAACTGAATCTCTACCAAGTGATATGGTTCCCACTTTCTTTTCTGTGAGAGATTTAATCATATTGAAGTCTCCCCCAAGAATCCAGGGTATTGCTGGGTGTCTTTTTTTCATTTCCTCCAGAGAGGTGAGGAGCCTGAATTTATCTTCTAGTAGTTGAGGGCCATAGAAATTAGTGATCATGTAACACTCCCTGTCCCCCATAGGTCGAATGATCAAAGAAAGGTTGGGCCTAGATGCCTCGGCATCAAGAACACCAAATTGTTGAGGATTCTAAAAAGTGAGAATTCCTCCAGTTGAGTTTGTTGCTTTGACTTCAATATACTCATACTTAATTAACCATTTTCTATGTTTTTCTCTGATCTTCTCTACTGAGAATTTGGTTTCCTATATGAACACTATGTCTGGTTTTTCCTCTTTGATTCTGTTACTTAGATTTCTTTATTTTCTTCTACTCCCTAATATTCTAATGTTCCATGTTGTGAACTTCATTGAGGGGGGTTTATGAAGGAGTAACTGGAGAGATATTTCATCTTACCTGAGTCAATCATGAGTTTTCCACATTCTAAGAACAATTCTTTCTATCTCTTCCTTCCTCTTTTCTTACCTGGGTTTTTGGTAGCTTTTCCTTTTATTAATCCCATTGATGTAACCCCTCTGTTTTCCTGATTGTCGTGGCCTCTTTTGATGTGAACTATTGAGGAATAGTTGTTGCACCCTATCAACTTCTTCCTATGGTAGAGAGTTAATTCCTATGTTGCTTCCTTGTTCTAGAAACTTTTCTAGTTCAAGGTTCTCCCTCTCAAGGATCTCTTGTAAGTCTTGGTCCTCTATGCCACTTTCACTCCGGGTCATATCATGGTCCCTTTCTAGATCCATTGTACTCAGTGGGTCTATTTTGTGTTCATTTTCTTCCTGAGTGATATCCATGCTAGTTTCTTTTACTTTCCTGCTTTGTTGGTCCTCTGGTTTCATTTGTATTCCTTCCTCTTCTACTTCTTCTAAAATTTCAAAATTATTGTGACTTAGTGCTTTGCTTTCACTAGGTTTATTTTGGGTCTTTTTCACCCTCCTTTCCCTCTTCCTCCTACTTTATTAAAACCTGTAGGGTCTTTCCCTTTGCTGGTTTTCTGGTGTTCCTCCCTTTTATTAAGTGGGTAGTCTTGGAATATGTGTCCATGTTCATGGCATTTGCGGCATCAGAATGGTATGTGTTCATAGTCAACTGCCTGAATCCATTCTTCATCATAAACTTCTAGGATGACTTCATGTGGAAGTGCTCCTGATAAGTCCATCTCAACACATATGCAAGCAAAGGAGGTATATTTTCCTCATAGAGTCACCTTCGAAATCTTTATGAAATGACCTAATTTATTACCTATAGCTTTTAAAGGTTCTGGCATCCAATAATATAAAGGTAATGAGTATAGTCTGATCCATATTAGGACCGATGTGAACGTTTCTCACTCTAGATCGAAGTTCATCGTCCCTGGTCACATATAGAGACCAACAAGCCGCATAGAAATATGGTCCTCCTTGAAAAAAAAATTCCTTATCCTCCAAGTTCGTGAATATGACAATAAAAAAGCCTTTGGATCCAAGATGTATATTTGACTCTCATTTTGGTTTCCAGGTGTTTTTTATCCAAGTGCCATAGCTTAATCTGTCGGTCAGATGCCCATAAACTTGCATATCATCGCATAGTTTGTCATATGATCTCTATGCTCTTGCAGAGCTGGATCATTTAGGATTACCCGCGGTTTAATGTTAGACTTTGGTTTGTAGGGCCCCATCTTAGCTTTATTCTCAGATCCTTGACCATTGTATTCTACTTTCTCCTCCTATTAGACTTCCTTGTGGGTCCCTTCCTTTTCATGGGGTTTGCTGCCTTCCACCTTCTGGGTGTCAGAAAGTTTTGTCTTATTCTCCATGGAGTTTTGGCACTTGTTTCTATTCACTACTCTACCTCTATTTGAAACGACACTACTGTAGGAGGGAGTGGAGCTCCCTCCTCCTTTTCGTTCCATGAATACCATCTTGTTTCTATTACTTCCTATGTCAAACCATAGTTTTTCCGCTCCTCTCAAACGAAAGTTCGTGTCACATTCTACTAAACTCGGATGGATTGCCTATGCATATCCAAGATTCAATATTTGACACATTTCTTATTTATGTAACTCGAGACCCAATTTTAATGGGTCTTTATCAATGTTCACCTTCAATATACCCAATTTCATTATCTTGAGTCAACACACTAGTTTTTCGCCATATGTTGGCGCTCTCGAACATACATAGAGATCAGCCAAAATTACAAGTTCTATGGAGTGCAGGTGGATTTCTTATGTGCAAAAAAACAAATGACGAAGGGTTTTTTTTCAACTCCACCTTACAGAGTACAAATTAAAAACATAAAATGGAATTAGAACAAAGAGTTGACCTGCAAAGGAAATTTTTGTTGCAGTTTCTGAGTGTACAACTTCTTCCTAGAAGAAAAAATAACGAAGGTTTTTTTTTCAACTCCACCTTGCAGAGTAAAAATAAAAAAACATAAAATGGAATTAGAATAGAGAGTTGACCTACACATGAAATTGTGGCACAGATACGGAGAATATAGCTTCTGCCTAACTTTCAAAAGCCTTGGGTGAAATATAACGGTGGTGACATGTAGAAATATATACATGAAGAGTTTGTCTTACTATTTCTACCCGCTCGCAAGGCCTCAAGACATTTGGCAATAAAACATAAAAAAACAACGAGAAAACCCATATTAACATTTTATTAATATTCCAATTACATTATTTTCACTAGAATGTCCACTAAAGAAAATCTTGAGCAAATTCTATTTATGGAAATAATGATGCTATCAATTCATTCAATTGTTTTGGAAGTCCATCAAAGGCCTTAGGAGTTCAATAATGAGGTTATAAACTCTTCAACTATTGTGGAAAATCCAAAGAAGTTGATATGAGATTTTTAGAATTCAACCTTCTCTTCTAGATTAAAAGCAAAGCAATATCACTGCATTTAATAATCTGTACGGTCGTGGTCTACAGTTTCAGCTCTTGTCATCCTCCTATTGGGGCTAGCCCGTTGCATCTTACTAACCAATGCTTGCACCACTTTAGACATTGGAGGATGGAATTCTTGTTCACGCTGCCACACCAAACAACAAATTGTCAGAACTTATGTTTCCTATGACTATACTGTTCACTTTCTCATGTAACTTATAAATACAAATTAGTATCTTTGATATTTGGATGTAACTTATAATTTATGTTCAAATTTAGATATTTTAGATTATACCCAAATGAAGAGACAATAATATCAGAAAAGAGCAAGAGATATTTAGCATGATAGCTTCCCTCCAAAGCTAGATCAACCATATTATCTAGTGCATGAGTGGTGGCACATCTTATTAATGATTCTTATGACTTTGGTCTTGAATTGTAGAAGGAGAAAATGAATTACAAGGGTATTTATTTTGGTAAAACCCACAAGTTTGTCTCAAAATAAGAATGTTAGATATCCAAGGGCTTCAGGCCCATCAAAAGCTCAAGCATTACCACTCCAAAACTATACACATCATTCTTCATTATATATATTCCTAACATGATATATTCAAGAGCATTGTACCCAAATGAACCCAACACCTGAACCTGAAAACAAAACATCATTATAATTTTAGTCCTCTAGATTTTAGTGTCCCCTCTAGTAATGCTAATCATCATGCAAAGGTTGAGAAGTGAAATGTTCATTTTAGACTGTCATAAATCACACCCGACACTCAGACTTTGGATTGAGGGTAGCAATTCTAGAGTCGGACTACAAGGGTTGAAATCATCATCAAGAAAAATATTAGATGACTTGAATTTTTTATGCAAAATATATGGAGAGAAAACTTCATGCAAATACCAAGACAACCAATTTCAAGTGTGAAAACATACGATTTAATCTGGTGCCGAACTAAAATTGGGAAATATTTACAGAACAATAAAATACACTCTAAAACTTGAGTTGTGCCCATCACAATATTTACATGAATGAGATTGAATTTTTATAAGCACAGATGATCAACTCGACTCCATTCATGTACCATGGTTAAGAGAAAAACTTGGAAGTTGTACCGAGCAAGGGCAAGGTTGAGGATTCAAAATTGAGAAGTGATATTGTCAATGAGCTTGGCCACTTGGGTATTGTCGGTGTGCCGGAAATGGTAGAAGTCATGTTTGTTGGTGTGCTAGATGTAGTAGAAGAGACCCATATAAGAGACCCTTTAAATATTATTGAATTTGACACCAAAATGTGCATCTATTCTTCGATCCATCTCCTTATAGGCTCGAATTTTGCATTGTGAGTCTTATCTTTGACGAATTTTTCCATTATAATTTGTAACGAAATTTGTAATTGATTTAATACCGGTGGAATCAACCGGATGGCTCAAACTATTTTTATCGTCTAAAACCTAAATCAAGGGAATATTAATGCACATGTAACCTGAGAGGGGAGTTCTTTCCAGAGGAATACCTTACAGTGTAAATATATACTTAGTTGACATTGAAATGATTTTCTATTGAAATATTTTATTTATGCTAATAATGTCCACACTTAAATCCTCTTTTGTTATAAATACATTACGAAATATATCATATATAATTATTTCAAATTTTAGATGAGATCTACTAAGGTTAGAGTTTGAGAGTTTTGAATCATTAGGTCACGACTTAAAATTTGTAGTGAAATAATTCTCTAGAATTTAAATTTTAACACAATAAATAATGAATACACCAATAAATGGACAAGAGGGGAGAGGAGAGATCCCCTTCTACAACGAACTAGTAACAAGAGACAGTCAAGTCAATATGAATGGCGAAGGCATGAACAAAGGAAATGATACATGACATGAGCAACTACTAGTCCTTTGGGATTTCAAAGGAAGATGTTTATTGAAATCCCTAGAAAACATGAAATACGTGATCCCAAATTACAAGTTAGATGGATATAGGAAGTACATGAAGAACCATGCCCTCATCCAGAAATTTATTGAGGGTTGGCATTTGGAAAAGCACCTGGTAAAGGGGATTAAGCTCAAGTGGCAGCGAAAGGGCCATGTTGAGCTAAAATTTGGAGTGAGAGGATTTTTCACTGTGATTTTCTCCGATTTAGAGGAAACAACAAAAGTATATGAGAATGGGCCATATTTCTTTAACAACCAAGGGCTACTCATGTGACATTGGCAAGAGACCTATAACCAAAAAAAGACAAATTCATAATACACGAGTAAGGGATCATATTCGGTCATTACCAACTATTTTTTAGGATCCAAAGATCTTGGAGGGTAATGAAAAACTCCATTGGAATGTTTTTGAAAGTAGTTGATGCCCCCAAGAGAGGGTGTTATACCTCATTTGTGAGGATATGCATGTATATGAATATCATGCAGCTACTACCTGAATCCATATATTTGGAGTATCAAGGTGAGATTTGGCAGCAACCATTACATTACGAACATGTCTTGTTCAGGTGTTGAAGTTTCCATGAATAAGGGAAACTCTTTAGAGATTTACCTCTCAGAAAACCTAACTTAGGTCAAGACGTAGCCAATTAAACATATTTCAGAAGGTAAAAAAACAAAAAAAAAATTAAGTAAAGGACCTCCAGTCCAAATAGTGGCTCATGCGAATAATATAAATAAAATGTAACCCGGTTGCAAGTTTAGGAAGTGGATCCAAAACTCTAGGATGACATGACATTGATTGATGCGATATATAAACCACACTAGGAGAAAACAAAACCTAAAAGGAAGGCATGAGAGGAGCTACCAAAAATCCAAATGCGGGGGGAACCATTAATAGAAGAAGTTAAGAAGATGGAAATAGAAGAGGAGGGAAAAGCCCTAAGTAATGAGAAAACTATTTTCATAGGCATGCTAACATAATGGAATGACATAGACTCGTCATTTATCATGGAGCACTGAAAACTGAATTTCCATGAAAACCTAGAGAGAACGAGGTTTGTGTAATTTATCCTAGATCCAAGCAAGTGCGAGCAAGGAAGTGTGAGCTGGAGAACGAAGTTCCTTGGCTCTCAAATAGGAAGGTGAGGTGCAGGCGATGGTCTAGGCCGAAGTACCTTAGCCTCAAACCAAGGCATAATTCAGTGGGTGGCCACAAGGCATGTAGACCATAGTGTGCATGACATGGGCAACAACGGTTTGGGTGAACACATTGAGTGCGGGGCACGGGTCGACTAGGAGGTTGGATGGACGCACACAAAGCACCGGGCATAGTCATGGATCGGCTCACTAGGCGGATGAATGGGCGAGTGTGAACGAGTGGAGGGCATAGGCATACAAGTTTGAACAAAGGCATCAGGTGAACAAACCGGGCGAGGGTGTCGGTGAACGGATGAGCTGGGTAGGTGGTGAACATGCCGACAGGCGAAGGCGCTAGTGAATGGGAAAGCTGGGCATGGGTAAATGAAGGGCGGTTGCAGTGAATGGCTAGTTGAACAAAATGACAAGTGTGACGATGATTTGGGGAGTCGGCACAGTGACACGACAGGCGGGCGAGCTGAACAATCATTTGACGAGTCATTATGTTGAACGGTGGGTGTGTGTAAGGCGACACAACGAATTGGTGTGCTGGTGAACGAGAGGTTTGTGCGAAATGATTGTGTGACAACTTCATGTGATGGGGCAAATGAAGGTTGGCAAGGTAGCATAACGTGCACCTTTGCCTAGAAAAAAGTAGAAGCTGCACGGTGGCGCGAGCTTCGTGTAAAATTGTAAAAATTGGATTATTGTCATTATTTCTCACAGACTCATATTTGCAGAGAGTTGCCCCTCCCAAGTTAATCCATTATGCACTTGTGTAAATAATGGTAATATTAATGATTTTAATGTGAAGGTTTCCGTTGTGTTTAATGAAGAATTGTACTTAGATGTTGAAATTAAACTAAGTATAGAAGTATGGTGTAGTCTACAATCGCAAGTATTGTTAAAAAGAAAGTGGTCGGTAGTGCGACACCCCCGATAGTGTGGTTGAAAGAAACAAATTGGAGTATGTTGAAATGAAGGTTGGGAGTGCTGTTGTTCTCACTATGGTGGATAGTGGTGCTACTCACAACTTTATGAGCAAGGATACTGTGAGAAGGATTAGGCTACATTTTTTACGAGTGCAGGCACAAATGAAGACAGTGAATTCTTGTCCAGGTTCTATGATCAGTGTGGCTGAAAGAGTGGATGTGACACTTGGTGAATGGATAGGGAAAGTTGATTTCACTGTGGTGCAGATAGATGACTATGAGGCTGTAATCGTGCAGATTACCATCATGGTGAGGGCGCCCGCCCCTGGGACTACCTCACCATATAAGTTTTCCCATCCGAAGATTTCAAAACTTATCCATTTTCGCACAAATGACCTCCATGTTTCTCCTTCATTTCAACTGAATCCTCCCATCGTGCGGGAGCACCAACTTGCTGGTTACTCAAACTCACCCATCTCCCATCGTGAGCCCATCGCCGATATCGGTTCCATATTAGGGGCATTACATCCTCCCTCACTTCAATTCTTTGTCATCCTTGACAAATCCTCATCCCAACAACCATCCATCACCAAGATAACCATCCACAAAACTATGTATATGCATAATCCATATGTCCACTACTCAACCTGCCTCATGCCATAGATATTCCACTTCTCTACAGGGAATCATGTCCTAGTACCCCTCATGTCGGTGATTATTTGGGCAGCTAATCCAACCATGTATTGCCTCCCTAAGAACTCATGCCCCTAGATCATCATGATTGTCCACTGCATGCTATGTGTCAACCTATGTCATCTCACTCCTAGATGCCTACTCAAAGTGTTTGGAGACTCACTACAATGAGCAACTAACAATGAGCCTCATCCTTTGTGATAGTATAAGATGATGAGGAGGGAGCAGAGCCTAAAGGCTCTCCCTCACTAATCAACTCAATCCACCTATCCGAATCCTCTACTTCGATTCTCTGCAAGTATGCCTCCCAATCGTCCATATGAACATTTGACCTCATATACTCTTTGTCATCGTCATCCTCCACTACTTCTAGCCTCTTCGATAGATCCAAGATGCTATTTGACAATGTCCTCATAATCTATGATTACTCCATAAGCTTTGCCTCTGCAACAGAAAAGTGCTTACAAATTTCTTCATCTCTTTGCTCATTCTCCATAGTCATCTCTGTCAACTTATGTTCAGGCTTAGTTACTCCCAAGGATAGTACACCAATGGGTACAACCTCTTATCTGTCGTAAATGTATAATTTCTTCATATAGGGAACAATCATCGCATTGAATTCCTTCATGAATTATATACCCAATACAGCCTCATAGTCATCTATCTGCAACACAATGAAATTGACTTTCCCTGTCCATTCACCAAGTGTCGCATCCACTCTTTCAGCCACACTGATCACAGAATCCGAAGGGGGATTCACTGTCTTCATTTGTGCTTGAATTAGTATAAACTTCAACCCAATCCTTCTTTTAGTACCCTTTCTCATAAAGTTATGAGCTGCGCGATGATCCACCATAGTAAGCCCAACAACACTCCCAACCTTCATTTTGACATACTCCAATTTGTTTCTTTAGCGGGAGACAAGCTAGGGTAATCAGCAATTTGGGGTGCGCCCGCACAGTGTCACAAGTTGATCGAATGGAGGAGACGAGCCAATATGCGACATGAAGAGTCATCGTAAAAATGACTGTGTTGCGCGGTGGAAAGTTTATATGTGGGGGCGTTCCCAGACATGGGCGTCCACACCATGGGATGATGCGATGAAGGGGTGAGTTGGAAAAAATGGTGGGTCGGCTTGGTGAGTTGATGCCCCAACCAATGGGCCAACCCCCATATAAGTAAAGCATTGGAATGGTGGCAAAAATCAATCATGCAAAGCTTGCAAGTGTTTATGCAAACTAGGAGGGCGAGCTAATTGGAGAGTCTAAAATTGGGTGAAGTGTAGGTCAACTCTTGGGTTATAGCATGGAGCCACAACAAACATAGAAAATGGAGCTACAGTTCGTGCAAAGGTGTTCAGGCGAGGGCGTGTGACGGCGTCGGACTGAATGACTGAACGAGCGAGGGAGTTCGAGGGCGTTTGTCTGAAAAACTGATCGGGTGATGTCAATCGAAGGCATTTAGGCGAGGGCATTTGGATGAATGACCATACAGGTGATGTTGTTCGAAGGCGTTCGAAGTTGTGTGAAGGTGTTCGGGAGAAATCGTGCAAAGGCATTCGGGCGAGGGCATGCGAGGGTGTCGGGTCGAATGACTAAATGGGCACAGTTGGTTTAAACGATGGAACGGGCAAGGGCGTGTGAGGCAATTTGCCTGAACAACTGAAAAGGAGAGGGCGTGCGAGGGTGTCCAATTGAATGACTGAATGGGCGATGTCGTTCTAAACGATGGAACAGGAGAGGACATGCGAGGGCAATGTCGTTCTAAACGATGGAACGGGAGAGGACATGCGAGGGCGATGTCGTTCTAAACGATGGAACGGGAGAGGACATGCGATGTCATTCGGCCTGAATGAGTTGAGGGCATTCAGATAAACTAGCTGCAGGTGAACGACATGCTAAACAGTGTGACAGTGAACGAGTTGCAACGCACAGTAGAACCGGTGGGCACTCTGAATGGGTGTTCGTGTAGTTTGAATGGTGCAGGCCGGGTTGCATGGTTGTGATAGATATTGTACCGAGTAGAGACACAAGTCAGGTCGCAGGGCGGGTGAATGGGCGAGTGTGAACGAGCGGAGGGTGCAGGCACATAAGTTTGAACAAAGGTGGCAGGTGAATGAACCAGGTGAGGGAAATGTTGAACAGACAAGCTACGCAGGTGGTGGTGTGCCGACAGGCGAAGGCATCGGTGAACGGGCAAGCTAAGCATGGGCAAATAAAGGGCGGTTGCGGTGAATGCCCGATTGAATGAAATGATCGGTGCGATGACGAGTTAGGGAGTTAGCATGGTGACACGATGGGTGGACAAGCTAAACGACCATTTGGTGAGTCGTTCAGTCAAACGGTGGATGCGTGCAGGGAGACGTGATGAATTGGTGCGTCAGTGAATGAGAGGTTCGTGCGAAATGATCCTGTGATGACTCCATGCGACGAGGCAAATGAAGGTTGGCAAGGCAACCCGAAGTGCATCTTTGCTTGGTAAAATTTTAAAGTTGCAAGATGGTGTGGGCTTCGTGTAAAATTGTAAAAATCGAATTATTATCATTATTTCAGGTAGACTCATATTTGCAGGGAATTGGCCCTCCCAAGTTAATCCACTATTCACTTGTGTAAATAATGGTATTATTTTAATGATGTTAATATGAAGGTTTTCGCCGTGTCTAATGAAGAATTGTACTTAGCTGCTGAAAATAATCCAAGTATGGAAGTATGGTGTAGTCTACGATTTCAAGTATTGTTAAAAAGAAAGTGGTCGATAGTGTCGCACCCCTCATCGTGCAATTGAAAGAAACAATTTGGAGTATGTCGAAATGAAGGTTGGGAATGTTGTTGTGCTTACTATGGTAGACAGTGGCACAACTCACAACTTTATGAGCAAGGATACTGTGAGAAGGATTGGGTTGAAGTTTGTACCGGTGCAGGCAAAAATGAAGATAGTGAATTATCCTCTGGATTCTGTGATTGGTGTGGCTGAAAGAGTGGATGTGATACTTATTGAATGGACAGGGAAAGTTGATTTTACTGTGGTGTAGATAGATGACTATGAGGATGTACTGGGTATAGAATTCAACTGTGCACCCGCAATTTTCCAAAACTCACTGCCCGGTTGACCCAACCAGTGTTTGTCTGCCTGACGCTCCATGTGCACTCACTCAAGCTACCACCCGACTTTCCACTCAAACACGAACCGCTGACCTATTCTGCCTGAACCGTTTGTTGCCTATGCCCTGTGCTCTGCAGCCACCCACCAGCTCACCTAGACCTGTGGCTAGGGTGCTTGGGCCCCTATGTCCACCTACACCTTTCGCCCAAAATTTCATAACCCAATCCTTTAGCTCACACTTCATCTTGTGTGAATACTTGCTCGCACTTCTTGGATGACTTTTCACCAAATCATCTCTTCCTATATATATGTCACTTTGCCATGTTTGCTTCACGTCGACCCAAGCCAACTGACCCAACATTTTTGATTTTTGGCTATCATTCTATGTCGTCTAGGTTGAGGGTGCCCACCCCTAGGAACACCTCACCATATAACTCCACCCACCCGAACACTTCAACACTTAGCCATTTCTGCAAAAATGACCTCCGTGTTTCTCCTTTATTTTGACTGACTCATCACACTGTGTGGGCGTGCTATCTCACCAATTACTCCAACTCACCCATCGCTGATCTTGGTTCCAACTCAGGGGCATTACATCCTCCCCCACTTCAAGTCTTTGTTGTCCTCGAGAAATCCTCATCTCGGAAACCATTCGTCACCAAGATAACCATCCACACAACTATGTATATGGGTAATCCAGGTGTCCCCTACTCAACTTGCCTCGTGCCATAGATATGCCACTGATTTGTAAGGAATCATATGATGGTAACCCTCATGTAATTGATTATTTGGGTAACTAATCCAACCATGTATCACCTCCCCAAGAACTCAAGCCCCTACATCGTCATGACTATCCACTGCATGCTACCTATCAACCTGTGTCATCTCACACCTAAATGCCTGCTCAAAGTGTCTGGAGACTCATTTCCATGAGCAGCTAAAAATGAGACTCATCCTTTGTGATAATCTAAGATGATGAGGAGGGAGCAGAGCCTGATGGATCTCCCTCACTAATCAACTCAATCCACCTATTCAGATCCTCTACTTCCATTCTCTACAAGTATGTCTCCCGATCCTCCATTTGAACACTTGCCCTCACATACTCTTCATCATCGTCATCCTCCACTGCTTCAAGCCTCTTATATAGATCCAAGATGCTATCTGACAATGCCTAATAACCTGTGAATACTCCATAAGCTTTGCCTTTGCAATAGACAACCACTTATATATTTCTTAATCTCTTTTCTCATTCTCCATATTCATTGCTATCAACTTACATTTGGTCTTAGTTACTCCCAAGGTTAGTACACCAATGGATACATCCTCTCATTCATCGTAAATGTATAGTTTATTCATATGTGGAACAATCATCGCATTTAATTCCTTCATGAATTCTATACCTAGTACAGCCTCATAGTCATCTATCCATACCACAGTGAAATCGACTTTCCCTGTCCATTCACCAAGTGTCACATCCACTCTTTTAGCCACAACAATCACAGAATCCCGAGCAGAATTCACTGTCTTCATTTGTGCCTACATTGGTACAAAATTTAGCCCAATAATTCTTACAGTATCCTCACTCATAAATTTATGAGTTGTGCCACTATCCACCATAGTAAGCACAACAACACTCCCAACCTTCATTTCGGCATACTCCAATTTGTTTTTTTCCCGATCTCGAGATAGCTCAACCGCACGATCGGGGGTGCAACACTACTGACCACTTTATTTTTAATAATACTTACGATCGTAGACTACTTCTTTCTTCTATACCTAGTTTATTTTCAGCAACTAAGTACAATTCTTCATTGAACACAACAGAAACCTTCACATTAAAATCATTAACATATTACCATTATTTACATAAGTGCACAACGGATTAACTTGGGAGGGGCAACTCCCTGCAAATATGAGTCTGCCTGAAATAATGATAATAATCCAATTTTTACAATTTTACATGAAGCCCACACCACCCTGCAACTTCGACTTTTTACCAGGCAAAAACACACCTTGGGCTGCCTTGCCAACCTTTGTTTTCCTTATCGCATGAAGTCATCGCACGATCACTTCGCACGAACCTCTAGTTCACTGGTGCACCAACTCATTGTGTCACCCTGCATGCACCCACCATTCGACCAAATAACTCGCCAAAAGATTGTTCGGCTCGCCCACCCATCGTGTCACCATCCCAACTCCCCAACTTGTCATCACACCCGTTGTTTCGTCCAATCAGGTTTTCAACTTAACTGCCCTTTGTTTACCCATGCTCTGCTTGCCCATACACCAACGCCTTCACCTGTCATCACATTCACCACCCGCCCAACTCATCCGTTCGCTAGCTCCCTTGCCTGGTTCGTTCACCTAACACCTTCGTTTGAACTTGTTTGCCTGCGCCCTCCACCTGTTCACACTCGCTCGTTAACTTGCCTAGCAACCCGACTCGTGAATTTGCCCAACGCTTTTTGTGCATCTGCCCAACTTGCCAACCGACCCACGCCTGCACTCAACCTATTCACCCAAACTGTTGTTGCCCATGTCATGCACACTACGGTCTGCATGCCCTGCGGCCACACACCAAAATGTGCCTTTGTTTGAGGCTAAGGTGCTTCAACCTAGACCACTTCCTGCACCTCGCTTTCCTATTTCAGCACCAAGGAACTTTGCTTCTCCAACTCGCACTTCCTTGCTCACGCTTGCTTGGATATTCGATGATTTTCCACCAAACCATATTTGCCTATATGTACACCTCCTCATCATGTTTACTTCAGATCGGCCCAGCCAACCGACCCATACTCATGGTTGTTCGATTAATTCTTTTATGTTAGATAAGGTAAGGGCGGACATCCATACTCCATAAAACTAGACACAAGGCACCTCTAAAAAAATCTATACAATAAAAGAACTAAGAAAGAGAGGGAGAAAAATGGTAAAGGACTCATTCCAGATAGTTTGGGACCACCTTATTAATAAAATATTGGTAATAGTGATTTTGAAGGTGTATCCCTCCTTGAAAAGTAAATCTAATGAAGATCATCACATGGACTATTAAAATCCTTAAAAATAAAGGAAAACAATTGTATCTTATAGATATTATCAACAAGGAGCCTCATGAAAATGTGATACTTCAACAGACAAACATCTTTGGTGAAAAAGAGAAAATCATTGTAGATCGTTGTGGGAGGTGCCATTAATATAAGAATCTCTTTAGATATTTACGTCTCAAAAAACTTGATGTGCAGACATCACACGGTAAAAAGGACGTGAATGAATTTTAGAAGGTAACAAAAAGAAGAGAATAGCTAAAGGACTTCTAGTCAAAATGGTGGCTCAAGAGAATAAGGTAAATAATGGGTTAGACTCACTACAAGTTTAGGAAGAGGAGTGAAAACTCTTGGATGACATGATGGTGGATGATGCAGCACATAAACGGAACCAGGAGAAAAAATAACCTAAAATGAAGGAGAAACAGGAGCTACTAGAAACCCAAATGGGGGAGTAAACATTAGTTGAAGAAGTTGAGAAAATGGAAACAGAGGAGGTGGGAGAAACAATAAGCACTATGGAAAATATTTTCTAGGCATGGTAATCAGATGGCATCACTTATAATCAAAATTTATCTTGCAGTGCTAAAAACACTTATTTCAAGAAATATACCAGAGACGGTAGGGTCAAGTTCAATAATTTCGAGGGGAGTAGGGATAACAATGCATAGAAGTAAAAACCTAGACAAAAGACAACGCTGAGAAAAGAAAGCCAGTGAAAGAACATAGGAAGAGAAGGAGAAAAATCATAAAGGAATAAATATAGATATTTGACGATCACCTTAGCAATACAAGACAAATAATAGTGATTTTAGAGGTGTATCCATGCTTGAAAAATACCTTCGATTAAGATCATCACATAGAATATTAGAGACCTAAAAAACAAATTAAAGCATAGGTATCTTAGAGATGGAATCAACAAGGGGCATATTGAAAATGTGATACATCAAAAGACAAATATCTCTTGTGAAAACTTGAAAACCAATGTAGATAATTGTTCAAAAGGGAGTGGATCAATGGCTCTTGATGCAAATGGGAGTGTGGGAGGAATTATGATCCTATGGAATCCTCACATGGTTTCATTCCTATCTGGATTTCCTACCCTAGGATCCTATCAAAGAAATTTAGATATATAGGAAGTAAAGAAATAATGATCTTTTTTACAAAATATTAGGGCCATTAGAAAGTAGCACTCATATGAGATTTGGATCAAAAAAGGATAGTTTGATATGATTAAGTCATTTGAAGAGAAGAAATGAGGAGATCAAATCTCAAAGCCACCTAATCTACTGATCTAATTCAAGGATTAAGGCTATTCAATTAGGAACTTGTTAGTGGAGTCTACATAAGGAATAATTGAAGTGGAACACACCAAATCATAAGTCACATTGGTATATATATAATCATAGAGGCCTTGTTAAATTGGGATTTTTTTTTTGAAGAAAAAATATTTCCTTGTCTAGCCTCAAATTATTGGCCAATTATATTAGAAATAGGCCTAAAAATAGGCCCTATAAATCAACGATTTTGGTTTGAGAGATTTTGGATCATGGAAAATTTTAAGAACCCCCCCTAAATTTATAAATATAATAAATGGGCGAATCTCCATGGTATATAGGAAAAATGGAAGGCGATTTTATCAATAATATAATTTGTATATATAATTTTTTGGCAAATCTGGCGAATATTTTACTCAATTATAAAATCTTGTAAGATCTTGCCGAGTCTTTCACTAAATAATAAAACTTTGTAAAGTCCTAGTGAATCTTAGCATAGGCTACATGCTGGTTTAATTCCCTCTTTTAAATAGGCTACATTCCAGGTGAATACCATTGGTCAATACCATGTGCCATTTTGGTGAATACCATGGGTCAATACCATGTGCCATTTTTATTTTTATTAATTCTAATATTAAGGTTAATAATGGTTTTTTTGCATGGTATTAATAACAATCTAGTCCATGGTATTTGTCCCATAGTATTTTGGCCATAGGTTTCACCTAAATATAACCCATTTTTTGAGTGTTCGTAAATATAAGGTGACTTATGGAGTAAATATAAAAAAATGTTTTATTTGTTTACCATACCTCTCGTTTATTTATATTTTTATTAATTTACCATACCTCTTTTACAAATATGGTATTTGGCCCATAGGATTCACTTAAATAAAACCTCTTTCTTGAGCCTTCATAAATAGAACGAGGGTTATGGCCTAAATATAAAAAGAGGTTTTATTTATTTACGATACGTCTAGTTTATTTATATTTTTATTTATTTACCATACCTTTTGAGTAAGTATAAAAAGACGTTTTATTTATTTACCATACCTCCACTTTACTTATATTTTTATTTGTTTACACCCTTACATGTATATAAGGTGAATTATGGAGTAAATATAAAAAATGTTTTATTTATTTACCATACCTCTCATTTATTTATATTTTTATTAATTTACCGTACCTCTTTTATAAATATGGTATTTGGCCCATAGGATTCATTTAAATAAAACCTATTCTTGAAAATGGGCGAATGGATTCACTTAAATAAAAGCTATTCTTGAAAATGGGCGAATGGAAGGTTGTAAGTCCTAATTTCAAGGGCTAAATTTACCTTTTTTACCCTCTCCCTTAAAATAAGGTGGGCTATTTGAGGTGATTTGTAAAAATGTACTATGATACAAAATATTCGCCCACTAAAAATTTAAAACCCCTTAATTACACCAAAGGGCGAACATTCGCCCCTAAAATTATCCTTGTTTTGGATGCATGATCCAAAATTGATTTGCAAATCTCAAGAATGGTGGGAATATATTTATGTAGAAGGAGAAAAACGCATACACTCATTACAACCCAAACTGAAAGAGTAGAAGAAGAACATAAAACACTGGAGCCACATGGAACTTGGGCACATTCTTAATGAGAAACATGAGATAGAAACCCACATACAATAAGTACAACAATGAATAATCTCTAAGGGGTGCTAGAAGGCTCTAATAATAGAAAATGGAAACTAGTAAAGAAGATAGAATAAAGAGCAAAAAAATAGGGGAATCTATGGAAACAAAAGTCTCATGTGAAATGGCTAAGAGAAGGAGGGTGTAATACTAAATTTTTACACAAGACCATGATTAAGCATAGACAACATAATATAATTTTCTCTATAAAATCTAGAGACGACCAATGACTATTGCAATGTAAAGAAATAGAGGAGGAACTAGTTTCACATTTCAAAGATATGATCATAAAACGAACGATCAATAGGAAGGGACCTATTCAAAGGATTATCTCTCGTATCCCTCAATTGGTCAATCAGGACCAAAATGACGGTTTAATGAGAGAAATATATTTCTCATAAGTAGAAGAGGTAATGATGACTATGTTACCGAAAAAAGCCATAGGATTAGATGAATTTACAATAGACTTTTTTCAAGCTTGTTGGAATATCTTAGGTCTTGAAAATCATGCTTTAGTGGATGAATCTTGATAGACCCTTAACGATAGACCCTTAAGGTATGGATTGTACTTAACGATACTCTCATTAGCTTAATCCCTAAGGCTCGTAGATCAAGGACCCTAATTGATTATATGCAATTTCATTATGTAATATCATTTATAAAATATCTCCTCTGTTATAATCATTCGTTTAAAACCCTTGCTTTACAATATGAAATCCCCTGAAAAAACTAGCTTTCGTAGGTAGAAATATCTCGGGCGATAATTTTATAGCCCACGAGGTCATTCATTCTTTAAAACAATCCAAAAATATGGGCATGTTAGTAAATATGGACCTCTCTAAAGCCTATGATAGATTGGGCTAGGAATATCTTTTAGAGATTTTATCTGGTTTCATATTTCATGAGCAATGGGTTTCTCAGGTCAAATCCTTGATCTCTACCCGGTCCTCTTCCATTTTCCTGAATGGTTCACCATCCACACCTTTCAATCCTCCCTACAACCTTCATAAAGGAGATCCAGTCTCCCCCTTTCCTTTTATTTTGGAAATGGAGGGTTTGGCTAGATACCTCAAAGTTGTTGGCATCGAAAATATCATAAAAGGAATTAGACTCTTTGGTGCTGATCTCCCCTTTACCCACCAACAATTTGTTGATGATATTTTTCTCTTTTTCCAAGCCTCTCTAAAAGAGGTGCATGCATTGAAATTCCTTCTTTCTAATTTTATGCAAGCCTCTAATTAATGGCCACAAATCTAATGTTTTTTTTTTAGTACTAATCCAATGGTTCAAACCCACCTTGCTTGCACTCTCGAATTTAAGATCAATACTCTACTGGAGAGTTAATTAGGAGTCTCTTTAGTCATAAATTCTCTAAAAATTTGTTACTGGAAAGGATTGCTTCAGAGAATATCTAAGAAATTTTAGGGATGGGATTTCATATCTCTCATTGTAGCAGGTTATCTAGTGCTAATCAAGTTCGTACTCCAAGCCATACCTTAATACCAACTATGAGTGTTAACAACTCCTAAATCTATTAGCAATGCACATATTCATGTATTTAGGAATTTTTTATGTTGAGGAGCCCAAAATTCAAGGATGTGGGCTTTAACAGCATGGTATAAACATTGTACCCCAAAAAATTGTTGAGGGATTAGGCCTCTGAGATCGGTTGGTAAATACGTTTTTGGGGGAAATTTGTGCTCGCAATGACTCCATAGTGGAAAAAAATTTTGGAAACAACTTTGTAACATAAAATATAGTCCTAACCTCTCAATGGTAGAAAAATTAAGAGTTGCAAGGTTCTCTTTAGGCTCATAGATTGAGAATTTGGCCCATCAAATAGAGAATGGATTAAAAATAGAATAATAATTAAAGATTTTCTAATAATAATATGACTACAATAATTATAGATTTTCCATAATAGATAATGAAATGATGAATTAAAATGTGAATAGTTCCTTCGAACTTGTAAGGTGTGCAAACAAATAATTTTTTTAATTATAAAATGGTGAGGTATGAGAACACATAACTTTTATAATTAATTTAAAATAGTCACTTACAACTAGCAAACTTCTCATGAGTACGAACCAATCACTCCCTTCTCAATAATTTGTACCAATCACTCCCAAAATTTGAATCTCATCTATGTAGTGATATTGCTTTCCTATCTGATGCTATATGTGTGGCTTATCAATTTCTTCTATTGTTATAGTTTGTAAATTGTGTTCTAGGATGTGGTGTGGTCTCTCAATGCAAAGGTCAGTTATAATGGAATAATAACTAAAATATGTGTTGTTACTATGAGTTATAAATTCATGAGTTATTATTATCTGGATTATTATATACTTCATCTCAATTATTATAATTTTTATTGGCATTTTTAAAACATAAATCTATTTAATAAAATATTGTTTTTTAACTTTTCAGTTTATATTATGTTTTTGATATCTATCTCTTTGTCATAAATAGACAAGTTATTTGCATGAAGTGACTATTTTTGTTTCTATCCTATCAAAATCACTCTAGCCAAAAATGTAATGACTTTGACATTTAGTTAACCTAACTTGTAATATTACTTTTCATAAATTCATTTTAAGTGTAAGTAATGTTGAGTATGGTTATTTTCAGTTTTTATTTATTTTCATGCTTGTCTAGTTGCCAATATTTTTATTTTCTCACATGCTATATTTATTTTTTGTCTATATGAAAATTCTATATCATGTTTAGTATATTTTGTTAATTCAAAATGAATATTGAATCCTTTTTAATCCTCATTAAATTTGATGTGTTGTAAAGTAATTATCTTATTCAAAGTGATTTTTTAGACCTTTTCTTAATTAGTTGTTAGTGTAAATTCATCTTAATCATAGGAGGTAAAATGCATTCAAGTACTAACCCTTTTTACAAAGAAAAACTTGGAAAAGGTTCAAGTAGATCCATCTTAATGGTTTTCACTTGAAAATCATTGATCTCACTTTGAACTTATAGACCCGGGGTTATTGAGCTAAGATGTAAATTTTACAACACAGTATGGTGTAAGTATGACTGTGTTCAAAGTTTAATTTTAGTTAATCTCGGCCCATATAAAAATAAAAATATTAGAAATAAAAATAATGTTTATTTCCTTGGATCCAATAAAAAATTAAAAAAATAATATTTTTTAATCATATAGGTTGAATTTGAATTGATCATAAAATTGCTTTCAACAATTATTTTTTGTCACCCTATAATTCCAAATTAAGTAAAATTTTAAATTTTTTACTCTTTACAAAAGTGATACCATTTCTTAAGTCAAAGTAAAAATTTTAATTCAACATAAAGTATCCAAAATCTTGCTCTAAAATATTTTAATATTTCTTTTAATTAATGATTTGTAAAATCAAAGTAAAAAGATTAATTCAAAAAAAAGAATACAAAATCTTGCTTCAAAATCTTTTAATACATTTTTTAATTAATTATTTGTAAAATTAACCTTTAAAATGAAAACCATATCCTATAAATATATTAGAATCTATATAGACATAAATATTACAATGTCAAAGTTGTGAAGTTTGAAAATATTCATTTGATATAGTTTTATTATAATTTTTGTTAGCATGCCATGTAAAAAATATAATTAAATCTAATATTAATATTGAAAAATTAATATCCATATCGATATTATTATTAGATTTAATATTAATGTTAACATATTATTATTAAACTTGATAACTTTGGACTAATAAAATATTAAATTTAATATAAAATTAAATTTGCTATATTATAATATGTAGTAAATCATGGTATATATTAACTCTAGATATATATGGGGGGGAATAACAAAGACATAGATTGATAAAGGTGGAGAGATACAGGGAATGATAGAAAGGGAGAGGGAGGAAGGACTAGATGGAGGATTTGAGAGAAATGATAGAGTGAGGGATAGAGAGATGGAGTTGGAAGGAGAGAGAGAGAGAGATGGAAAAATAAAGATATAGAGGTATAAAAGTGGGGAGAGAGAGGGAGTGACAAGGGATAGATAGAGAGAGAGTTGTATGTTTGGGGGTGAGATAAAGAGACAAATAAGGTGAGATGGAGAGAAGTGGGGAGAGAGGGAGGTAGATAGTGACAGAGTTAGAGGGCGAAGAGAGAGAGAGAGAGAGAGAGAGAGAGAGAGAGAGAGAGAGAGAGAGAGAGAGATGATGGGGAGAGACATAGCGAGGTCGGAGAGAAAGGGAGAGAGATGAAGGAATAGAGTGACGATGTGAGAGAGAGGAGGAGAGAGGGAGGGAGAAATAGAGGAAGGTATGAAGAAAGACACACAGAGAGAAAGGTGGAGAGAGAGAGACAGAGTGATGATGGAGATTGAGAGAGAGGGGGAGAGAGGAGAGCAGGAGGAAGAGGTATAAGGGGAGAGAGAGGGAGGGAAGGGGAAGAGAGAGAGATAAAGAGGGAGAGGAAGAGGGAGGGAGAAATATATATATGGAGAAAGAGTGTGTAGATGTTGATTTCAGTGTAGATATTGATTTCTAATCCTATTTGATTTCTTGCATTATATGCATTGATTTCAATGTAGATGTTTTCTAATTCTATTTGATTGTTTGCACTAGATGCATTGATTTTAGTGTAGATGTTATTTATAATATTATTTGATTGCTTACACTATATGCATTGATTTCATTGTAGAAGGTGATTTATAATCCTAGTTGGTTGCTTTCACTAGATGCACTGAGTTCAATCTAGATGTTGATTTCAAATTATATTTTATTTCTTGCACTAGATGCATTGATTTTAGTGTAAATGTTGATTTCTAATTATATGTGATTGCTTGCACTATATACATTGATTTAGTGTAGATGCTTTCTAATTCTAATTGATTTCTTGCATTAGATGCATTAATTTTCGTGTAGAATTTTATTTTTGATTTGATGTAATTGGGTGTATGATCGTACATTATTTTTAAAGTGATTGGATTAACAGTGTGATAAATTTTAGTGTAAGTGCAAAAAGATTATTGACAATGTGCATTGATTTTTGTATTATTGTAATTCAACCTATTAATATTGGAGAGCAAGAGAGAGAAGGTAAGGTGTTTTCTACAATATTTGAAGTTAAATATTTGAATGGTTTACGATTTCAACTGCCCTTTTCACATAATCGATATCAAAAAATGACAAAGCTAATAGGGGTGGAAATAAGAATAGTAGAAGAAAATAGTATGAGATTGATCATAAATAAGACTATTTGTAAATGAAAATATTCTTATTATTCACATTTTTTCCATACAACACTATTACATTGTCACTTTGCATTCCAAATTTTTATTTCATCATTAAAGTTATTAACAATATCTATCTTCTCAATGGATGGAGGTAACTGAGAAAATTTAAAATTAAACCTACTCTTCAAGATATATCTAGAAATATATGGAGGCACACTATTAAGAATTAATTAGTTGTCAAAAGTTGTGATACCTAAAATTAAATGAAATAGATGTGCATTATCAATCCTCCTACAAACCATTGACATGATTGTCTCCCTTATTCGTGACCAACCTATTACTAATAGACAATTACATACACATATAGAAATATAATACAATAAATGTAACATTCACAAACATTACAATCCAAATCCAAGCACATAAACACACAAGCCTCTCAAAGCATCCAAACATAGACACACACAAAACACTCAAAGCATCCATAAACAGACGTACAAATCACTCAAGGCAAGTAACATAGACAAAATTAAAGAAGAGAATGATACGGTCATGTCAAGAAAAGAAAACATAATGTAAATTTCAATGTATGAAGTTTATCTCAAACATATACATAATAATGATAATCAAAATGTCTGACATCATTTCCTTCATATGGAAACAACCTAAATCCATCTAACTCTAGAGATATCAATCACCAAGAGGGATCATATCCCTCAAGGTGCAAACCTTTACTCAAATTATGCACACCAAAATGAATGTTTGCAGCTCGATGGCTTTGATCCCTATCGACGCATGATAGATACAAATCTAGATGGATCTAGGTTGGTAACCATTAAAATTTTTGAAGCATATATATTTTTAATTATTTTATGTACTAGCAATTGCACCAGATATTGTAAAGGAAACATGGTAATGCGGTAGGGTTGGAAAGAGTAGCAAAGAAAACTATATTAAGCAATAATTCTCTATTGAGGCTGGGAAAGTGGTTCAAGAGGTATCTTCTCAATTCTCTTATATTTTTATTAATGCTATGATATCATCTCCTTTATCTTATATTTTTATTAATGTTATCCTTTTATGTCTTTGTATCCATTTTCATACACATTTCCACCGTTTAATGTTGTTTCCAAATGGGATTACCTTGTTCCAGTATATCTTATGGGCAAAAGTTAAAGTGATAGAGAAAAAAAAATTGGGTTAGGCTATAGGTGAAATTCTTGTAGAACAATCAATTTTAAACCTTATGTACAATTATGTAGAAAGTTCCTTTTGTCCAACTAAAGACTTTTGTGAAGTGGAGATTAGAGGCAAAAAATTAAAGTTAGGTAAGGAAGCAAAGATCAATAAATGAAATTCTCAACACTTGCTCTTCTTATTCAATGAGTATTTTAGTACAATATTTATAATATGTTTTCTTATTCTCTAAGTATTTTTATGCCAAATACTGCAATGTGTGAAGTTATGTGGTGGTGCCTAAAATACAAGGACTAAACTATACAAAATTTTGGTTTAGAAATATTTTTATGACAATGTTCTTAGAATCCAAAGTGCTTGTGTCGAGAGAAAAAACAAGGAACAAACAGGGATTATGGTGACAGGAAATATTTGAGCTGCTTCAACTAGATAGCATCAGATTCAGAGAAACAAAGAATAGTGACACTAATTTCTCTTAAACCCTATCACATTATGACTTTTTTAATCATACTCATTATTATCTGATTACAGGATAAGAAAAAGTGGTTTTTTATGGTGGCTCCACAACCTTTTTTTTTGTGAATATCACTAGTTAGATAACCACAGATTCAACAAATACCATTACTACACTATAATGTTATAGTCATTCATTAAACTAGACTCCTTCAATTCAACACATCAAACTGGACCATGATCAAGGTTAGGTTTATTTTTAAAGAAACTCAATCACAATATGCTTCCCCAATTCATTGAAATCTTCTTCAATCAAAACTTGCCACAAAGAATGCCATTATTCAAACTGTTCAAATTTTTCAATGAGGCTCTCTTGGTTGTCAGCAGTGTTGTTGTTGCCCTACTGGGAACCCTTGAACCTAAGGTCCAGTTGGGTCCATAGATCACCCATCAAGGATTGCATCTTGCGAAACTCATACAAAAAATTCAGGTCTACTATACATGGTAGTCTTTGTTAGAGCCTAGATTTGTCTCAGGCTGAAAAGACAAGGTTCTAGGTCCACATCAAACCATGCTCAGCCTCATAGCTAGCCCTATGAGGACAGGAGAGGGCTCTCTCCAGGTCAATCTCAGCGAAATATAATCAATGTGGCTGGAGATGACTGAAAAACAAACTAATTTTAGGCTAGGTATGAAGTGCAACATATTTGATTTAAGTTTTTGGGGGTTTTGTGCTGGAAACAGGGAAAGGCAAATTGGGCTCGGGGATGAGGCATTGTTTCTGCAGAGTTTTAATTGGTGCAAGGAACGAAACCATTTTGATGCTTTAAATTGAGTGAATGAATAGATCATACTGGTTAGGATCTAAAGAGAGAAAGAGAGTCTCAAGAATTCTCCTTAAATAGGTGAAAACATGGAAATTTAAACAAATTCAAAGGCAGAGCATAACTGTTAATGGATTCCACCTTTATCACTCATTTGTTCAAATTCATAAGAAAAGAGAGGAAAATGATACACATAACACTAATTAACTTACAATTACTCAGAGAAGCACACCGTCAAAACATAAAGGCACATGGACCCCAAACAGTGCTACAAAATCCTGGTCTTTCCTAGCCAAAAATGCAGAGATAGAATGTACAATGATATGCCAAAGCAATCCCAAGTGTCCAGCCATGAAAATGACTTAGGAATTACATGATATAGACTAGCCCAACCCATTTCCTTGCCTCTAGGGTTTGAGCTCCTCATTCTAGGAGTTGTTTCAACCAATTCTAAACAAAGCTATAAAATCTAGGCAATCAAAACAACTTGCCTCTATAAGGTAGGAAACTAGTTCATTCATTAAATTTTCATTTTTTAGTGAATGAATCCTATAGAACAACTAAATAAGTGCCAAAATTACATCATTTTTATCCAATTACATCAAGATAGATCAAAAATTAGATCACAAATCAAAACTAGTCAAACTGGCCGAATTTCTGAGCTGGAAGGTGAAACATTGAGCAAAAATCTTTTGTGCGCCGCGCTAATTTCTCTGTTCATTGCGCCACTTTTAGGCTGAGTTTGAGGAACTTACTGAAGTCCAAATTGTGCCCAAGTGTGCTTTTTGGAAAGCCCTACCTGTATAATTTCCAACCCAAGTTGAATTTTTGAATTTGGAGTTCATTTGCCATGTCAAAAATCAAATCTCCCAAGACTGGTCAAAATGTGCCAAATGAGGCTGCCTCAAGGCAGATTTCTGTTGAAGTCCACTTTTGAATGCCTTCCTCAACACCAAATTGAGCTCATGATAGCTCATTGGAAATATCTTTGTGTCTAGTTATCGTTTGACTCATCCAGCAAGTCATTTGGCCAACCAAGCTAGGAGAAAACTTGATTTTCCCAAGGTCACTTTAGAGGTGCATCAGTTCTCTCGAGGCAATTGTATTTTTGACATTTCTCTAAAACCATGACACCTATGTAGAAATTGAAAGAGATTTTTCTTCCTTGGCCTCTTTTGGAAAAAAAATCTCACAGTTTTTCCAAATTCATCTTTGGTTGGTCAGAAACATCATTTTAGTAAAACCTACCCGGATGTGTGGAACAAGGGATTTGCCGAAATAAAGGGAAATGAAGGGGATAAGGGGCTTCTAAATTCTTGAGAAAATTTTGGGAGGTGGGGAGGGGTGTTAGGAAGTACGAGAAAGTGGAATTTTCAAGATTGACTAAGGGGAAGGGGTCCAAAATGGCTAAACACAGGCCTATACTCAAAAATAGGGTTTGTAGCAAGAAACTAGGGTTTGTGCGAAAATGAGGAATTTGGGGGATATCAGTGATGGGAAGTGTTTAATAAGGTACGTTAAGGATAGGGGAAGGTGTATGAACATTCAGATACAAGTTTTTCTGATGATTTGACCATCCAAGAGAAATTACCTCCAAAACCCTAGGAGAGGGAAATGGACCTTACCCAGGCACAACTGAAGCATGAACAAGGTACAAGATGACCCATGGGAACCTGACATGATGATGAAAACCCTTTTAATGATGGTAGACTCAGCTAAATAGTGACATGGACCGACATTTGGACAACTTGGGAAGGAGTAAAGGCAAACCCTAGACCTAATACCTAGTGACCAAATTTTGCTTGAAGACTCACTAGAATGACAAAATATGACCTTGACGTCTTAAAATCACTTTGTAAAAGGATATTTGATCACTGGAGGAAGGCTGGAAAGACTTACAGTAATAGTCTTGATAGAGGAATTTAATGGATTTATCTCAGCTTCCACTCTTTTTTTAAGGTGGGAGAATGAGGCAAAAACAAAAGACCTAAAACACAGATTCACCACAATAATTGAATTCTCCCCTAGAGATGGGTTCCAAATCTACCAACCCAAGGGAATCAATTTTAAAAGAGATAAAGTTAGCCAAATTATCTAACCGATTTGTAGAACCCCACACCTCCCTTCTATGAACTCTGAAGCTTTCATTTCCACCTAAAATCACATTAGCATTTGTTAAAATTGTAAAGAAAAAAGTTGATCCCAAAAGACCTATTTATTCTCGTAGGGGCCATACACATTCATCATAGTAATTGGTTGTCTTGGGATTTTTCTAAACAAAATTATGCATATCACTATAAGAAAAATAAATAAATTAGTTAGGACTAGACATGAGTTCCAACCAATATTGATACCACCTAATAGTCCAAAGGGATCAATTTCATAGAATTCCCATCCCTTTCAAATCTTACTTCATTCACTATTTAAGGACCGCATGATAATTAGAATTTGTTTCGGGAAGTTTTAGTGTCTATGGATAAACACCTAAACCCCTAGACTAGTAGCTAAGTCTAGAACAACAGTGCAAACCATTCTCTACTTTTTCTATAACCAATAAATTAAATAAGACAGTAAATAAGGCTACCTAAAGCTTTCGCTTACTCCTTATCTCCCTTGACCAATTATGTCGCTCCTTTCCGTACTTAATCCGCTTGAAAAGTACCTGCACACAAACAAAAGACAAAAACCAATCAAAGCATATGATAATGATCTATTGATTAAACATAAAATGGAATCAAGCGCATAATACACATATGAAAGCATCAATAAACATACAAACATATGGAAAAATATTTGAACACTTTATTAGTAAAAGGAATATTTACAACCTAATTTGCTTGATTTACTTCCATGGAGGAAGGGATAAAGCGATTGATGTTCCTTAACTTCCTTCCTCATCCAATTTCAAGCTCGAAGGAGTGGATAGCCTTAGGAAACTTCTAGAAGCATCCTATGGATAAGAATATTCCAAACCTCAATGAATATTTCACTCAAATTCGCCCAGTGCAGGCCAAAGAGGGCTCAAGTGCACTGCAATGCACCCTAGTAGTGTACTGGGTTGCACTGCAATGCATCCTGATAAAGGATTTCCTACACTGATCTTCTTAGAGGCAATTTTTGGATGATTTAAATCATGGAATCTCTTGGGAAGGAGGCATTCTGATGGTTGACTTCATTAGGGCATGTAACAATTGAATTATGGTTTGACGGGCCCTAATAGTACTGAGCTGTAAGTCAGGGTTGATGTGCCTAAATGGATCTGTAACAGTTGCCCCCTAAAGCATGAATTCATAAATATGTATGTCGAGTGAAATACTTTACTATGTGGCGATGAGGTTTCGAAGTGGAAATTGACCTACATCAATTACAATACATATATCATAATAATTGGATTTTTTCTCATGAACTTACTAAGGGAAGGCATACCCATGCTCAGCTTATAAACTTTCATTACATGTACAAATATAGTTGTCTATAGATATAGACCCATGAATGTAAGGCCATTGTATATTTGATTTAGTACTCGTGAAAATATCACAATCCGGATCGATGAAACTAGATCTGGGTTCTTCAATCTCGTTCAATCTTTCGCTCAAGTACAAGTCTAACCATTTGAATAGATGATCTGAAATCGAACATGGGAAGACATCCTCTCATTACCAGCCAATGATGTAATTCGTTAACAGACGTGAGAGGAATCACCGATAATGATAATGACCCTCAAGGTACCATAGTACATTTCACATGGTGTGAATAAATGATTTGATGTTGAACACCATACAAAGTCTTTCGGTTGAAGGCTAGTGATGTCAACCTATCGTTGAAAGTGAGAAACCTACCCTTGATGTATGTAAGCCTAGAGGTACTGAAGGGGTGTTTCAAAGTCAACTTCTTGGATAATGTGCTGATGTTGACAAGAAGTGACTCGTCGCAGGAGGGCCTTGATGTATTATACATCAATGAAACAAAATGATGTAAATGATTTTGGAGATGAAAATCGACTGATGACACAATGTTCAGGAATGGCAGTTATGAAAATGAAGGTTTATGGTATTGCAAAGGATGAAGTTTGAACTGAATGACTTCTCTTGAACATGTGAGCGAAACTAAAATGAATTGGTAGCATTGACCCAAAGAAAAGTAATGGATGGTATGGTAGACCAGTGGTGTGATTACCATCAAGTTGAATGACCCAATCCACACAGTCACGGTGATGAGGTGAAAGTGTCATGTTCAAGAGTGTCTTGCTACCATAAACGTTCTCCCCCTTTTCCCATTTTCCCTAGTCATTGTTGAACATTACCTCTTTATTTTTATCAAGCTTGAGGAGGATAACATATTCTTGTTGTATAATTCCACCCTTCAATTTAATCCATCACTACTTGATGCTCTAATGAGTCTAGTGAAGGTGAAACTCAGTCTTGTCTAGATGGACAAGTTTGTCGCTATTTGATGTTTTTAACGAGTTTAACGACAAAGATAAATCAATCCTTTTCATGTTTAGATAGTTTGAAAAGGGACCAAAAGAAAAATCCAAAAGTTCTTTTTCTTAAATTAATCTCTCAAGCCCGAAAAAGCGTAAAATAATACAAGAGATATATCATTTCCAATCCGTCAACGAGCTGTAAAGGACAAGCGCTCAACAATCTTTTCATATTTAGAGAGTCTGAAAAGAGCTTAAAGAGGACTCCATTTTGAGGAATAAGTGGTGTCTAGGATAGCAACTGGTTCCGGTGATGTTGGAACTTCTCAAAGCGTGTTGATTTATGTGAATAGGCTGGCTAATAATACCACTCATTGGAACTATTCCTCAAAATGGGTAAAACAACCAAGTGAAAGCGTATGATCAGCCAAAGGGATGGTGGCAATGGGATGAAAACAACCAAGGCTCATCTGATGAAAGAGGCTGATAGAATGGAAATCGTGAGGCTTAAACTAGAAATGGGGCTATTTGTAGACAAGATTGAACCATATGGAACTATGCTCAGGTTCAGTTTCATGTTTACACAAGCATGAAATGAAAAATATGCTTGGAATTGGTTTAAATGCCCCCAGTATGATAAAAAGGAGAGTCTCCTGTAACTATATGGAAGTCATTGCAATGAAGCAGGACGGTTATCCAACACCTTTTTGGTTTTCTCCAGATAGGGACAAAGGTGAATGAGGTGATTCCCTTTAGATAACCTACAAGGAAACTTAACTTTACCATTAGGTGCATGCCCCCCAAGCTTCATTACATTCACCTAAGTAGACTACTCATGCCTATCAAGTGGATGGAATGAAGGTTCTTTTACGAGATCAAGTGAAAGACTTGAATGAGGTTTTAGAAGATCTAATCAAAGACTCGACTTGGAACTTGGGACCTTGTTTAATTTTTTAATGAGCTTGACACAAGAAAAGGAACTGTGCTCATATTCCTTGTTTCACTTTTTAAATAGCTTGACACAAGACAAGGAACTCTGCTCTGATTCCATGTTTCATTTTTTAACGAGCTTGACACAAGGAAAGCAACTATGCTCATAGACCCTTTTTTCATTTGTTAATGAGCTTGACACAAGACAAGGAACTATGCTCATATCCTTGGTTTCATTTCTTAATGTTGTTAACACAAGACTAGGAACTGTCCTCCTACTCCTTTGTTTCATTTTTTAACGAGGTTGACACAAGACCAGGAATTGTCCTCATATTCCTTTGTTTCATTTTTTAACGAGGTTCACACAACACAAGGAACTATCCTCATTGGCTTGTTTCATTCTTTAACGAGGTTGACACAGTAAAAGAACTATCCTCATTCCCTTGGTTTCATTTTTTAACGAGGTCAACACAAGACAAGGAGCTATCCTCATGGACCTGTTTCATTTTTTTAATGAGGTTGACACAGTAAAAGAACTATCCTCATGGGAATTGTTTTATTTTTTATCAAGGTTGACATAGTAAAAGAACCATCCTCATAGTCCTCATTTCACAACTCATAAGAGGACATGAAAGAGAGATCTGGTTCCAATTCCCTTAGTACATGATGTACAAAATCGCTGAATTGATCGTCAATTGATGTAGGTATGGAACAATTTACCACATAATTAACCCATGGTGGGGATGATAACATTAGTACAAAAGGACCAATTATGGAAGATGGTTTACTGGAAGCCATATCTGGACCAGGAAATAAAATCTATTCAACAGTGACAATTTTGCCTTCATGCGGGGAAAAAATCACTCGAAGGAGTGTTGAAACAATAGCTCCCATATCATAAACATAGTCGTGCCCTAGAAGTAAATTGTAATCTAATGGGCTTGGGACTACCATCACATTCAGATAAATGATTTTTCCTCTCAAAGTAATAGGTAACTGAAGGAGGATCCCTAATGGTTGACCAGTTCCTCTGTTAAAAGCAAACTGATTCTAGGTAACTGGCACAAGTGGTGGTGAACAAAGCTCTTTCCAAGCAGTTGAGGAAAGGATACTCACAGATGCACCTTCATCTATAATAGTGCTAGATACAATCATATTACCAACTTGTACTATGATCTGGAAAGGAACATAAGAAGGAAGATGGAATCCAGCCAATTGATTCGAGTCAAAGGAAGTGACTAGACTACTTGGAGGGGGTACCACAAGAACGGGAGAATTAACCCCTTGATTTACGAGAGTGGGAGGATTTTCATCCTATCTTGATGCAATAGTTGGACTGCCCCCAAGCTCATTTGAATCTATAGAAACAAAAAGAACCTGAGTGGTATCATATTCACTCTCTTCAGGAAAGATACAATTTATTGAAGGCGAAATTAGATCAATAGCTACATTGACTTGTTGATTTGGGTCAGGTATAGACTCATAGGATTCAATTTCAGAGAAAGTGAGTTTGACTGGTGGTTGATTTTGGCTAGTCAATCCATTAACTAGTGAAGGATTTAGGGAGAGTTTCTTGTAACCAGATGGAAATCGCTGTGGTGAAATAGGAAGGTTATCCAACACTTTTTTGGCTTCATCTAGATAGGGACAAAGGTGAATGGGGTGATCCCCTTCACATAACCTACATGGAAACTTAACTTTACCCTTATTTCCATCAACTTTACTACCACTAGTTGATGGTGTGTCACCAACATGATCTCCAAAAGTTGATGACACATGATGATGTGAATAGGAAGACCATTATTCTAGGATGTGAGGAATATTAGGAAAATTTCGAAGAAGATGGTCTCCCACGCAAAGTTTGCATGGATATCGAAATTTATGAGGCTTGATGGATGGTTTCTCATCAGATGTTGCATTCAAAGTAATGGTTGCTTGATTGCCTCTCTGTTGAATTTTCTTCTTCTTCTTCTTTCTCCTCTCTTATTCTTCCTAGCCATGTGGTTACTAGTACCAATACTTTAACTAGGAAAAGAGGAAGAAGGGGAGGAAGAAACGTCAGAGGAAGAAGGAAAAGTGTAAACTTTAGGATCAACTGGAGGTTGATTTTGTCCAGTTGGAGGAGTACTCGATTACAGAGAAATCACGACATTTTGAACCAAGGAGGTTGAAAAAAACTATACTGGCAAACCAATGGTAAATCCCGGAAGGGACAATGTAGCCATATATGGAGCACCAATATTTCCAAAAGGAGGAAAAGGACTAGGATTCCCATCAAAAGAAATTCCTTGATCGATGGACTCAAGATTTATCGCCATATGTTTCAACCTAAAATAAACTAAGGAGTGAGCGTGGAGGATGTTTTCCACTATCAACTAATCTTATTTTAATAAAAGTAACATAAAAAGACAAAAGAGGGATAATTTAGGCAAAACGTTTACCAATAAACTGTGAGCTACAGAATACCTCCTCGCAAACCAAGAAGTACGGGCAGGCAATCTCCCCGAATGCGGTGTTCGGTGTATGACAGTGTACAAGGCGGTTGACTCAGTTACCTAAGGATGGATAGCAACCTAGTGTTGTCCTCCCATATATACCTGAAAGTATGTGGAGGTCCAATCCGTATAAGCACTGCCCAATGCAAAACTACGCAGTGAGAGCATTTCCATATACTTTACATATTGTAACACCACCCTATATACCCAAAGGTATGTGGACAAGCTATGATATACTCATGTACGTGGAATGAGGTACCACACTTAGGATGTATTGCAGACAAGTTAGTGACAACTGCTTTGTTTTACGACGCTGGAACACGTCTCTAGCCTAGACCTCTAATTGTTTTTTCATTAGGTGACAATGCTCCATTAGGTAAATTCGGATAAATTTTAAGTTGATCTTCTTTAGAATTTTCCTTTCAAGATTCACCACGTGATGTATGTTTGCAATTCGTAAAATGCAACTAATTTGATAAGTGTTCTTTCCATTCAATTGAAAAATGAAAATCCTTAGCTAGTAGGGGTAGAGCAATCAAATCTTTGACAAAGAGAAAAGAACACTTCTAATGTAATTTCCCTACACTATTCCTATCAACACACACAAACTTTTTCAATGCAACATGCATGTATTTATTTTCGATTTCCCTTAATGTGAATGAACAAAAAGGAAAACTAATATACAATCAATCAATAAAATCTTTTCATAAAAATGACGATTTTGTGACAATTTCTTTTCAAGGAAAGGAAGACTTTATGAAACTTTCATTTTCAAAGAAATGAGGAATTACAACACTTTCAACAAAAATACTAATCATATGCACACATCAATCAATCAAACTTTCATGAATGACGACTATACGATAACTCAATTTTCAAAGGAAAAGATAATTTTACAACACTTTCTTTTGACAAAGATTAATCAACCAAAATACTAACTTTCGACTATAGATTGACAATGAAAAAGTAAACACATAAGAAACATTTACCAATCCTAGTCTATGTAGGGCCATATAAGGATATGAAAAACTATTTTCAAAGACAAGACATCATTAACATTCAACAAATCATTCAAACAAGAGAAAATTGGCAAAAAAATTTAGCTCCTAGATGGGAAACTGACCCTAGAGGGATCAACGCAGGCTGCAGTGAGCACCTCAGCGCATTGGCTCTATGAGTCAAGTGCATTGCAGCACATTGTTTCCTTCACTAGGCTGCACTAGTGATAGCTAGGGAAACTAACCCTAAAGGGATCAACGTAGGCTGCAGTGATAGACATTGCACCTCAGCGCATTGTCTCTATGCGTGAAGTGCATTGCAGCACACTGTTTCCTTCACTAGGCTGCACTAGTGATAGTAAGCCATTTTTTAAGGCAATTTGACATAGCTTGACTCAATTTTCAATGAAATAAGACTGAAATTCAATCAACGACCACAAGTGCAGTATGTAAAAATATCATAAGAGGCTGATAAGCTACTAAGATGGATAATTGTTCCCTAGTGAAGTCACTAATTTTTTTTTGGGAAGTTTTAGTGTCTATGGATAAATTCCTTAACCCCTAGACTAGTAGCTAAGTCTAGAACAACAAATGCAAAGAATTCTCTACATTTTCTATAACCAATAGATCAAATAATACAATAAACAAGCCTAACTAAAGCTTTCACTTACTCTTTATCTCCCTTGACCAATTCTATTGCTCCTTTCCATACTTAATCCACTTGAAAAGTACCTTCACACAGATAGAAGACAAAAATTGATTAAAGAATATGATAATGACCTATTTATTAAACATAAAATGGAATCAAGTGCATATTACACATATGAAAGCATCAATAAAAAGTACAAGCATATGGAAAAATATTTGAACACTTTATTAGTAAAAGGAAGAGTTACGACCCAATTTTCTTGATTCAATGTCGCTCCTCCAGTTCAATCCCATCCTCTCCTCATAACAAGCAAGACATTTTGACATCATTACAATACTTTAAACTAATTCAAGTCTCATACCAATAGCATCTCCCTATAATTCAATGATTTCCAGCTCGTGATCACATAGATGAGTGGTCTTTTTATAGGTGAATGAAGGAAGCTATGCCATAAATGGTGACAACGAATGCCCTCCCAAACCTAGGATATAGTTCCATGGAGGAAGGGATAAAGGGATTGATGTTCCTTAACTTCCTTCCTCATCCAATTTCGAGCCCAAAGGAGTGGATAGCCTTGGGAAACTTCTAGAAGCATCCTATGGATAAGAATATTCCAAACCCCAATGCATATTTCACTCAAATTCGCCGAGCACAGGCCAAAGAGGGCTCAAGTGCACTGTAATACACCCTAGTAGTGTACTCGGCTGCATTGCAGTGCACCTTGATAAGGGCCTGCTGGCACAGATCTTCTTAGAGGCAGTTTTTGGATGATTCCAATCATGGAATCCATTCGGAAGGAGGCATTCTGATGGTTGACTTCATTATGGAATGTAACAACAAAATTAGGGTTTGATGGGCCCTAATAGCACTGATCTATAAGTTGGGGTTGATTTTCCCAAATGGATCTGTAATAATGAGGGAAAAAAAGAAGACCTAAAACACAAATTCACCACAATAATTGAATTCTCCCCTGGATATGGGTTCCACATCAACCAACCCAAGGGAATCAATTTTAAAAGAGATAAAGTTAACTAGATGATCCAACCGAGTTGTAGAACCCCACACCTCCCTTCTACAAACTCTAAAGTTTTCATTTCCTCCTAAAATCACATTAGAATTTGTTAAAATTGTAAAGAAAAAAGTTGATCCCAAAAGACCTATTTATTCTCATAAGGGCCATACACATTCATCATAGTAACTAGTTGTCTCGAGATTTTGCTAAAGAAGACTATGCATATCCCTATAAGAAAAATAAATAAACTAGTTAGGACTGGACGTGAGTTCCAACTAATATTGATACCACCTGATAGTCCAAAGGGATCAATTGTATAGAATTCCCATTCCTTTCAAATATTACTTCATTCACTATTGAAGGACCCCATGAGAATTAGATCAGAAACTAATCCACTGGTTTTACAATAGCTCCAAAGGTAGTTTGCGCCTCTTTTCTTGATGTCTCACTATTGGTTTATTGGCTTGTTTCGACCATATTGAGTTTGGCTAACCCACTCACAAAGGAATGAATGTTATGGAAGCATGTTACAATTTTCATCATGAGATATCCACATCATCTCGCCCAATACGGTATCTAGTACGCTGATATGATCCTCATCACCTGCCTGCACTCTTGACTTGTTGGGTTTCTATTGACATTCAACTTCATGGAAATTTTCTCTACAACATTTAGGTATTTATCTACATCTGTAATACCACATTTAAGTACATGACACACATCTAAGAGCTTTGAGCTCTCATCCATGTATTCATCAAGCCATCTATCTCCAACTGGAAACTATAACTTTTGCACCAGTTGGATGATTTCCTTGTGTAGCAACCATAAAAATTTTCACAATTCCTAGTATTAACACTTACGAATATAGATATAGGAATGGTAAAGAGGAAAATCAAATGGTATATTTTTCTACTCAAAGACATGTCTCTACAAATAATTATCTTCCATAACTTCATGATGCCAAAAATATATATAGTCAATTTCCATTCTAAATTTCTACATCAAAAAATTAAGTCATTTTAGGGAGTATTTTTTTGTCCCATGGTTATATCATCAGCCTTTTTATAATATAGCACACCTACTTGGTATACACATCCACTGAGAAAGTTTGATGTGAGGAGGTTGAATTACTTATGCACTTTATGTTAGACCCCGTTCACAAGTAAAACACCATTTATAGGAATATTTCCCATGTATATATTGTCATAGGGGGGCTTGTGTTGATCTCCTAGCCAAGGTGATAATCACTAAAATATGTAGTTATGTTTGAACCCTAAACTTATTCTTGAAATCAGAATCCTATTATGCTATCGAATGAGATACATTATAACATAGGCAATCATCTACATAGATCGAACATCTCAATAAAAATTACAGACCAAAGTAATTAAAAATGCCTACACACATAATAGCACAAACATTAACACCAAAATTAGTAGAGATTGTGGGTACCATTGTGGAGACTCATTTTCAAATCTCATGGAGGATATGTTCCCCACTAAGGTACCAAAATATGAATTTATAGCATTGATGAGGCCATGATATTTTCTACTTTTTTCCAATAAATCAAACAAATAAATTTGCAATCACTTAACATCAAAGCTGGGCTTCATAGCTCCCGACCAATTAGACGAAAAATGGTTACATTTCCAAAAAAGGAAGAACACATAAAGTCTAGTATAGACATATGAAACATAACTGAATATCCATATCTGGGTTTAAATATTCGACACATTTCTCATTTATGTAACACCAAACCTATTTTGAATGGGTCTTTACGAGTGTTCACCTTCAGTATACACAATTGCATTATCTAGAGTCAACACAATGGTTTTTCTCCATACTCGGGCGCATGTATAGAGATCACCCATAATTACAGGTGTTATGGAGTGTAGGTGGATTTATTTTGTGCAACAAAACAAATGACGAAGTTTTTTTTTCCATCTGTACCTTAAAAAGTACAATTTTAAAACATAAAATGGAATTAGAACATATATTTGACCTGCAAAGGAAATTGTGGTAGAAGTTGTAGAGTGTATAGCTTCTTCCTAACTTTCAAATACCCTAAGTGAATTATAATTGTGTGGACATGCACATATATATACATGAAGAGTTTACGGTGGTCATAATAGAATCATAGTGGGTATTTGATAATGGGATACTTTATTTCTTATTATAATTATGCACATTGGTTAAGGTGCCAATTTTCCAACTCCACGTACCATGCCCCTCCAGACCCTGCAGTTTCTAAATTTTGAGAACATAATTTCAATATCATTCCCATAGTTGGTGTGAATAGTTTTAGTGGCACCTTGGACCCAATAACCATAACATGCCTTTTTTTATATAAATTATTACCAGCTCTCTCGATATTATTTCACCGTCATGAGACCAAATTAATTAAAAATTCCTACACATGCAATAACACCAACATTAGTAGAGGTTGTGGGTATAATTATGGAGACTCTTGTTCCAATCTTATTGAGGATGTGTTTCACCACTCAGGTACCAAAATATAGATTTACAACATTGATGAGGTGCTTGGATTCTCTACTTTTGTCCAATCAATCAAAAAAATTAATTCAAAATCACCTAACATCGAATCTAGGGTTCATATCTCCCCACCAATTAAACAAAAACATTTACATATTCCCAAAAAAAACACATCAACTCTAGTACAAAAATATCAAACATAATTAAATATGCACATCTAAGTTTCAATATTTAACGTGTTGCTCATTTATGTAACTCAAGGCCCACTTTAAATGGGTATTTACCAACATTCATCTTCAATATACCCAATTACATTATCTAGAGTCAACACACTAGTTTTCTATCATACTCTAGTGCATACATTGAGATCACCCACAATTACAAGAGTTATGGAGTGCAAGTTAATTTCTTGTGTGCAACAAAATAAATGATGAAGGTTTTTTTTCAACTCCACATTACAGCGTAGAAATTAAAAACATAAAATAAAATTAAAACAAAGAGTTAAGCTGCAAAGTAAATTGTGGCATCATTTGGAGAGCATATATCTTCTGCCTAACTTTCAGAAACCCTAGGTGAAGGATATTTGTGTGGACATGCAAATATATATACATGAAGAGTATAAGGTGGCAATACTCAAATCATAGTGGGTTGTTGATAATTGGATGCTTCCTTTCTTATTACAATTATGCACATTGGTTAAGGTGCACCATGCCCCTCTAGATCCTATTGTTTATAAATTGTGATAACATGTTTTCCATATCATTCCAAGAGTTGGTGTGAATTGGTGTGAATAGTTTTAGCGGTAAATTTTACCCAACCATAACTTGAATTTTATTGTTTATATATATTATGACCAACTCTCTTCATAGTATTTCACTACCATGAGACCAAACTAATTAAAAATTCCTACACAACCAATAACACAAACATTAGAATTCTAGGTATGATTATGGAGACTCATGTTCAAATCTCATTGAGAATGTGTTTCCCCATGAAGGTACCAAAATATAACTTTAAAACATTGATGAGGCCCTTAGATTCTCTAGGTTTTTCTAATCAATCAAAAAAAAAAAATTCCAATCATTTAACATCGAAGCTAGGGTTTGCAGCTCCCCACCAATTAAAAAAATATGTTTACATTATCCCAAAAGAAACACATAAACTCTAGTACAAACATATCAAACATAACTAAATATGCATACCTGAGTTTCAATATTTGACACATTGCTCATTTATGTAACTGCATACCTACTTTAAATGGGTCTTTACCAGTGTATCTCTCCAATATACCCAATTGCATTTTCTAGAGTCAACACATTGGTTTTCTTCCATAGTCTGGTGCTCTAGAACATAAATAGAGATCACCCATAGTTACAAGTGCTATGGAGATAGTTTGATGTGAGGAGGTTGAATTGTTAATGCATTTTATGTTAGACTCAGCTCACAAGTAAAACATTATTTACATAATATGTCCATTGTATACGTTGTCATTGAGGGGCTCGTGTTAACCTCCCATCCAAGGTGATAATCATTAAAATATGTAGTTATGTTTGAACCCTGAACTTATTCTTGAAATTAGATTCCTATTATCCTATGGAGTCATGTAAGTTATAACACAGGAAACTATCTACATAGATCGAATATCTCAATCAAAATTAGAGACCAAACTAATTAAAAATTCCTACACATAGAGTACCACCAACATTAGTAGAGATTGTGGGTATCATTGTGGAGACTCGAGTTCAAATCTCTTGGAGGATGTGTTCCCCACTAAGGTACCAAAATATAAATTTATAACATTGATGAGGCCTTGTGATTCTATACTTTTTGGAAATCAATCAAACAAACAAAAAAATCACTTAACATCAAAGCTGGGGTTTGTAGCTCCCCACCAATTAAACAAAAAATATTTACATTTCCCAAAACAAACACATAAACTCTAGTACATACATATCAAACATAACTAAATATGCATATCCGAGTTTCAATATTTGACACATTGCTCATTTATGTAACTCCAAACCCCCTTTAGGGTCTTTACGAATGCTCACCTTCAATATACCCAATGGCATTATCTAGAGTCAACACACCGGCGTTTTGGCATACGCTAGTTCATACATAGAGATCACCCATAGTTACAAGTTTTATGGAGTGTAGGTGGATTTGTTTTGTGGAAAAAAACAAATGACAAAGCCTTTTTTTTCAACTACACCTTACAAAGTTAAAAATAAAAACGTAAAATGGAACTAGAATAGAGATTTGACCTGCAAAGGAAATAGTGGCAGAATTTGCAAAGTGTATATCTTCTTCCTAACTTTCAGGAGCCCTAAGTGAAGTATAATTGTGTGGACATGCACATATATATACATGAAGAGTTTAGGGTGGTCATAATCAGATCATAGTGGATTGTTGATAATGGGATGATGTTGGGTCCCTATAATACTAGTGATTACCCCATTACTATTGTAGTTATAACCCCTATTTATATTGTTGTGCCCCTATTACCCCCATATTTTTATTTCTGTGCCCCATAGAATCCCTTTATTGTTATTTTTGTGGCTTTATATTATTATTGTTAGGTCGGCTGGATTATATTGTGACTCCTTAGACTCCTATATATAGAAAGGAGGTTTTGTAATTTGTATCATCCAAGAATTGTTCATTTATGTAATGTAAAGGAGGTTGCCCCCTCGAAGAGGCTGAATTCTAAGGCGTTGATCTTTCTTTTCTATCTTTTCTTGAGCTGGTCTCATAACATTTGGTATCAGAGCTTTGGATTCTAGGGTTTCTCTGCTCCAAACAGGTCATCGTGGAATTTTCGCTATAACTTTTTTTATGTGACGTTTCAGAAGTCGCAAAAAAAAAACCCATTTGAGAAGAATTGGCGCTAAACCTTGGGTCTGAATTTCAGAGCTTTTAGCGCGATATTTTCAGAGATATGATCTGAGGAAGTTGGCCTTTTTGCACATTCCTGAATTACATTCAAAACAGGTGACCTGGGGAAAATCTTCATAACTCTCTCTCTGAGGATCAAATTGAAATTTAGTAAAAAGGTACAGAAAGAGGACGGACTGTAGTTTCTTGTCTGTGTGTTTCAGATTCAAAGGTTGAAACAGTGACTCGCGGCACGTTGTACAAGTTCGCTCTACTGAACCAGTATAAAAGCAAGTCACTGTGGGAGATTTCACATAACTCTTCCTTGGAGAATCCAATTGGGCTCAGACTTGTGGCATTGGAAAGAGGACACAGAAGGCTACTACAGGTTGCAACCTCATAATTGGATGATCTAAAATTACATAGATACATCAGATTCAATATCAGGCTTCTATAAAGTGAAAAAAGGTGTGTAGTTTTTATTTTTTATTTTTGTGTAAGCTTGGTGTTAACACCCAGGTTGTTCCCTTTGACTCTAAGGGAATACGGCCGAGGTAACCACTAACCAATCTTTGGATTACAGCTTCTAGCCAAGCTGCAATCAGAGAGGGCTCTCTCTTTATGATTTATCTTTGTTTTTTGAATGATCTTAGGCTAGCTATGAGTTTAGTTTTGTTTTGAGGTTTTAGTTGGTTGATAAGTTCAGTCCAGGTTCTTATGCAATTTCCAAAATGTTCTAGTCCATTGGGCTATGGAGTCAGTGGTCCTTAGGTCTTTGATGTGCTGCTTTGATACTGTAGTGATGCTGCAGAGCCAGATTAGTGTCTGAGAACAACGTTTATATGTAGTGATTGAGTGGAGTGTATCCAGTTAATGCAAGGCAATGAAGAATCTTGCAGTGAACTGCTGAAGAAACACAAAGGGAATACTATCCTAGAAGCAATTAAGAATTTCTAGGCAATATTCATACGTATTGAATCAATATAGACATGAGCAGTTAAGAATTCATGTGCATAGTAATCCTGAAGACAAAACATTCATAGCAGTAAATTTTGAGTGCAAGGTGTAGTAAAACAAATCTTGTACTATTCTTTTCCTTTACTGCTAGCTTAGTGGAACATGATTATGATCTGACAAACATAAGAAAACAGGAACAAAGTTTGAAGAGAAAAACTTGTTATTTCATCAGACAACACAGGAATTCTACATCAACACATGGAGCATCCTCCAGACATCAAATATTTCAGCAAATCATTGAGCTCATCCAGCCCTTTGTATTAGATCAATCTGAAAGTGTACAATACAAGTCTTCTCATAGAGAAAATTACCAACCCCTTATGAGTTACTCAGGGGAGTTTATATACAAAATTTACATCAAAAATATTAACGAATGAGTTAATATCTCATTTATGATATGCTAATCTCCGGAATGCAGTAGCTGAAGGAGTGAATGTAGCAGTGATTCCTTAATGCTTCAGCTGTCAAATAGTCAGAAGATATTTGGACTTTATGGCTGTTATAGTCGGTTGGAGATGCGCTGTTCAAAACTTGGCTAGTTGTCATCGTTTTATGTGATGAGTCACTTTTTAGCTGTTTTTAAATGCTAACCCTTTTCCGCTGTTTGTCTTCTAGTGACCTGGAGCTGGCAGTGACCTGTATGACTGAAGCTACCGTGGCAAAATCTGGAGCATTGCCTGCCACCAATCCTCCTTAGGCATTTGATGTCTCCGTATCTTTATTAAGGTCTCATCGGCCTCTGTATACCGCCAAAAGTTAGGAGGAGTTTCAAACAGATGGTTTGCCTCATTTTCAATGAAGAATAGGCCTTCCAGTTTAGTGTACAAGCTCTGTCCTGTTGGTGGCCCTGTTTGCTCAGGAGTGCTGCCAGATGCAGTGATTTGATTTTCAATATAAGTGACCATCCTGTTGGTAAATTGATCTCTGGTGATCAATCTCCCTGTGTTGCTTAATAGGCTGGGCAGTCCCCTTGCTTGCAGCATCCCCATTTTAAGTTTATATTCCTCCACCTCAGCCTGTATTTCATAGCATTTTCTCTCCACAGTCTGCACATAATTTCTGAGAGTTAGCACCTTTTTAGCTATGAGGATGGCCTCTGTTCTTTTGTTGATGCCAATGGCTGCCAGCTCCTCTTTGTCCTGCCTGTTCAAAAAATCTATCAGTCTGTTTGCTTGCTGAGGTCTGTTTCCTAGCACTATTTTGGCCCTCTGGATTTCTGTCTGTGCTTGGCCAATCAAATCCATTTGCTCATGGATTGTCTTGATGGATTTCCATTGTTTGGTGATAGTTTGGCTAATCTTACCCCATAAAATTCTTTTTAAGTCAGCCATGGCACTTTCCAGATTTAGCTCCTTCTCCAGGGCCTTGATTTTGTCCTTTAGGGCCTTTATTTCTCTGGCCTGTTCTGCTACAGTTACTTTTGATTTGTCATACTTGGCATCCAGTTCTGCCAATTTTTCCTTAGCCTTTTTTATCTCATTTGCCTGGAGCTCCATTTCCTTGATGGCATTAGTTAATTCTTCTATGCTTGCACTGGCATCTGGGGCCGTTGTTGTTCCTGCTGCTTCTGATGTGGGGGCCACTGCTGCCCCTGTAGTTGTTGTTGTTGTTGAAGTTGTTGGAGAAGCTTGGGATGTGGATTCTCCCTGTTTGTCTTGTAGTGCTCCTTCTAGCTCTTTCTCCAATTCCCTGATCCTCTGGTCTTGCTGCATTAGGAGGTCTAGTTGATCCTCAGCGCGTTTTTCCTTTTGAAGTTCGGCTGTTTGAGGGTGCTCTGTGGGCTGTAGCTTCAACCTCTTCTTCAGTGCATTCAGGTCATCATCTTTCTTCTTCATGAGGGCCTTCACACCCTTTGGATCACTAGGATCGTGTCCAAGATCAATGATGATGTCCTCCAAAGATTTTATTCTGTTATCTTTGGCCAGTGAGGACATTCTCTCAAAATCCAACTGTGTGTTGGTATTCTTTAGGGACTCTTTCAGCTCATGGGCCATGGTGGCCTTTTCTACCAAGGTGGCATAGACCATTTCTCCAGCTTGCTTGTGGAGTTCTATTTGGTCCATGGGATGGATGTCTTTGGCCAAGACCTCCACCCTTGTTTTCACAAAATCAGCAGTTGATGTAGGCTGAGATTTTGTAGGTTTGAAATGACTAAATATCATTTTTTCTTCCTTAATGTCATATACCAACATTAATCTCTCTTGCTGGGCTGGTGTAGCATCTATAAATTGCTTGTATACTTCACCCCTCAGCAGCTCATTCTGAGCCTTTATTTCTTTGAAAGAAGCCTTGGTGCTCTTGGGCTTCTTGGTCTGCTGGGAAGAAGATGACACCTCCAAACCAAGCTGCAGGCCTTGCTCCTGTTGGAATGAGCTGGTACCAGTCTACTAGCTTGCTTCCCTGTCTTTCCTTGAACTGTCAAGGAATTCCTCTATGACGTCTTCAACTTCTGGAGAGTCAGCCCTTTACCTTTTGGCCTCTAGCTGATGGGAGGATCCACTAATAGGAGTGGACTCTTCTCTGTCTCTTTTAGTACCCCTCTCCTCATGTGCTGGGGTCTGCAAAATTGGTGCTATTAGTGGCTCAGTTTGTGGAGGAGGAGTTTGCTCTTGCTGCCGTTCTGTGAGCTCCTCTCTCTGCAGCTCATTTTGCTGTTCAGTTTGCTGCTCAGTTTGCTGCTGAGTTGAAGGGGCAGCCTTCTCTTTTACTGCTTCCTCTTCAGCACCCATTATTCCTTTTCCTTTGTCTAAGCCTGGTGCTACTGTAGAAGATGCTTGTGTGGCTGGTGCAGTCCTTGAGGTTGAGGTCCCTTCTCCCACTGAACGAGGCCGTTTGAAGGGTACCTGCTGCATAGAGTCTAGGTCAAAAGTCTTTTCTAATTCCTTGACATTCTTTATCATCATTTCATCTTCAGTTAATTTTTCAACTATAGAATCCTGTAGCCATTCCTGCTGGTTGGCATATTTTTCAATATGGGGATAACTGCAATGTTTAATACCTATTAGCCTGTATTTCATTCTCCTAGTAGAAATGAAGCCTTCAGGGTCATAAGGGACCCATCGAAAACTGTATGACAGCTGGTATTTTTCTTTGAGGATCTGGTCAGCCTCTTCCCAACCTTCCTTTTTATTCATGATGAAAGGGCCCAGTTGATGTTTGAACTTGAGGTGGGCTTTCTTTTTGGAGCTGTGGAAGTGGGTAAGGTTAGACTGAATCAGCTGCCTATAATATTCAAGGGCAAATATCCTCATAGGCACATATTTTGGGAGCCTGAAAGGACAAAGCTCACAGCCATACACTCTGATGACTGTATGATCCTCATATAGGTACCAATCACCTATTTTGGACTTCTTGGAAAGCTGCAAAGCTTTCTGTATTTCAGTTGATATTCTGGGAGGAGGAGCCCTCATCAACAAGCAGGAGACAGGGTATACAAACTGGTCAATAAACTCACAATAGGAATAGGGTGACATTTGGACCAGGTGATAAACAGATGTCCAGAAGATGACAGATCTTCTTTCCCCTCTATAATCCAGCTTTTTGATGTAGCATGGAAAAACCTGGGACTGATAATACATGAAAAGATGATAGATGTAAGAGGAGTATTTGAAGACACCCTGTCTGTCCACTTTGCTCAACGGATCATGAATTTTGTTAGCTATGAACTTAGCAAAGTTAAACTTGCGGGCAGGGGGCTAGCCTGGACTATAAACAGATAACAAAACCATCATTGTTCCTTCCACATGCTCACTGGTTCTGTACCCCAGCACATAAGAGATCATATCTAGTAGTAGTCTGCCTGTTTCTGTAAAGGAGACATCCATATAGGGAGGTGGCCCTATAGGCTGGCACTCAGGTTTCATGAATGTCCTGGTGACATTCTGAATCTCCTCACTAGTCATTTTGGCAGCAGCATCCAACAGATAATTCATGGAGAAGGGAAATAGCAGCTCAGTCTGGTCAAAGTGGAGCATTTTATTAATGGATTCAGGATTGATGTGAAAGAGGATGCTCCCAGATGGAGACTTAATAGCTCTCTGTTGTACATCATAATTTTCAGCACATAGGCGCACAATCTGAGGGAAAACATTGACAGAGGGGAGGCAGTAGTATGGTAGGTTTGACTCCCATATCCCATAGGTGTCCTTGCCATTCAAATAGTCTTCTCTCAACTGTCTGAAGGTCTGCATGAAGTCCCTGTTACCCACAAAGTCTTCAATAAGGGAGTCCCTGTCAACAAGAGGCAAGGCCTCCAGGTCTTTGTTTGGGGCATTTAGAGGAGTAACATTGAGAGTTGTGGGTGTAGGGGCAGCCATTGTATAATCTGATTGTGAATGATGTGATTGCAGTGGTTTGCAAGGCTCCTCAGAGTTCAGTAATAGCCTCAATGTTGTCAATGCTTGAACTTTTCTTCACAGTGAAAGAGGCCGGCTTGTTTCTGCAGGTTTTAGTAAATTCACCAGGGTTGTGAATTGTTAGGAATGCTTTGGAGAGGGTATGCAGGATCTATCTTGGTTAATTTGCAGCTAGCCTGTACTCGGCAAAAGGGAACAATGCCGAGCACCTTGAGGATAATTTTATGGTTTTAGGTGCGTAGGTCGACTGTTTCAATGCCGAATTATAGTGCAGAGGCAATATAGGTTACTTTAGTTGACTCTCAGGTAGCAGACAGTGTTGGATTTTAGGATTTTGACAAGTGTTCAATGGTGAATTAGCAGAGAAATGGCATGCATGGGGCAAAACATGAGATTCACGGTGAATACCTGGATAAACGCTCGAGAAGCCTGTGGGCCAAACCGTGAATGCTTTGTGGTGGTCGATTTGATGAGTTGGCACGGTACAAATTCGAATTTTGCAGCTTGAGGGACAGTTTGGCGTGGAAGCAGCAGCAAGAGCTCAGTGTATTTTCACTTGAAAATGACACAAAACGACTAATTCGGGCCTTAATAACGGTAATTTTGGCAAAAATGGCTTATTGGCGCTTTCCCGCCAATGACGTCAGCATGATGTCAAGGCGGGCCCGGGTACGGAGGTGACACGGATGGTGAGGTGGAGGCCATCGTGGCTGGACATGTCGGTGGGCAGATGCGGCGGTAGGGTTACGTGGAGGGCCACGCGACACGGGAGTGGACGACATGTGTGACGTCATAATGACGTGGGTGATGGCGTGTGGGATGGGCGGTATCGGGATGGTGGTAAGCGGGTTCCCCGCACTGCCTTTGCTGATGAGTGGTATTGGGAGGGGGGGCTCCGAACAGCCCCGGTGTTTGACACGCGTCCAGGGTACGGAGCGGGAAACCACTTTCCCTGGACGCTAAAGGTCTGCAGATCCGGGCCCAGGAATACCCGCCCACCGTTAGATCATGGGTGGCGGAAGATCAATGGCTAGCGGGCCCTCCGACGGATCATGCAGGTTTGGGGGCCCCGCCGGCCTTAATTAAATATTCAATTAAATATTTACAGCAGAAAACTATAGGAAAGGGGGTTTTCTGTTTTTTCGGGATTTTCTTGGGTTTTATAAGGGTTTTATAAGGGAAAGAGGGGTTTAGGAGTAGGTTTAGCAGGGGGAAAAAGGTTTTTAGTGGAACTTTTGAGCAGAGGGGAGGTGAAGGCTTAGGGGAAAGGTTGTTGCTCCTAACCAGAGGTTAGAGCAGCCCCAAGACAGGGTTGACCACAACCCCTGGTGGACTGGAGTCTCCCTAAACAACTTACTGGCTATAATGCCAAAGGGGGAATATGTATATAATGTTGGGATTTAGACACCATGGTGTTATAATACTAGGGAAAGGGTAAGATAGGGGATTTATACAATAAAATTAGTGGTTAATATGGATGAAATGAGTGGATGAGGGGGGAATATCACTAAGTTTATTTGGAGACTTACTTAATTTAAGGAGTAGATGAAAATGAAAAGATTTTTACACAAGAAATGTGGCTTTTAAAGGGACAAGAACCACCATGAAACCATAATCTCTTGCATGAATCTCAGCTGATGAAGGAGTGTTAGTAATGAAATGGAAAGGGGGAAGAAGGGAGGTTAGGCATGCTTCTTGCTTGCTGCAACTTAATGAAGAATGACACCTTCTCAATTCATTGATTTTGCTTTGGTAAACAAAGTTAGCACACATGCAACTTATAAGAAATGACCTTTCTGCAACCCCATCTACTTACCCAGCTACTTGGCCTAGCATTTGTATTTCTTCTTGGAGGGTGCATTTAGACTTGCAGACCCTTTGTGTGCCTTTTCTTTTCCTTTCGCTTTTTCCTTTGATCATCTATCTAAGACTGCCCTTATTCCTTCCAAGGCCCCAGATTAAGCAGTTGGGAACCTAAATTCTCTACCTAGCTACTTGTCTACCAAGATTAGACTGTTTGGACAGACTTCTTTCTCTATTCTACAATAGAAAATTTAAACATGGCATGGTCTAGGTTAAGCTGTTGGACCATCCATCAAAATTTGAGTAGACATGAACCTATTCACATACCTTGCTGTCTTGAAAATATGGGATCTTTGTACCATCAAAGCAGAGCATATTTGGCCCTTGAGTTTGCCAATCATGAAATATGAAACCTATTGATATAGGTACCTAACACTTGGTTTAACGGAATTCAAAGGGCATAATAAAGCATTATTATCGGTAACTGATGCCCCGAGGAAAGAAAATGCAAACACCTAGTAAGGAACCTGAAAGCTCTAGCATGACTCATGAAGAAGAGGAAGAAATGCTACATGATATATCAAAATTACAAGAACAAGTGCAACATATGTCATGCTCACAAAAGCTAACAAAAGCTAAGATAAATGGTGTGGAATCTAAGATAAATGGCGTGGAATCTAAGATAAATGGCGTGGAATCTAAGATAAAGGGCATGGAAGCTAAGATGGATGATTTGAAGACAGATTTGAAGACAAACATGGGAGATTTGAAGACAGATTTGAAGACAGACATGGCAGATTTGAAGACAGATTTGACAAATTTTCTACAAGAAATACTTACTAATGGTGAAAAGGTAGTAAAGGAAACTCATGATGAAAACAAAAGAAATGTTAATCATGATTCCATAGACTCTAATGTTGGATCGAAGACTCACCATGTTCCAAAAATCGATATGAGGAAGTTTGATGGCAAGGATCCCGCCACATGGACATTACAGATGGAGCAATTCTTCAATCTCAATAATGTGCAAAACACACAAAAGGTACGTATGGCAACTTTATATTTGGAACCAAATCAGTTTGTATGGTATCAATGGCTTTGTTCTCGTAAAAAAATTATCACTTGGGCAATTTTTACGGAAGAATTGATAGCACATTATGAGGATACAAAAAGCAACACTTTTTTTAGCCAATTGATAAGTCTCAAACAAAAGGGTTCAATAATGGAGCACATTGAGGAGTTCCAAAAATTGAACATAAGGGTAAAAGATATTCCAGAGGAGCATAGGATTGATGTGTTCATAGGGTATTTAAAGGATAATATCCAACATGATGTGCGCCTTTGGGAACCTGATTCATTAGAGAAGGCAATCAGGTTAGCAAGAAAAATGGAAAGCAAAATTATGGCAAGTAGGAAGCATACCATTCACAACTATAAAGACGGAAGTGTTGTTGCCCATAGTTTTCCACAACCTACAAGGTTGACACCACAACAATTGGAAGAAAAAAGAGCAAAAGGGCTTTGTTACAATTGTGATAGAAAATACACAAAAGGTCATAAGTGTGCTGAGAAGAAATTATTATACATAGGTTGTGAAGAGGAAGAAGAAAAGGAGAAAGAAAGGTCAAAAGAAGAGGATATATTGCAGGAACGAAGCCTAGATGAAGAACAAATAAATCCGACCATATCTTGTAATGCATTGGCAGGAATTACCACTCCTTAAACCATCAAGATAGAAGGACAAATCAAGAAGAAAAAGGTAATAGTGTTGATTGATTCAGGAAGCACCCACAATTTTATTCATTGTAGGGTAGCAAAAGAATTGAATTGCCTCCTATATCCAGCACCAGAGTGTCAAGTGATGATTGCAAATGGAGGAACAATAAATTGTTATGGAAAGTGCCATAATATAAAGCTATCCATGGGAGAATATGTATTGACTAGCCCAATGCTTTCCATTCCAATGGGAGGTGCTGATGTTGTACTACGAGTCCAATGGCTACAATCCTTGGGTACAATAGCTTTTAATTTTCAAGAACTTTTCATGAAATTTTCTGTGGAAGGAAAGGAATTTGAATTAAGGGGTATTGCAGGGAAACCAGGAAAGATAATCAGCTCTAATGGCATGACAAAGCTTCTAAAAAAGGAGCAAAGAGGTGTAATTGCACAATTATGTTCGCTAAATGTTTCCACATTGGAATCATTTATTTCTCTAGATCTCCAAAAAGTCCTAGACAATCATTCCAAGGTATTTGAGACTCCCAAAGGTCTCCCACCTATGCATGATCATGATCATGATATTCATCTGATGCCAGGAAGTGTTCCTCCAAACATCAGGCCGTACAGATATCCATATGTCCAAAAAAGTGAAATTGAACGTATGGTTGCAGAAATGCTAGAGGCTGGTATAATTCAACAAGATAGCAAGAAGAGCAGCAGATTTTCTCCGTTGCTCTTCTGTCATCATCATTCTCATATCCTGAAGATGGATCCCATTTGGGATTTGAAACGTTGGTACAAAAATGTAAAAACTGTGGACTCTTCGGTCAATAATTCAAAAGATTCAAGCCACAGATCTCTGAAATCCATAATCTTGTCCCAGTACGGAGGGGATACTTGGAGTGATATCCTTTTACTCGAAAAATCGAGAGTGAGGATAGCAAGAAGAGCAGCAGATTTTCACCATTGCTCTTCTCTCATCATCATTCTCATATCCTGAAGATGGATCCCATTTGGGATTTGAAACGTTGGTACAAAAATGTAAAAACTGTGGACTCTCCGGTCAATAATTCAAAAGATTCAAGCCACAGATCTCTGAAATCCATAATCTTGTCCCAGTACGGAGGGGATACTTGGAGTGATATCCTTTTACTCGAAAAATCGAGAGTGAGGATAGCAAGAAGAGCAGCGGATTTTCTCCGTTGCTCTTCTGTCATCATCATTCTCATATCCTGAAGATGGATCCCATTTTGGATTTGAAATGTTGGTACAAAAATGTAAAAGCTGTGGACTCTCCGGTCAATAATTCAGAAGATTCAAGCCACAGATCTCTGAAATCCATAATCTTGTCCCAGTACGGAGGGGATACTTGGAGTGATATCCTTTTACTCGAAAAATCGAGAGTGAGGATAGCAAGAAGAGCAGCAGATTTTCTCCGTTGCTCTTCTGTCATCATCATTCTCATATCCTGAAGATGGATCCCATTTGGGATTTGAAACGTTGGTACAAAAATGTAAAAACTGTGGACTCTCCGGTCAGTAATTCAAAATATTCAAGCCACAGATCTCTGAAATCCATAATCTTGTCCCAGTAAGGAGGGGATACTTGGAGTGATATCCTTTTACTCGAAAAATCGAGAGTGAGGATAGCAAGAAGAGCTGCAGATTTTCTTCGTTGCTCTTTTGTCATCATCATTCTCATATCCTGAAGATGGATCCCATTTGGGATTTGACACGTTGGTACAAAAATGTAAAAACTGTGGACTCTCCGGTCAATAATTCAAAAGATTCAAGCCACAGATCTCTGAAATCCATAATCTTGTCCCAGTACAGAGGGGATACTTGGAGTGATATCCTTTTACTCGAAAAATTGAGAGTGAGGATAGCAAGAAGAGCAGCAGATTTTCTCCGTTGCTCTTCTGTCATCATCATTCTCATATCCTGAAGATGGATCCCATTTGGGATTTGAAACGTTGGTACAAAAATGTAAAAACTGTGGACTCTCCGGTCAATAATTCAAACGAGTCAAAGTTCTTTCTCAGCTCCAGTAGTATTGGTGCACAAGAAGGATGGATCATGGCGCATGTGTCCAGATTATAGGGAGCTCAACAAGCTCACTATTAAAGATAAGTTACCCATTCCTGTTATTGATGAATTACTGGATGAATTACATGGATCAATTTACTTCACCAAGTTGGACCTTGGTTCGGGATATCATCAAATTAGAATGAAGATTGAAGACATTCCGAAAACGGCATTTAGAACTCATGAGGGTCATTATGAATTTTTGGTCATGCCTTTTGGCCTTACCAATGCACCTTCAACATTTCAAGGTTTGATGAATTCAATTTTCAAACCATTCCTTAAAAAATTTGTGTTAGTATTTTTTGATGATATACTAATCTACAACAAGTCTTGGAAGGAGCATGTTGAACATGTTGACAGGGTGTTACAACTATTGGAGGAGAAACAATTATATGCAAGAAGATCCAAATGTTTCTTTGGAGTCCAGGAGGTGGAATATTTGGGTCATATTGTATCTCATGAAGGAGTTAAGGTAGACCATAGCAAAATTAAAGCCATTAAGGAATGGAAAATCCCCACATCCATAAAGCATCTGCGAGGATTTCTTGGGTTGGCAGGGTATTATCGCAAGTTTGTTAAGAATTATGGGAGAATAGCAGCACCTCTAACAACATTATTGAAGAAAGATTCATTTTCATGGACTTCGGAAGCAACAAAGGCCTTTGAAAATCTTAAAGAGGCAATGTGCTAAGCACCGGTCTTAGCTACGCCGGACTTCACAAAAACCTTTATTGTGGAATGTGATGCTTTAGGAAATGGAATTGGTGCTGTTCTAATGCAAGATGAAAGACCCATTGCTTTTGAAAGTCGTCAAATCAAGGGAAAGTTTTTAAGCAAAGCTATTTATGAGAAGGAAATGTTGGCAATACTCCATGCACTTAAGAAATGGTGACCCTACCTAATGGGAAGACACTTCAAGGTAAAAACGGATCATGATAGCCTTAAATACTTTTTAGAACAAAGATTATCCTCTGAAGAGCAACCAAAGTGGGTCACAAAGATGTTGGGTTATGACTTTGAAATCATCTACAAAAAAGGGAAGCAAAATGTGGTGGCAGATGCACTCTCAAGAAAGGATGAGGATGTGGAAGCATTGTTGTGTGCCATTTCTATTATCCAACTAGATTGGATAAACGAAGCAAGGGAGGAATGGAAGAACGACGAAGAAGTGTGGGCACTTATTCAAAAGCTACAACAAGATTCCAGTACTTCTGATACATTTAGCTGGCACAATGATTCGTTATGGTACAAAGATCGCTTATACCTCTGTAAGAATTCCCAGCTAAAACAAAAGATTCTTATGGAATTGCACACTTCTCCCTTAGGAGGGCACTCAGGATTTTTAAAACCTTACCACAGGGTTAAGAAGGAATTTTTTTGGGATGGCCTTAAATCAGATATTCAAAAGTTTGTGGCGGAATGTTTGGTTTGCCAGCAAAATAAAGTTGAAACAATTAAGACACCAGGTCTATTACAACCTTTATCCATTCCAAGCCAACGTTGGGAGGAGGTTTGAATGGATTTTATCACAGGTTTACCCAAGTCTGAGGGAAAGAGTGTCATCATGGTGGTAGTTGACAGACTTACCAAGTATGCACACTTTTGTGCATTATCACATCCACTTAAAGCCAGTACAGTTTCTACTGCATTTATGGAAACAGTTCAAAAGCTACATGGAAACCCAAAGATTATTGTAAGTGACAGAGATCCCATTTTCACTGGAATTTTTGGACAGAATTATTTTCTTGTCTTGGGACTCAGTTAGCTCATAGCTCATCTTATCATCCTTAATCTGATGGGCAAACTGAGGTAGTAAACAAATGTTTGGAAGGATATCTTCGTTGCTTTGTATCTGATAAACAGACACAATGGGTCAAATGGTTGCCTTTGGCTGAATGGTGGTATAACACTTCCTTCCATACAGCAACAAAAATGACCCCATTTATGGCACTTTATGGGTATCAACCACCATCCATCACATCATATTTAAGAGAAAATTCTAAGGTTCAGGTAGTGGAACATCACATCGAACATCAGCAACAAGTCCTCCAACTCTTAAAGGATAACCTCGTGTTGGCACAAAATAGAATGAAACAACAGGCAGATCAACATCGCAGTGAAAGAAGTTTTGATGTAGGTGATTGGGTATTCCTACGGCTACAACCATATAAGCAAATGTCCCTAAAGCAAGCTAAGAAGGATAATAAATTATCACCAAAGTATTATGGTCCGTACAAGGTGTTGGAAAAGATTGGTACTATGGCATACAAATTGGAGCTTCCTGCAGCTTCTCGATTGCACCCAATTTTCCATGTTTCATGTTTAAAGAAGGTTATATGTGACAAGCTCCCAATTCAAACAATATTTCCAGAACTTGACGAGGAAGGAAAAATTATATTAGAACCGGAAGCAATCACAGAAACAAGAACTCAATAGCTACGAAATCGATCAATTTCAGAGTATCTTATCAACTCAAAGAACTTATCCACTGAAGATTCCACATGGGAGGATGAGAATTTTATGCAGAAGTATCCAGAACTGTTGAAGCGTTGAGGACAACACTTTTTTTGAAGGAGAGGGGCATGTTGTGTCCCTATAATACTAGTGATTACCCCATTACTATTGTAGTTATACCCCCTATTTATATTGTTGTGCCCCTATTACCCCCATATTTTTATTTCTGTGCCCCATAGAATCCCTCTATTGTTATTTTTGTGGCTTTATATTATTATTGTTAGGTCGGCTGGATTATATTGTGACTCCTTAGACTCCTATATATAGAAAGGAGGTTTTTTCATTTGTATCCTCCAAGAATTGTTCATTTATGTAATGTAAAGGAGGTTTCCCCCTCGAAGAGGCTGAATTCTAAGGCGTTGATCTTTCTTTTCTATCTTTTCTTGAGCTGGTTTCATAACAGATGATTTCTTTCTTATTACAATTATGCACACTGGTAATGTTCAAGTTGCCAACCCCATGCGCCGTGCCCCTCGAGACCCCACATTTTATAAATTTTGAGAACATAATCTCCATATCATTGCCAGAGTTGTTGTGAATAGTTTTAGCGACACCCTTGACCCTGTAATGATAGCTTGCGTTTATATATATATATATATATATATATATATATATATATATATATTATTACCAACTCTCGGGATAGTCTTTCACTATCATGATATCAAACTAATTAAAAATGCCTACACATGCAATAACACCAACATTAGTTGATATTGTGGGTATAATTATGGAGACTCATGTTCAAAGTTCATGGAGGATGTGTTTCCCCACTCAGGTACCAAAATATAAATTTACAATGTTGATGAGGCCCTGTGATTCTCTACTTTTCTCCAATCAATCAAACAAAATAATTTAGAATCACTTAACATCAAAGTTGGGGTTCATAGCTCCCCACCAAGCAAACAAAAAGGTTTACATGTTCCCAAAAAAAACACATTAACTCTAGTACAAACATTTCAAACATAACTAAATATGCACATCTGAGTTTCAATATTTCACACATTTCTCGTTTATGTAACTGTAGATCCACATTAAATTTTTCTTTACTAGTGTTTAGCTTCAATCTACCCAATTTCATTATCTAGAGTCAACAAACTAGTTTTCGGCCATACTTTGGCATATACAGAGAGATCATCGACAATTACAGGTGCTATGGAGTGCAAGTGAATTTATTGTGTGCAAAAAAATAAGAGATGATGGTTTTTTTTCAAATCCACCTTACAAAGTACAAATTAAAAACATAAAATGGAATTAGAATAGAGTTTACCTACAAAGTAAATTGTGGCAACAGTTGTAGAGCGTATATCTTATGCCTAACTTTCAGAATCCCTGGGTGAAGTATAACTGTCTAGACATGCACATATATATACATTAAGAGTATAGGGTGGTCATAATGAAATAATAGTGGGTTGTTGATAATGTGATGCTTACTTTATTATTACAATTATGCACGCTAGTTAAGGTTAACCATGCCCCTCCAGACCCTACAATTTATAAATTTTGAGAACATGTTTTCCATGTCATTCCTACAGTTGGTTTGAATTGGTGTGAATAGTTTTAGTGATACCTTTGACCCAGTAATAACTTGTCTTTTATTTTATATATATATTGTGAACAACTCTCTTAATAGTCTTCCACTATCATGAGATCAAACTAATTAAAAATGTATACACACACAATAACACCAACATTAGTAGAGATTGTGGGTATCATTGTAGATACTCATGTTCAAATGTCATCGAGGATGTGTTTCCCCACTAAGGTACGAAAATATAACTTTACAACATTGATGAGGCCCTCAGATTCTCTACTTTTTGCCAATCAATCAAACAAAAGAGTTTACAATCACTTAACATCGAAGCTAGGTTCATAGTTCCCCACCAATTAAACAAATATGTTTACATGTTCCAAAAAAAACACATAAACTCTAGTATAAACATATCAAACATAACTAAATATGCATATCTGAGTTTGAATGTTTGACACATTGCTTATTTATGTAACTCGAGACCCACTTTAAATGGGTCTTTATCAATGTTCACCTTCAATATACCCAATTTCATTAGCTAGATTCAATACACTGGTTTTCTGCCATATGTTGGCGCTCTCAAAACATGCATAGACATCACCCAAAGTTACAGTGTTGTGGAGTGCAGGTGGATTTCTTGCGTGCAACAAAACAAATGACAAAGTTTTTTTTTTCAACCCCACCTTACAGAGTGCAAATTAAAAACATAGAATGGAATTAGAACAAATAGTTTACCCGCAAAGGAAATTTTGGTTGCACTTTCTGATTGTATAGCTTCTTCCTAAAAAATGACTAAGGGGTTTTTTTAAACTCCACCTTACAGAGAAAATAAAAAGATAATATGGAATTAGAACATAGAGTTTGCATGCAAAGGAAATTGTGGCAACAGTTGTGAAGTGTATAGATTCTGCCTAACTTTTACGATACCCGGGTGAAGTATAACTCTGTTGACATGCACATATATATACATGAAGTGTTTGTCTTACTGTTTCTATCTACTCGCAAGGCCTCAAGACATTTGGCAAGTAAACATAGAAACACAATGAGAAAATAAATATTAATATTTTATTAATATTCCAATTACATTATTTTCACCACAATGTGGACTAAAGAAAATCTTGAACAAAATCAAATTATGAAAATAATGATGCTATCAACTCTTTCAACTGATGTGCAAGTCCATCAAAGGCATTAGGAGCTGGATAATGAGGTTTTCAACTCTTCAATTGTTGTGGAAAGTCCAAAGAAGGTGATATGAGTTTTTTAGAATTAAACCTTTTCTTATAGAGTAAAAGCAAAGAAATATCACTACATTTAATAATCTGTAGGTTCGTGGTCTACAGTTTCAGCTCTTGTTGTCCTCTCATTGAGGCTAGCCCATTGCATCATAAGAACCAATGCTTGCACCACTTTAGACATTAGAGGATGTAATTCTTGTTCATGATGCCACATCAAACAATGAATTGTTAGAACTTATGTTTCCTGTGCATATACTGTTCATTTTCTCATGTAACTTACAACTACAAATTAGCATATTTGATATTTGGATGTAATTTATAATTTATGTTTTAATTTAGATATTTTAGATTATACTTGAATATAGAGGCAATAATATCAGCAAGGAGTGAGATAGATTTAGCAGGATAACTTCCCTTCAAATTTGGAGCAACCATATTTCACAATGCATGAATATCATGAAGGTTAGGGGTGGTGCATCTTACTAATGATAGTTATGACCTTTTTCTTGAATTGTAGAAGGAGAAAATGAATTACAAGGGTATTTATTTTGGTACAACCCACAAGTTTCTCTCAAAATAAGAGAGTTACCTATCCAAGGGCTTATCGCCCATCAAAATCTCAAGCATTACGACTCCAAAACTATACCATCACTCTTCATTTTATAGATTCACGACATGACATATTTAGGAGCAATGTACCCAAATGGACCCATCACTTCAACCTGAAAACAAAACATTATTATAATTTTAGAGCTTTAGATTTCAATGTCCTCTCTAGTAAGGCTAACCTTCATGAAAAGGTTGATAAGGGAAATGTTCATTTCAGACCGTCATAAATCACACCTGACGCTCAAAATTTGGATTGAGGGTAGAAATTCTAGAGTCAAATATACAAGGTTTGAAATAATAATCAAGTAAAATATTAGATGACTTGAATTTGTTATGCACAATATATGGAGAGAAAACTTCATGCAAATACCTAGGAAACCAATTTCAAGCATGAAAACATAAGATTCAATTTGGTGCTGAACTAAGATCTCGAAATCTTTACTGAACAATAAAATACAACTTACTCTAAAAATTGAGTTGTGCCTAGCACAAACTTTACACAAATGAGATTGAATTTTTCTAAGAACAAATGATCAATTCCACTCCATTCATGTACCATGGTTAATAGATTCACTTGGAAGTAGTGTTGAGCAAGGGTGAGGTTGAGGGATCAAATTGGAGAAGTGACCTTGTCTATGAGATGCACCACTTGGTGTTTTTCGGTGTGCTAGATGCTGTAGAAGTGGTGTTTGTTGGTGTGCCAAACAAAGTAGAAGAGAATGTAGAAGAGACCCTTTAAATATTGTCTAATTTGAGATCAAAACGTGCATCTATGCTTCGATCCATCTCCTTAGAGGCTCAACTTTTGCGTTGCGAGACTTATCTTTGATGACGTTTTCCATTATAATTTGTAAATAAATTTGTAATCAATTTAATACTGGTGGAATCAATTGGATGGTTCAAACTATTTTTATTGTCTAAAACCTAAATCAAGGGCATATGAATGTACACATAACCTGAGAGAGGGTTTATTTCCATAGGAATTCTTTACGGTGTAAATATATATTTAGTTGACATTGAAATGATTTGTTGTTGAAACATTTTATTTATGCTAACAATGTCCACATTGATATCCTTTTTTGTTATTAATATATCCTATATAACTATTTCAAAATTTAGATTACATCTACTAAGGTTAGAGTTTGAGAGTTTTGAATCATTAGGTCACGATTTAAAATTTGTAGTGAAATCATTCTCTAGAATTTGTTTGGGAAAATTTTAACACAATAATTAATGAATACACCAATAAATGGATAAGAGGGGAGAGGAGATATGCCCTTCTACAAAAAAGTAGTAACAAGAGATAGTCAAGTCAATCGGAATGGGGAAGGAATGAGCAAAGGAAATGATACATGACATGAGTGATTACTAGTCCTTGAGGAGTTCAAAGGAATATGTCCATTGAATTACTTGGAAAACTTGAAATACTTGATCCCAAATAACAATTTGGATGGCTATAGGAAGTACATGAAGAACCATTCCCTCATACATAAGTTCATTGAGGGTTGGTGTTTGGAAAAGGACCTAGTAAATGGGATTAAGCTCAAGTGGTAGCCAAAGGGCCATATTGAGCTAAAATTTAGAGCGAGAGGCTTTTTCGCTGTGATTTTCTCCAATTTGGAGGACAAAACAAAAATATATGAGAATGGGCCGTATTTCTTTAACAACCAAGGGACATTCTTGTGACACTGGGAAGAGTTCAATAAACCAAGAAAGAGAAATTCATAATAACACCAGACTGCCAGTAAGGGATCATATGTTGCCATTACCAACTATTTTTTAGGATCTAAAGATCTTATAGAGTATTGAAAACTCCATTGGAATGTTTTCGAAAATAGTTGATACCGCCAAAGGAGGGAGATATACCTCATTTGCAAGGATATGCATGTATATTAAAATCATGTAGCTACTACCTAAATCAATATATTTGGAGTATCAAGGTGAGATTTGGTAGCGACCATTACATTACGAACATGTCTTGTTCAAGTGTTGAAGTTTCCATGAATAAGGGAAACTCTTTAGAGATTTTCCTCTCAAAAAACCTAAGGTCGAGACATAGCCAATTAAAGAGGATGTGAATAGATTTCAGAAGGTAAAGAAACTGAAAAAACATTAAGTAAAGGACCTCTAGTCTAAACAGTGGCTCATGCAAATAATATAAATAAAAGGTTAACCCTGGTGCAAGTTTAGGAAGTGGACCCAAAACTTTAAGATGACGTGGCATTGATTGATGCAATATATAAACCATTCCAGGAGAAAACAAAACCTTAAATGAAATAATGGGAGGAGCTACCAGAAACCCAAATTAGGGAGGAAACATTAATAGAATAAGTTAAGAAGATGGAAATAGAGGAGGAGGGAAAAACCCTAAGCAATGAGGAAACCATTTTGGTACGCATGCTAGCAGAATGGAATGACATAGGCTCCTCATTTATCATGGAGCACCGAAAACACTTATTTCAACAAATATACCAAAAACTATAGTTTTAAGGTTGATAATTTCAAAGGGGGAGGAGAACGATAAATAGAAATACAAACCTAGATGCACCACATCTTTAAAAAAATCTAGACAATCAAAGAACCAAGGAAGAGAGGGAGAAAAATGGTAAAGGAATCATTCTAGATAGTTGGGGATCACCTTATCAATACAATATTGGTAATAGTGGTTTTGAAGGTGTATCCTTCCTTGAAAAATAAATCAAATGAAGATCACGATATGGACTATTAAAATCCTTAAAAATAAAGGAAAACAATGGTATCTTATAGATAAAATCAACAAGGAACATCCTAAAATTGTGATACCTCAAGAGACAAACATCTCTGCTGAAAAAGAGAAAATCATTGTAGATCGTTGTGGGACGTGTCATTAATATAAGAATCTCTTTAAATATTTACCTCTCAACAAACTTGATGTGTATAAATCACATGGTAAAGAGGGTGTCAATGAATTTTAGAAGGTAACACAAAGAAGAGAATAGCTAAAGAAATTCTAGTCAAAATGGTGGCTCAAGAGAATAAGTTAAATAATGGTTTAGGAAGAGGAGTAAAATCTCTTGGATGGCATCATGGTGGATGATGTAGTGGATAAACCACACTAGGAGAAAAAGTAACCTAAAATGAAGGAGCAAGAGGAGCTACTAGAAACCCAAATGGGGGAGTAAACATTAGTTGAAGAAGTTGAGGAAATGGAAATAGAGGAGGTTGGAGAAACCATAAGAAATGAGGAAAATATTTTCTAGTCAGGTAATAGGATGGCATCACTTAGAATCCAGATTTATCTTGCAGTGCCAAAAACACTTATTTCAAGAAATATACCAGAAACTATAGAGTCAAGTTCAATAATTTCAAGGGGAGCAGGGATAACGATGCATAGAAGTAAAAACCCAGACACAAGAGAGTGATGAGAGAAGAAAGATAGTGAAATAACATAAGAAGAGAAGGATAAAAGTCATAAAGGAATCAATATAGATAGTGGGTGATCACCTTATCGATACAAGAACATTAATAGTTATTTCAGAGGTGTATCCCTGCTCGAAAAATACCTTCGATTAATATCATCACACGAAATATTAGAGACCTCAATAACAAATTAAAACATAGGTATCTTAGATATGAAATCAACAAGGGGCAAAGAGCAATAGAAGTTCTTTTAGTATAAACAGATGCCTGCTCATTTAAAACGCGAAGGAACCTCATCTCTGTAATGATATTGCCTTCCTATTTGATGCTATATGTCTAGCTTGCCAATTTCTTTTATTGCTCTAGTTTGTAAAATATGTTCTAGGATGTGGTGTGGTCTTTCAATGCAAATGTCAATTATAATGGAATAATAACTAAAATATGTTTTTTTAGTATAATTTATAAATGCATGAGTTATTATTATCTGGATTATTATGTATGTCATCTCAATTATTATAATTTTTATTTGTGTATTTCAAACATAAATATATTTAATAAAATTTTAATTTTTTTTATTTTTCATTTTATTTTATGTTTCTCATATCTATCTCTTTGTCATAAATAGACAACTTATTTGCTTGAAGTGATTGTTTTTTTTATCGTATCAAAATCATACTAGCCAAAAATGTAATGAATTTGACATTACGTTAACCTAACTTGTAATATTATTTTTCTTAAATTCTTCTTAAGTATAAGTAATCTTGAGTATGGTTATTTTCAGTTTTTATTTTTTGTCTTGCTTGTCTAGTTGCCAATATTTTTATTCCCATAGATCTGTAGTACTGTAAAATAGTTTTAAAATCATTAAAAATAATACATTTAAATTGAGTTATTTATTTTCTTGCATGTTATATTTATTTTTTGTCTATATGAAAATTCTTTATCATGTTTAGTATATTCTGTTAATTCAAAATGAATATTGAATATTTTTGAATTTTCATTCAATTTGATGTGTTATAAAGTAATTCTCTTATTAAAAGTGATTTTATAGACCATTTCTTAATTAGTTGTTAGAGTAAATTCATATTAATCTTAGGAGGTCAAATATCCTCAAGTACTAACCCTTTTTACAAAGAAAAACTTGGAAAAACGTTTGGGTAGATCCATCTTAATGGTTTTCACTTGAAAATAATTGATCTCTCTTTGGACTTATAGACCCAATGTTATAAACAATAACATGTTTTAAGAATATATATTTTTAATTATTTTATATACTAGAAATTGCACGAGATGTAGCAAAGGAAACATCGTAATGTTGTAGGATATGAAAGAGTAGCAGAGAAAACTATATTCAGGAAGAATTCTATATTTAGGCTCGGAAAGTGACTCAAGAGGTATCTTCTCATTTCTCTTATATTTTTATTAATATGATAATTATATTAATTCTATCCTTTTGTGTCTTTGTATCCACTTTCATACACATTTCCACTATTTAATGTTGTTTTCACATGGGATTTCCTTGTTCGAGTAATTCTTATGGGGAAAAGTCAAAGTGATAGAGAAACAAAGTTTGGGTTTGGCTATAGGTGCAATTCTTTCACAAAAGTCAATTTAAAAGCTTATATACAATTATGTAGCAAGTTCCTTCTGTCCAGCTAACGCCTTTTGGAAAGTGGAGATTAGAGGCACACAATTAAATCTTCGTAAGGAAGCAATGATCAATATATTCAATTATCAACACCTGCATTGCTTATTCAATGAGTATTTTATTACAAGATTTGTAATATGTTTTCTTATTCACTAAGTATTTTTATTCCAAATACTGTAATATGTGAAGTTATGTGGTGGTGCTTAAAATGAAGAGACTAAACTGCACAAAATTTTGGTTTAGAAATATCTTTTTAACAATGTTCTTAGAATCCAAAGTGCTTTTGTGGAGAGTGAAAATGGGGAACAAATAGGGATTATGGCAATGAGAAATATCTTAGTTTCTTCCGCTGGAGAGCATCATATTTGGAGAAACAAAGAATAGTGACACTAATCGCTCTTGTACCCTATCACCACTATCATTTTTTAAATCATACTCATTATGATCTCATTACTGGACAAGAAAAAATGGGTTTTCTATGGTGGCTTCACAACCATTATTCCTTGTGAATATCACTAGTGAGATAACCACAAAGTCAAAAAATAACACTACTACGCTATAAGGTTATAACCATTCATTAAACCAGACTCCTTCATTTCAACACATCAAACAAGACAATGATCAAGGTTAGGTTTCCTTTTATAGATGCTCAATCATAGTATGCTTCCCTAATTCCTTGAAATCTTCTTCAAAGAAAACTTGCTAAAAATAATGCCATTATTCGAACTATTCAATTTTTCCAATGAGGCTCTCTTGGGAGTCAACAATGTTTTGTTTCCCTATTGGGAACCCTTGGACCTAAGGTCTAGTTGGGCCCAAAGCTCCGATATCAAGGATTGTGTCTTGTCAAACTCATATAAAAAAATGCAGGTATACTATACATGGTAGTGTTCATAGAGTAGATTACCCAGTTTATCTTAGCGTCCTCTCTTTTCTGAAGGTGTGATGATGAGACGAAAAAGGAAGACCCAAAACATAAATTGTCCACAACAATTGAGTTCCCGCATCGATATGGGTTCCACATCAACCAACCAAAGGGACTCAATTTTAAAAGAAATAAAGTTAGCTAGATGATCCAACCGAGTTATAGAACCCCGCACCTCCCTTCTATGAAGTGTGAAGTTTGCATTTCCACCTAAAATCACATAGCCATTTGTTAAGAATGTAAAAAAAAAATTGATCCCAAAATACCTATTTATCCTCATAGGGACCATGAACATTCAACATAGTAATTGGTTTTCCTGGGTTTTTTCTAAATAAGACTATGCATAGCCCTAAAACAAAAATAAATGAATTAGTTAGGACTAGACTTGACTTCCAACTAGTATTGATACCACTTGACAATCCAAAATAATCAATTGCATAGAATTCCCATTTCTTTCAAATCTTACTTCATTTACTATTGAAGGACCCTATGAGAATTATATTAAAAACTGATCCACTAGTTTTACCACAACTCTAGAGGCAGTCTGCATCTCTTTTCTTGATGTCTCGCTACCACTTTATTGCATCGTGTGGACCAGATTGAGTTTTGGCTGAGCCACCCACAGAAGAATGACTCTTAGGGGAACATGTTACTATTTTCATCCTAAAAGAACCACATGAACTCACCTAATATGGCCTCTAGCACCCTAATATGCTCCACATCACTTTCTTGCATTGTTGACTTATTGGGTGTCTATCATCATTCAATATCATGGAAATGTTATCTACAGCATTTTGGTATTTATCTAGGCCTGTAATACCACATTTTAGTACATGACACACATCACAAACCTTTGAGTTGTCAACCATGTATTCATCAAGCCATCTATCCCCAATCAGAAGCTACAGTTTATGCACCAATTGGATGATTTCCTTATGTAGGGACCTTAAGGGATTTCACAATTCCTAGTATTAACAATTATGAATCTAGATATGGGAATGTTGAATAGGAAAATCCAATGGTATATTTTTATACTGAAACACATTTCTCTACCAAAATTTTTCTTGGACTTAAGGAGGCCAAATATATATATAGTCAATTGCCATTCTAAATTTTTGTATCAAAACTTTGAGTCATTGTAGGGAGTATTTTTTTATCCCATGATTATATCATCAACCTTTTTGTAAGATAACTCACCTACTTGGTATACATATCCACTGAGAAATTTTGATGTGAGCAGGTTGAATATCTTATGCACTTTATGACAAACTTAGTTCACAAGTAAAACATTGTTTACAGGAATATGTCCAGTGTATACACTATCATTGGGGGGGCCTTTGTGAACCTCCCAACCAAGGTGATAATCAATAAAATTGTAGTTATGTATGAACCCTAAACTTCTTCTTGAATTCAGAATCCTATTAGCATATGGAGTCATATAAGTTATAACACATGCAATTGTCTACATAGATCGAATATCTTAATCAAAGTTATAGGCCAAAGTAATTAAAAATTCCTACACGTGCAATAAAACCATCATTAACTGTTGGGTGTGGAGCAGGATTATTTAGAGGTCTTTCTTTCAGCCAGATGTATACCCCACAAAGATTGTACACCGCTCCATGCAACGTGGGGTTTCACGGGAAACACCCCCGAAGCTAAAAACAGATGTAAATTTGCCTTGTAAAAGTATAGTAATTTCTAGTCAATCTGGGACGTTCATTAGGCAGATGATCTAATGGTAGAATTTATGTTTAGTTAAGGGTTTTTTCCCTAGAAGGAAACCCCTCTCTTTGTATGAGGGCATTGTGTTGAGGTTGTGTAATAGATGTGTATTCTTCGAGTGAGAAGCAAAGACGTGAGACTGTGAGAGAAAACAGAGGATATTATAGCGGATTCGTTGTAGGTTGTGTCTCTTCATTTTGCTGGATAATAGAAAGGAAAGACTGGCTGTTCGGGGTGGACATAGCCCAAACTGGGTGAACCACTTATATCTGTGTCTCTCTACTTTTATGTGTTTGTATTTTTCCACATATTATATGTCTTGCATTTCTCTGTCATATATATATTCTTTTCTAACATTAACACCAACATTAGTAGAGGTTGTGGGAATCGTTGTGGAGAGCCATGTTAAAATATCATGGAGGATGTGTTCCAAATAAAGTACCATATTATAAATTTATAGAATTGATGAGGCTTTTATATTCTCTACTTTTTTCCAATCAATCAAACAAAAAAATTTACAATCAGTTAGCATGAAAGTCGGGGTTCGTAGCTCCCCACCAATTAAATGAAAATGTTTGAACTTAAAAAAAAAACACATAAACTCTAGTACATCCATAGCAAACATAGCTAAATATTTTCTTCTAAACTAAAAGCAAAGAAATATTGCTGGATTTAATCATTTGTAGGATCGTTGTATGTTTTTTCAGCTCACGTCTACCTTTTATTGAGACTAGCCCATCTTACTAATGGCTATTATGACCTTGTTCTTGAATTGTAGAAGGAGAAACTAAATTACAAGTGTATTTATCTTCATACAACCCACAAGTTTCTCTCAAAATAAGAGAGTCACCTATCTAAGGGATTTTGGTCCGTCAAAAGCTCAAGAATTACCACTCCCAAACTATACGCATCGCTCTTCATTGTCTAGATTCCTAACATGACATATTCAGGAGCATTATACCCAAATGAACCCTCACCTGAACCTGAAATGAAAAAAAAAAAAAACAAAAAACAAAAAACCAAAAACAAAAAACAAAAAACAAAAACAAAAACAAAAAACAAAAAAAAAACAAAAAACAAAAAAAAACAAAAAAAACAAAAAAACAAAAAGAAAAACATAATTATAATGTTAGTCCTCTATATTTGAGTGACCTCTCTAGTAAGGGAGACTGTCATGAAAAGGTTGAGGAGGGAAATGTTCATTTTAGACCATCATAAGTCAAACTTGAAGCTTAGAAATTGGACTGAGGGTAGTAATTACATAGTGAGACATAGGAGGGTTGAAATCATCATCAAGAAAAATATTAGGTGAATTGAATTTTTTATGCACAATAGGTGGAGAGAAAACTTCATGGAAATACCTAGACAACCATCTTGTCGATGAGATGGGCGACTTGGTGTTTTTTGGAGTGCCAAATGTGGTAGAAGTGGTGTTTGTTGGCATTCCAGATGTAGTAGAAGATATCGGTAGAAGATACCCTTCTAAATATTCTTGAATTTGAGATAAAAACACACATCTATGCTTCTAGTCATCTCCTCAAAGGCTCGAACGTTGCATCGTGAGTCTTATCTTTGAAGACTTTTTTAGTTCTAATATGTAACTAAATTTTCAACTAACCTAATACAAGTCAAATCAATCGGATGGATCAAACTATTTTTATTGTCTAACACCTAAATCAAGGGCATAAGAATGTGCACTTAACTTTAGAGCGAAGCTCTTCCCACATAAACACCTTATGACGTAAAAATATATTTAGTTGACATTGAAATATTTTATTTATGCTAACAATGTCCACACCGAAATCTTTTTTGTTATTAATATATTATGAAATATATCATATATAATTATTTAGAATTTATATGATACCTACTAGGGATAGAGTTTGAGAGTTTTGAATCATTAGGTCATGACTGAAATGTGTAGTGAAATCATTCTCTAGAATTTGTTTTGGTAAATTATAACACAAAAAAAACTCAATACACCAACAAATGGACAAGGGCATAGAGGGAATATCCCCTCCTACAATGAAGTAGTAACGGGAGATAGTCAAGCCAATGTGAATGGAGAAGGAACAAGCGAAGGAAATGATATAGGACATGAGCGACTACTGGTCCTTGGGGATTGTAAAGGAAGATGTTTGTTGAAATCCCTGGAAAAATTGAAATACTTGATCACAAATAACAAGTTGGATGGTTATAGGAAGTACATGAAGAACCATGCCGTCATCCACAAATTTGTTGACGGTTGGCCCTTCAAAAAGGACTTGGTAAAGGGGATCAAGCTCAAGTGGTAGCCAAAGGGCCCTGTTGAGCTAAAATTCGAAGCGAGAGGATTTTTCACTGTGATTTTCTCCAATTTAGAGGATAAACCAAAATATTTCAGAATGGCCCATATTTATTTAACAACCAAGGGCTACTCATGCAGCACTAGGAAGAGTTCTATAAACCAAAAAAAGGAAATTCATAATAGCACCAGTAAGGGATCATATTTTCTCATTACCAACTATTTTTTGGGATCCAAAGATCTTGGAGGGTATTGAAAACTCCATTGAAATGTTTTTGGAAATAGTTGATACCCACAAGAGAGGGTGGTATACCTCATTTTCAAAGATATTCGTGTATATGAACATCATGGAGCTACTACTCGAATCGATATATTTGAAGTTTCAAGGTGATATTTGGCAGAAACCATTACATTATGAACATGTCTTGTTCAGGTGTTGAAGATTCCATGAATATGGGTAACTCTTTAGATATTTCCCTCTTGACAAACCTAAGGACAAGACGTAGCCAACTAAAGAGGATTCGAATAGATTTCAGAAGTTAAACAAAGAGAAAAAATATTTTTTAAAGGAACTCCAGTCCCAATAGTGGTTCATGCGAATAATATAAATAAAATGGTTCAACCCGCTACAAGTTGAGGAAGAGGAGCCAAAAATCCAGGATGACATGACATTGATTGATGTGACAGGTGAAACACACCAGGAGAAAAAAAAACCTAAAAGGAAGACATGGGAGGAGCTACCAGAATCCAAAATAAGGGAGGAAACATTAAATTATATAAGAAGTTAAGATGATGGAAATAGAGGAGGAGCGAAAAACCCTAAGCAATGAGGAAACTATTTTGGTAGGCATGCTAGCAAAATGGAATCACATAGACTCTGCATTTATCATGGAGTATCAAAAACACTTATTTAAAGAAATATAAACTATAGCTTTAGGTTCGACAATTTCAAGGGGGCAAGGAGAACGACACATGGAAGTAGAAACCTAGACACAAGGAAGCTCTGAAAAATGCTAGACAATCAAAGAATCAAGGAAGAGATGGAGAAATTGGTAAATTAATCATTCCAGATAGTTTGTGATCACCTTATCAATAAAATATAGGTAATAGTGATTTTAGAGGTGTATCCTTCCTTGAAAAATAACTCTAATTAAGATCATCACATGGAAAATTAAAATCCTCAATAACAAAAGAAAACAAATATAACTTAGAGATATAATCAACAAGGGGAACCTTCAAATTGTGATACTTTAAGATATAAACATCTCTGGGAAAAAGATAAAATCATTGCAAATTGTTGTTGGAAAGGGAGTGAATCAATGGCTCTCGATGTATATGGGAGTTCAAGAAGAATTGTGATCCTATGTAATCCTCAAGTGGTTTAATCCCTATACTATATTTCATGCCCTATGATCCTATTAAAGAAATTTGAAAATATGAACTAAAGAAATAGTTGTATTGAAGATGGTTTATGGGCCTCACATTCTTTGAGAGAAGTTATCATTTTAAGAAATTCTCAAGGCCATTAGAAAGGATTAGAAAGGATAAGTAAGATGGATTTAGTTCATAGGAGGTGAATTTAGTCTTATTAAGTCATTGAAGTAGAAGAATTGAGGTCTAAGGAAATTGGATATAGAAGCCACCCAATTTAATTATCTAATCCAAGGCTTAAGGATGTTGGATCAGGAAACCATTAATGGAGTTTACAAATGGAAAAATTGGCATGGAGGAAGACACCAAATTGCAAGCTGCCTAGATAAATTTCTAGTCGAAAAAACCTTACTAACTTGGGATATTTTTGTTTCAGTAGAGGTGTTGTCATGTCTAGGCTTAGATCATCACACGATTATATTGGAAAAATACCTAAAAATAACCCCCCAAAATGCAATTTGAAATAGTTAATGAAGTAGATAAAAGGCTGGAACTATTGGTAATTTGGGAACATTTCAAAAGGCCAAGAAGAGATAGAAACCCGCATGAAACAAGTACAACAGCAATTAATATTTAAGGGGAACTTGGACAATCTAATATTTGAAGAAGGGAAATCGGTAAACACGATAGAACAAAGATGAAAACAAGAGGCGACTCTATGGAAACAAAATTCTCATTTGCAATGGCTAAGAGAAGAAAATAAAAATACTAAATTTTCTACAAGGCCATGGTTAATCATAAACATTATAATATAATTTTCTCTGTAAAATCCAAAGGAAGCCAACAAATATTGCAACATCAAGAAATAACATAGTGACTAGTTTTATATTTCAAAGATATGTTCACAGAGCCAATAATCAAGAGGAAGGTAGTTGTTCATATTATTTTCTCTCATACCCCTTGACTCGTCAATTAGGACCAAACTGAGGGTTTAACGACAAAGATATCTTTCTCAAAAGTAGAAGAGGTAGTCATGGAAATGTTGCAGAACAACACCCTAGGATCAGATGGATTTACAACAAACTTTTTTTAGGCTGTTAGAAGATATTAGATCTTCAAATTCATGCTTAGGTGGAGGAATCTAAAAGACCCAAAAGGTATGGAATGGGCTTAATGGTACTCTCATCAATCCAATCCCCAAGGTTGGTAAATTAGAATACTCTAGTGGATTCTACCCAATTGCATTATGTAATTTCATTTATATATCTCCTTCGTTATAGTTTGTTACTTAAAAACCTTGCTTAATAATATATTATTCCCATAAAAAATTGAGTTTGTTGAAGTGTAGAACATTTTGGATGATATTATTATAACCTGTGAGGTCATTCATTCTTTAATATAGTCCAAAAAATTGAACATGTTAGTAAAGTTGGACATCTCTAAAGCCTATGATAGATTAACCTAGGAATATCTTTTAGTTATTTTATCTACCTTCAGATTTTCTTTGTAATGGATTTCTTGTATCAAATTTGTGATCCCTACCCTATTCTAATCTATCATGTTGAATGGTATTCCCTTCACACCATTCAATCTATGTTGTGGTCTGCCATCAAGCCGTTCCAATCACCCGCTTTCATTTCATTCTAGTAGCATAGGATTTGGGTAGATATCTTAAGGCTTCAAGAAGTTATAAAATCATAAAAGGAATTAAACAGTTTAGTGAGGATCTCCCTCTTACCCACCAATAATTTGTTAATAATATTTTTATCACTTTTCAAGCCTCTCTAAAAGAGGTGTGTGCATTGAAATCCATTCTTTCTGATTTTATGTAAGCCTATAGAAGATATAAATTAATGGGGACAAATATAATTTTTTCTATTTAGTACTAATCTAATTGTTCAATCCCACCTTCCTCACACTCTTGAATTCAAGATTAATACTATGTGGACGAATTACCTGGGAGTCCCTTTGGTGATAAATTCTCTAAAAAGTACTCATTGGAAAGGATTTCTCCAGATAATTTGTAAGAAGCTAGAGGGATAGAGTTTCATACCTCTCAAAATTGTAGGTTGTTTGGTGCTGATCAAGTTGGTACTCCAAGCCATACCTCAATACCAACTATAAATGTTAAAAACTCCTAAATATGTTAGCAATGTGCTTATTTATGTATTCATGATATTTTTATGTAGAGGAGCCTAGAATGTGAGGAAATGGAATTTAGTAGCATGGTAGAAACTTTGTACCCCAAAAATTTCTAGAGGATTAGCCCTCCAAGATATAGAGTTGCCAAATAAATTTTTGGGGAAAAAGTTATGGTGGTGATAGCTCTAAGGTGGAACATACTTGAGGAAAAAAAATTGGAACAAAGAATATAGTCCTAAACTCTCACTAGAAGAAACCTTAAAAGCCACAAGCTTTCCTTTAGACTCATTGACTTGAATTATGGCCCAATCAAATAAAGAATTGCTTCAACTACATGTTTTCTAGGAGATTAGAGATAGATGCATGACTCAATTTTGGAAATACTCTTGGAAACAATTGCCAAACTTAGGATATTAGGAAGAGTTGAGGGAACTAATGGCGTACACGTAGATGCAACAATGTTACAAAGTAGGTCAATTTTGGAAACTACAAGAAGGAAGTAAATAATGGAATATCTGGAAAGAGAAAATGGATTGGCCAAACGCTCCCTACCTGGCTTAGTGGCCTACTTTGGGACGAAAACTATAAAATCAAAGGATTCATGTAGATCATACTCATGATATGCTATGATGGGGATACCAATCAAGTAGAATGTTTAACCTAAACTAGTCTTACACTCTATTGGATGACCATAACACCCTCTCTTGAGAGAAGTTTTATAGGAAAATATGGACGTGGAAGGTATGGCCGAAAATTGTCGTATTTCTCTCGTTAGTGAAGCATCAAAGCTCTTGACATGGGATAAGATATGAAAGAAAGGGTTTTGAGGATGGTCTGTCTTCTCTCTATGTTCTAAATAGGAAGGGACAATATGGAATCTTTTAAATACTTATGCATATCTAGTATCTATTTAGACTTAGTTAATGGAGCTATTTTGACACTTTGACTGCTCACCAAAAAAAAGTCATTATGCCTTGGAACAATGGTGAAAACATTTATTTTTTAGTCTAGTCGTTAATCATTTTTGGGAACTTTTTCTGGGGTTCACAATCTGGGGTATTTGGAAAGAACAAAAATGATGAATTTTCAGCAACACACCATTGTCTACAACAAACATTTGGAAAATGATAAAGAAAAACAGAGAAGAAGCCATCCTAGATGAGTCTTGGTATTAGGAGGATTAGAAAGAGTCTCCTTCAGACAGCTTTATCATTGAAAAACTAAAATCTCCCCATCCATGCTATCGCTAACCTCTATCAAAACACTTCAACCTAAATGTTTGTCACCCTCAATATATACTCACCCCTTGAGGGATTCCTGAAATTAAGTTTTCATAGAGATTCAAAAGGAAACATCGGGGTAGTAGCTTTTGGAGGGATTCTGAGAGGTTGAGACTGCTATATGATCCAAATATATGTAACTAATTGCGAAACAACTAGAAAAAACAAAGCATAGTATTTGGATCTTCAAATAGGTATTTAGATAATTGGCTCAGTTGGTGTGACTACACTTCAAATTCATGGCGACTCCTAGTTGGTCATACAGGTAGCTTATAAAATTCTTCAAGGTACTCCTGTTGAAATACTATCTAAATCGAAAGCTAACTAATCTAATTGCCCAAGTTCAAAATTTGTTGCTATCCTTGAATTATATTATTACCTTTCACACCATGAGAGCTAAAAATAAGGCAATCAATTTATTGGCTAATCTAGGATGCCCATAGAGAGGCATCAACTTTGATACAGGGATATTTAGTATGACTAGCGGGAGTAGCTCTAGATGATATTGGAATGAGAAAAAATTGAAGTAGAGAAAGAATCCACTAATGAGCGAGAAACCAAGGTATCATGCTCCTTTAGGTTTAGATGACACAGATGTTGCTCCAACCGCCTCCTTGAATACTTGAGTCTTCATGTTTATTTTCAGTTCTTGTTTCTATAATCCTCACATGGATATCTTTGTTCTGCTTATGATGCTAAAACTTCTTAAACTTTGGACTAATTAGTCTATAGGAAGCTAATTAAAATTATCTGGTTTTCCATTTGGGCAGATTGAGACCACCTACCAAGGTCATATTAAACTGATGATGCTTGATGGATGTACACACTACTAGACTTTTTGAGGTAATATAACTAAACTTGTTTGTGTGTGTGTGTTCATTATATCTATATATGTATTTGATATTTCTTTGGATTTCTCATCTACCTAGTTGATATTGAAATATTTTCATGAATGCTTGTTTTAAAATATTTTATGAATAACCCGCATGGAATTATGTTTTTAAACATTTATTTCTTAATCCACATTAAAAAATGATAAAATTAAACATCCCATTTTTTTATATTCTATTAATTTTGATTCCAAATAAGTATTGTAATATTTTTTTCATGATCAAATTTAAATATATTAATATATATGAAAATGATATCAAAATATATTTGTTAACATAAATATTTAAATATTTTATTTACAGAAAATATTAAAATATTTTTAAAATTAAAAAAAATAAACATCTTACCTTAAATATATAAAAACATCAAAATTCATATTGAAATAAATTTACTAACATAAATATTCAAATATTAAAATATTGAAATGAATTTACTAGCATGAATATTCAAATATTAAGATACTATTAAAATTTAAAAGAATGATATTGAAATGTATCTTTCTATATATTTGATATTAACATATTTTACAAATATGTTTTAAACATTTACCTGCTATTTCATATTAAAATGAATAAATTGCACCTTGACATTAAAATATTTAAAAATCAAAATCAAAAAATTACACACACATATAGGTGTTTTACTTGAAATATTTTTACCTTTATAAATATTTTATTTATACACCACTTTGAAATAATTTTTAAATATTTATCTCTTACCATTCCCTCCTTTTATATATATATATATATAAAAGAAAGTCTAATTTCATAGAAGTTCATTCATGATTGACTTAGTCAAGAAAATAGAAAAAAATAAAATAATATTATGTTTATGATTATATTACCACTACACCTAAAACTGGGTCCATAGAAAATTCAAAAATAAGGTGTTCAACTCCCTTAGAATGTGTTTAGTTTCATGCCGTTTGCGAGCCTCCTTTATTTCCTAAATGATATGAAAGAGATGCAGAGCAATAATTTGAACCACTACCTCAGAATCTAGGAATATATACAATTTCCTTACTATATCATAGCTTGTCACATACAATAGTGTGTAATTTCCTTACCATGTCATAGTTTATCACATACAATAATTATAGTAGTGTTATTTGTTACACTTATTTACTCAATTATTCAAACAACTACTACCAACAATATAAAAAAGCATGATTTAGATCAATGTTAAACACCAAAAAGTAAAATAACAACCCATAAAAGAAAAAAATCAAAAATCTTATTTTATTATAATGTAAATTCAAAAATTCAAATTTCACTCTAAATTTATAACATTTTAATTTTTTTTAAACACCAATTCAAAAAACAAAGAACTTAAAACTTCTAATCCAATCTATTAAACTCATATTATCTCTTGCCATTACTATGCTTCTTAATCACGGATTTAGATAAAAAAAATATATATTCCGGTCTTTCACAACATCCTCCCTTCCTTCAATCAAAACCTTTACAATACCTTTACAATACCTTCTTTCACAATACCATGTGTTGCTTTAGTATGACTAGCAGGCGTAGCTCTAGATGATATTGGAATGAGAAAAAAATGAGGTAGAGAAAGAAGACACTAATGAGCAAGAAACTAGGGTGTCATGCTTTTTTAGGATGTTACAACTTTCTCCTTGAATACTTGAGATTTTATGTTTATTTTCAGTTCTTGTTTCTACAATCCTTTCATAGATATCTTTGTTATGTTTATGATGTTTAAACTTAAACTTTAGATTAATTACTTTATAGGAAGGTAGTTAAAATTATCTCGTTTTCCATTTGGGCAGATTGAGACCACCTACCAAGGTCATATTAAACTGATGATGCTTGATGGATGTACATGCTACTCCTTGACTTTTTGAGGTAATATAACTAAACTTGTGTATGTGTTTGTCTTTATTATATCTATATATGTATTTGATATTTTTTTGGCTTTCTCTATCTATCGAGTTGATATTGAAATATTTTTATTAATGTTTTTATTAAAATATTTTATGACTAAACCATATGAAATTACTTTTTAAACCTTTATTTCTTACTCCATATTAAAAATTGATTATATATATATGTATATATATCTGGTTATATTCATGAATCAAACATATATTATACAAATATAATATATATAAGCTAAAATAAGTTTTAATACATAAGCTTCCCACGATTATATATATATATATATATATATATATATATAACTTAATGAGAACTTCATTAATGATGTTTTATATATATATATATATTATGGTGGGAAGGTCATGTACCAGATTTTATTTTAGCTTTTATATATATTATATTTATATATTTATATAATATATATTTGATTCATGAATATAACCAGTGATATATATATATATAATACCCTTTATTATATATCAACTATAATATAATATAATATTAATATTATACTAAATATACGAAGGTATAGTATATTATATTTTAATATTTATATTAGTAAATTTATTTCAATATGAATTTTGATGTTTTTAAATATTTAAGGTAAGATCTTTAATTTTTTTATTTAAAAATATTTTAATATTGGATTTAAATAAAATATTTGAATGCTTATCTTAACCAGTATATTTTGCTATCATTTTCATATATATTAATATATTTAAAGTTGATCATGAATAAAATATTCCAATACTTATTTGGTACATGAGCTTAGGAGAATAATATATATATATATATATATATATATATAAAATTAACATTATTAATGAGGTTCTCATTAAGTTTTATATATATATATATATATATATATATATATATATATTATACCCTTTATTATATATCAACTATAATATAATATAATATTAATATTATAGTAAATATACCAAGGTATAGTATATTATATTTTAATATTTATATTTATTTCAATATGAATTTTGATGTTTTTAAATATTTAAGGTAAGAGGTTTAATTTTTTTATTTAAAAATATTTTAATATTGGATTTAAATAAAATATTTAAATATTTATCTTCACAAGTATATTTTGCTATCATTTTCATATATATTAATATATTTAAAGTTAATCATGAATAAAATATTCCAATATTTATTTGAATATAATATATTATATATATAATATAATATATTATTAATATATTATATTAATATTATTCATGAATATAATAATATATATATATATAGAGAGAGAGAGGGGTTAACACCAACATTAGTTGATATTGTGGGTAAAATTGTGGAGACTCGTGTTCAAAGTTCATGGAGGATGTGTTTCCCCACTCAGGTACCAAAATATAAATTTACAAGGTTGATGAGGTAGTGAGATTCTCTATTTTTTTCCAATCAATCAAACAAAATAATTTAGAACCACTTAACATCAAAGTTGGGGTTCATAGCTCCCCACCAAGCAAACAAAAAGGTTTACATGTTCCCAAAAAAACACATCAACTCTAGTACAAACATTTCAAACATAACTAAATATGCACATCTGAGTTTCAATATTTCACACATTTCTATTTTATGTAACTGTAGATCCACTTTAAATTTGTCTTTACGTGTTCAGCTTCAATATACCCAATTTCATTATCTAGAGTCAACAAACTAGTTTTCTGCCATACTTGGGCATATACAAAGAGATCATCGACAATTACAGGTGCTATGGAGTGCAAGTGAATTGTGAATTTCTTGTGTGCAAAAAAATAAAAGACAGGGCTTTTTTTCAACTCCACCTTACAAAGTACAAATTAAAAACATAAAATGGAATTAGAAGAGAGTTTACCTACAAAGTAAATTGCGGCAACAGTTGCAAAGCGTATATCTTATGCCTAACTTTCAGATCCCTGGGTGAAGTATAACTGTCTAGACATGCACATATATATACATTAAGAGTATAGGGTGGTCATAATGAAATAATAGTGGGTTGTTGATAATGTCATGCTTACTTTATTATTACAATTATGCAGGCTAGTTAAGGTTAACCATGCCCTTCCAGACCCTACAATTTATAAATTTTGAGAACATGTTTTCCATATCATTTCTACAGTTGGTTTGAATTGGTGTGAATAGTTTTAGCGATACCTTTGACCCAGTGATAACTTGTCTTTTATTTTATATATATTGTGACCAACTCTCTTAATAGTCTTCCACTATCATGAGATCAAACTAATTAAAAATTTATACACACACAATAACACCAACATTAGTAGAGATTGTGGGTATCATTGTAGATACTCATGTTCAAATGTCATGAGGATATGTTTCCCCACTAAGGTACCAAAATATAATTTTACAACATTGATGAGACCCTCAGATTCTCTACTTTTTGCCAATCAATCAAACAAAAGAGTTTACAATCACTTAACATCTAAGCTAGGTTCATGGCTCCCCACCAATTAAATAAATATGTTTACATGTTCCAAAAAAAACACATCAACTCTAGTACAAACATATCAAACGTAACTAAATATGCATATCTGAGTTTGAATGTTTGACACATTGCTTATTTATGTAACTCAAGACCCACTTTAAATGGGTCTTTATCAGTGTTCACCTTCAATATACCCAATTTCATTTTCTGCCATATGTTGGAGCTCTCCAAACATGCATACAGATCACCCAAAGTTAAAAGTGTTGTGGAGTGTAGGTGGATTTCTTGTGTGCAACAAAACAAATGACTCAACCCCACCTTAGAGAGTGCAAATTAAAAACATAAAATGGAATTAGAACAAAGAGTTTACCCACAAAGGAAGTTGTGGTTGCACTTTCTGATTGTATAGCTTCTTCCTAAAAATGACTAAGGGGTTTTTTTAAAATCCACCTTACAGAGAAAATAAAAACATAAAATGGAATTAGAACATAGAGTTTACATGCAAAGAAAATTGTGGCAGCAGTTGTAGAGTGTATAGATTCTGCCTAACTTTTAGAATACCCGGGTGAAATATAACTCTGTTGACATGCACATATATATACATGAAGTGTTTGTCTTACTGTTTCTATCTACTCGCAAGGCGTCAAGACATCTGGCAAGTAAACATAGAAACACAATGAGAAAATAAATATTAATATTTTATTAATATTCCATTTACATTATTTTCACCACAATGTGGACTAAAGAAAACCTTGAACAAAATCAAATTATGAAAATAATGATGCTATCAACTCTTTCAACTGATGTGCAAGTCTATCAAAGGCAATAGGAGATGAATAATGAGGTTTTCAACTCTTCAATTGTTGTGGAAATTCCAAAGAAGGTGATATGATTTTTTTAGAATTAAACCTTTTCTTATAGAGTAAAAGCAAAGAAATATCGCTACATTTAATAATCTGTAGGTTCGTGGTCTACAGTTTGAGCTCTTGTTGTCCTCTCATTGAGGCTAGCCCATTGGATCAGAATAACCAATGCTTGCACCACTTTAGACATTAGAGGATGTAATTCTTGTTCATGATGCCACATCAAACAATGAATTGTTAAAACTTATGTTTCCTGTGCCTATACTGTTCATTTTCTCATGTAACTTACAAATACAAATTATCATCTTTGATATTTGGATGTAATTTATAATTTATGTTTTAATTTAGATATTTTAGATTATACTTGAATGTAGAGGCAATAATATCAGCAAAGAGTGAGAGAGATTTAGCAGGATAACTTCCCTTCAAATTTGGAGCAACCATATTTCTTAATGCATCAATATCATGAAGGTCAGGGGTGGTGCATCTTACTAATGATTGTTATGACCTTTTTCTTGAATTGTAAAAGGAGAAAATGAATTACAAGGGTATTTATTTTGGTACAACCCACAAGTTTCTCTCAAAATAAGAGAGTTACCTATCCAAGGGCTTATCGCCCATCAAAATCTCAAGCATTACCACTCCAAAATTATACCATCACTCTTCATTTTATAGATTCACTACATGACATATTTAGGAGCAATGTACCCAAATTGACCCATCACCTGAACCTGAAAACAAAACACCATTATAATTTTAGAGCTTTAGATTTCAATGTCCTCTCTAGTAAGGCTAACCGTCATGAAAAGGTTGAGAAGGGAAATGTTCATTTTAGACCGTCATAAATCACACCTGACACTCAAAATTTGGATTGAGGGTAGAAATTCGAGAGTCGGATATACAAGGTTTGAAATAATAATCAAGTAAAATATTAGACGACTTGAATTTTTTATGCACAATATATGGAGAGAAAACTTCATGCAAATACCTAGAAAACCAATTTCAAGCGTGAAAACATAAGATTCAATCTGGTGCCGAACTGAGATCTCGAAATCTTTACTGAACAATAAAGTACAACTTACTCTAAAAATTGAGTTGTGCCTAGCACAAACTTTACACAAATGAGATTGATTCTGTCTAAGAACAAATGATCAATTCCACTCCATTCACGTACCATGGTTAATAGAATCACTTGGAAGTAGTGTCGAGCAAGGGTGAGGTCGAGGGATCAAATTGGAGAAGTGACCTTGTCTATGAGATGCACCACTTGGTGTTTGTCGGTGTGCTAGATGCTTTAGAAGTGGTGTTTGTTGGTGTGCAAAATGAAGTAGAAGAGAATGTAGAAGAGACCCTTTAAATATTGTTGAATTTGAGATCAAAACGTGCATCTATGCTTCGAGCCATCTCCTTAGAGGCTCAACTTTTGCGTTGCGAGAGTTATCTTTGATGACTTTTTCCATTATAATTTGTAAATAAATTTGTAATTAATTTAATACTGGTGGAATCAATCGGATGGTTCAAACTATTTTTATTGTCTAAAACATAAATCAAGGGTATATGAATGCACACATAACCTCAGAGAGGGGTTATTTCCATAGGAATTCTTTACCATGTAAAAATATATTTAGTTGACATTGAAATGATTTGCTTTTGAAACATTTTATTTATGCTAACAATGTCCACATTGATATCCTTTCTTGTTATTAATATATCCTATATAACTATTTCAAAATTTAGATTACATCTACTAAGGTTAGAGTTTGAGAGTTTTGAATCATTAGGTCAAGATTTAAAATTTCTAGTGAAATCATTCTCTAGAATTTGTTTGGGAAAATTTTAACACAATAATTAATGAATACACCAATAAATGGACAAGAGGGGAGAGGAGATATGCCCTTCTACAACAAAGTAGTAACAAGAGATAGTCAAGTCAATCTGAATGAGGAAGGAATTAGCAAAGGAAATGATACATGACATGAGTGATTACTAATCCTCTGGGAGTTCAAAAGAATATGTGAGTTGAATTACTTGGAAAACTTGAAATACTTGATCCAAAATAACAAGTTGGATGGCTATAGGAAGTACATGAAGAACCATTCCCTCATACATAAGTTCATTTAGGGTTGGTGTTTGGAAAAGGACCTAGTAGATGGGATTAAGCTCAAGTGGTAGCCAAAGGGCCATATTGAGCTAAAATTTAGAGCGAGAGGCTTTTTCACTATGATTTTCTCCAATTTGGAGGACAAAACAAAAATATATGAGAATGGGCAGTATTTCTTTAACAACCAAGGGATATTCTTGCGACATTGGGAAGAGTTAAATAACCCAAGAAAGAGAAATTCATAATAGCACCAGACTGCAAGTAAGGGATGATATGTTGTCATTACCAACTATTTTTTAGGATCTAAAGGTCTTGGAGGGTATTGAAAACTCTATTGGAATGTTTTTTAAAATAGTTGATACCCCAAAGGAGGGAGATATACCTCATTTGCAAGGATATGCATGTATATTAACATCATGTAGCTACTACCTAAATCAATATATTTGGAGTATCAAGGTTAGATTTGGCACAAACCATTACATTAGGAACATGTCTTGTTCACGTGTTGAAGTTTCCATGAATAAGGGAAACTATTTAGAGATTTTCCTCTCAAAAAACCTAAGGCGGAGATATAGCCAATTAAAGAGGATGTGAATAGATTTCAAAAGGTAAAGAAACTGAAAAAACATTAAGTAAAGGACCTCTAGTCTAAACAGTGGCTCATGCAAATAATATAAACAAAAGGTTAACCCTCGTGCAAGTTTAGGAAGTGGACCCAAAACTTTAAAATGATGTGGCATTGATGGATGGGATATATAAACCATACCATGAGAAAACAAAACCTTAAATGAAACCATGGGAGGAGCTAGGAGAAACCCAAATTAGGGAGGAAAAATTAATGGAAGACGTAAAGAAGATGGAAATAGAGGAGAGAAAAACCCTAAGAAATGAGGAACAATTTTGGTACGCATGCTAGCAGAATGGAATGACATAGGCTCCTCATTTATCATGGAGCACCGAAAACACTTATTTCAATAAATATACCAAAAACTATAGATTCACAATTGATAATTTCATTAATTTCAAAGGGGGAGGAGAACGATAAATAGAAATACAAACCTAGACACACCGCATCCTTAAAAAAATCTAGACAATCAAAGAACCAAGGAAGAGAGGGAGAAAAATGGTAAAGGAATCATTCTAGATAGTTGGGGATCACCTTATCAATACAATATTGGTAATAGTGGTTTTGAAGGTGTATCCTTCCTTGAAAAATAAATCAAACGAAGATCACGATATGGAATATTAAAATCCTTAAAAATAAAGGAAAACAATGGTATCTTATAGATAGAATCAACAAGGAACATTCTAAAATTGTGATACCTCAAGAGACAAACATATCTGCTGAAAAAGAGAAAATCTTTGTAGATCGTTGTGGGAGGTGCCATTAATATAAGAATCTTTTTAAATATTTACCTATCAACAAACTTGATGTGTAGAAATCACATGGTAAAGAGGGTGTCAATGAATTTTAGAAGGTAACACAAAGAAGAGAATAGCTAAAGAAATTCTAGTCAAAATTGTGGCTCAAGAGAATAAGTTAAATAATGGTTTAGACTCACTAGAATTTTAGGAAGAGGAGTAAAATCTCTTGGATGGCATGATGGTGGATGATGTAGTGGATAAACCACACTAGGAGAAAAAATAACCTAAAATGAAGGAGCAAGAGGAGCTACTAGAAACCCAAATGGGGGAGTAAACATTAGTTGAAGAAGTTGAGGAAATGGAAATAGAGGAGGTTGGAGAAACCATAAGAAATGAGAAAATATTTTCTAGTCATGGTAATAGGATGACATCACTTAGAATCCAGATTTATCTTGCAGTGCCAAAAACACTTATTTCAAGAAATATACCAGAAACTATAGAGTCAAGTTCAATAATTTCAAGGGGAGCAGGGATAACGATGCATAGAAGTAAAAACCCAGACACAAGAGAGTGATAAGAGAAGAAAGATAGTGAAATAACACAGGAAGAGAAGGAGAAAAGCCATAAAGGAATCAATATAGATAATTGGTGATCACCTTATTAATACAAGAAAATTAATAGTGATTTCAGAGGTGTATCCCTGCTCGAAAAACACCTTCGATTAATATCATCACACGGAATATTAGAGACCTCAATAACAAATTAAAACATAGGTATCTTAGAGATGAAATCAACAAGGGGTTAAGAGCAATAGAAGTTCTTTTAGTATCAACAGATGCCTGCTCATTTAAAATGCGAAGGAACCTCATCTCTGTAATGATATTGCTTTCCTATTTCATGCTATATGTCTAGCTTATCAATTTCTTTTATTTCTCTAGTTTGTAAAATATGTTCTAGGATGTGGTGTGTTATTTCAATGCAAATGTCAATTATAATGGAATAATAACTAAAATATGGTTTTTTACTATAAGTTATAAATGCATGAGTTATTATTATCTGGATTATTATGTATCTCATCTCATTTATTATAATTTTTATTTGTGTATTTCAAACATAAATCTATTTAATGAAATTTTAAATTTTTTTATTTTTCATTTTATTTTATGTTTCTCATATCTATCTCTCTGTCATAAATAGACAACTTATTTTCTTGAAGTGATTGTTTTTTTTATCTTATCAAAATCATACTAGCCAAAAATGTAATGAATTTGACATTAAGTTAACCTAACTTGTAATATTATTTTTCATAAATTCTTCTTAAGTATAAATAATCTTGAGTATGGTTATTTTCAGTTTTTATTTTTTGTCTTGCTTGTCTAGTTGCCAATATTTTTATTCCCATAGATCTGTAGTACTGTAAAATAGTTGTAAAAGCCTTCAAAATAATACATTTAAATTGAGTTATTTATTTTCTCACATGTTATATTTAGTTTTTGTCTATATGAAAATTCTTTATCATGTTTAGTATATTCTGTTAATTCAAAATGAATATTGAATATTTTTGAATTTTCTTTCAATTTGATGTGTTATAAAGTAATTCTCTTATTAAAAGTGATTTTATAGACCATTTCTTAATTAGTTGTTAGATTAAATTCATCTTAATCTTAGGAGGTCAAATATGTTCAAGTACTAACCCTTTTTACAAAGAGAAACTTGGAAAAAGGTTTGGGTAGATCCATCTTAATGGTTTTCACTTGAAAATAATTGATCTCTCTTTGGACTTATAGACCCAATGTTATAAACAATAACATGTTTTAAGAATATATATTTTTAATTATTTTATATACTAGAAATTGCACCAGATGTACCAAAGGAAACATCATAATGTTGTAGGATATGAAAGAGTAGCAGAGAAAACTATATTCACGAAGAATCCTCTATTTAGGCTAGGAAAGTGACTGAAGAGGTATCTTCTCATTTCTCTTATACTTTTATTAATGCTATGATATCATCTCCATTATCTTATAATTATATTAATTCTATCCTTTTGTGGCATTGTATCCACTTTCATACACATTTCCACTATTTAATGTTGTTTTCACATGGGATTTCCTTGTTCGAGTAATTCTTATGGGGAAAAGTCAAAGTTATAGATAAACCAAGTTTGGGTTTGGCTATAGGTGCAATGCTTTCACAAAAGTCAATTTGAAAGCTTATATACAATTATGTGGCAAGTTCCTTCTATGGAGCTAACGACTTTTGGAAAGTGGCGATTAGAGGCACACAATTAATCTTCGTAAGGAAGCAATGATCAATATATTCAATTTTCAACACTTGCATTGCTTATTCAATGAGTATTTTATTACAAGATTTGTAATATGTTTTCTTATTCACTAAGTATTTTTATTCCAAATACTGTAATATGTGAAGTTATGTGATGGTGCTTAAAATGCAGAGACTAAACTACAGGAAATTTTGGTTTAGAAATATATTTTTGACAATGTTCTTAGAATCCAAAGTGCTTGTGTGGAGAGCGAAAATAGGGAACAAATAGGGATTATGGCAATGAGAAATATCTTAGTTTCTTGTGCTCGAGAGCATAATATTCGGAAAAACAAAGAATAGTGACACTAATAGCTCTTGAACCCTATCACACTATGATTTTTTAAATCATACTCATTATAATATGATTACTCGACAAGAAAAAGTGGGTTTTCTATGGTGGCTTCACAACCATTATTCCTTGTGAATATAACCACAAAGTCAAAAAATAACACTACTACGCTATAAGGTTATAACTATTCATTAAACGAGACTCCTTCAATTCAATTCAACACATCAAACAAGACAATGATCAAGGTTAGGTTTCCTTTTATAGATACTCGATCATAGTATGCTTCGCTAATTCCTTGAAATCTTCTTCAAAGAAAACTTGCTAAAAATAATGCCATTATTCGAACTGTTCAATTTTTTCAATGAGTCTCTCTTGGGAGTCAACAATGTTTTGTTGCCCTATTGGGAACCCTTGGACCTAAGGTCTAGTTGGGCCCAAAGCTCCCACATCAAGGATTGTGTCTTGCCAAACTCATATAAAAAAATGCAGGTATATTATACATGGTAGTGTTCATAGAGTACATTACCGAGTTCATCTTAGCGTCCACTCTTTTCTGGAGGTGCGATGATGAGGCGAAAACGGAAGATCCAAAACACAAATTGTCCACAACAATTGAGTTCCCACATCGATATGGGTTCCACATAAACCAACCAAAGGGACTCAATTTTAAAAGAAATAAAGTTATTCAGATGATCCAATCGAGTTGTAGAACCCCACACCTCCCTTCTATGAAGTGTGAAGTTTCCATCTCCACCTAAAATCACATAGCCATTTGTTAAGAATGTAAAAAAAAAAAATTGATCCCAAATGAACATTCAACATAGTAGTTGGTTTTCCTGGGTTTTTTCTAAATAATACTATGCATAGCCCTAAAAGAAAAATAAATGAATTAGTGAGGACTAGACTTGACTTCCAACTACTATTGATACCACTTCACAATCCAACATAATCAATTGCATAGAATTCCCATTTCTTTCAAATCTTACTTCATTTACTATTGAAGGACCCTATGAGAATTATATTAAAAATTGATCCACTGGTTTTACAACAACTCTAGAGGCAGTCTTCATCTCTTTTCTTGATGAAGACTGCCACTACCACTTTATTGCATCGTGTGGACGAGATTGAGTTTTGGCTGAGCCACCCACAGAAGAATGACTCTTAGGGGAACATGTTACTATTTTCATCCTGAAAGATCCACATGAACTCACCTAATATGGTCTCTAGCACCCTAATATGCTCCTCATCACTTTCTTGCACTGTTGACTTATTGAGTGTCTATCATCATTCAATATCATGGAAATGTTTTCTCGAACATTTTGGTATTTATCTAGGCCTGTAATACCACATTTTAGTACATGACACACATCACACGCCTTTGAGTTGTCATCCATGTATTCATCAAGCCATCTATCCCCAATCAGAAGCTACAGTTTATGCACCAATTGGATGATTTCCTTATGTAGGGACCTTAAGAGATTTCACAATTCCTAGAACTAACAATTATGAATCTAGATATGAGAATGTTGAATAGGAAAATCCAATGGTATATTTTATACTGAAACACATTTCTCTACCAAATTTTTTCTTGGACTTAAGGAGGCCAAATATATATATATATATATATATATAGTCAATTGCCATTCTAAATTTCTGTATCAAAACTTTGAGTCATTGTAGGGAGTATTTTTTTATCCCATGATTATATCATCAACCTTTTTGTAAGATAACTCACCTACTTGGTATACATATCCACTAAGAAATTTTGATGTGAGGAGGTTGAATATCTTATGCACTTTATGACAAAATTAGTTCACAAGTAAAACATTGTTTATAGGAATATGTCCAGTGTATACACTATCATTGGGGGGGGCCTTTGTCAACCTCCCAACCAAGGTGATAATCAGTAAAATTTGTAGTTATGTTTGAACCCTAAACTTCTTCTTGAATTCAGAATCCTATTATCATATGGAGTCATATAAGTTATAACACATGCAATTGTCTACATAGATCGAATATCTTAATCAAAATTATAGGCCAAAGTAATTAAAAATTCCTACACATGCAATAAAACCAACATTAACTGTTGGGTGTGGAGCAGGATTATTTAGAGGTCTTTGTTTCAGGGAGATGTATACCCTAGGAAGATTGTTCACCCCTCCACGCAATGTGGGTTTCAGGGGCAACACCCGTGAAGCTAAAAACAGATGTAAATTTGCCTTGTAAAATATAGTAATTTCTAGTCAATCTCGGGCGTTCATTAGGCAGATGATCTCACGGTAGAATTTATGTTTAGTTAAGGGTTTTTTTCCCTAGAGGGAAACCCCTCTCTTTGTATGAGGGCATTGTGTTGAGGTTGTGTAATAGCTATGTATTCTCCGAGCGAGAAACAAAGAGATGAGATTGTGAGAGAAAACAGAGGATATTATAGCGGATTCGTTGTAGGTTGTGTCTCTTCATTTTGTTGGATAATAGAAAGGAAGGAATGGTTGTTCGGGGTGGACATAGCCCAAACTGGGTGAACCACGTATATCTGTGTCTCTCTAGTTTTATGTGTTTGTGTTTTTCCGCATATTATATGTCTTGCATTTCTCTGTCATATATAATTTTTTTTCTAACATTAACACCAACATTAGTAGAGGTTGTGGGAATCATTGTGGAGAGCCATGTTAAAATATCATGGAGGATGTGTTCCCAATAAAGTACCAAATTATAAATTTATAGCATTGGTGAGGCCCTTATATTCTCTACTTTTTTCCAATCAATCAAACAAAAAAAATTACAATCAGTTAGCATTAAAGTCGGGGTTCGTATCTCCCCACCAATTAAATGAAAATGTTTAAACTTAAAAAAAAAAACACATAAACTCTAGTACATCCATAGCAAACATAACTAAATATTTTCTTCTAAAGTAAAAGCAAAGAAATATTGCTAGATTTAATAATTTGTAGGATAGTGGTATGTTGTTTCAGCTCACGTCTTCCTTTTATTTAGGCTAGCCCATCTTACTAATGACTATTATGAACTTGTTCTTGAATTGTAGAAGGAGAAACTAAATTACAAGGGTATTTATTTTTGTACAACCCACAAGTTTCTCTCAAAATAAGAGAGTTACCTATCCAAGGGATTTTGGCCCGTCAAAAGCTCGAGAATTACCACTCCCAAACTATACACATCGCTCTTCATTGTCTAGATTCCTAACATGACATATTCAGGAGCATTATACCCAAATGAACCCTGACCTAAATGTGAAAAGAAAAAAAAAAAAAAAAAAAAAAAAAAAAAAACCAAAAAAAAAACAAAACAAAACAAAAACAAAAAACAAAAAAAACAAAAAAAGAAAAAGAAAAACATTATTATAATTTTAGTCCTCTATATTTGAGTGACCTCTCTAGTAAGGCAGACTATCATGAAAAGGTTGAGGAGGGAAATGTTCATTTTAGACCATCATAAATCACACCTGAAGCTTAGAATTTGGACTGAGGGTAGTAATTACATAGTGAGACATACAAGGGTTGAAATCATCATCAAGAAAAATATTAGGTGACTTGAATTTTTTATGCACAATAGATTGAGAGAAAACTTCATGGAAATACCTAGACAGCCGTCTTGTCGATGATATGGGTGACTTGGTGTTTTTTGTAGTGCCAAATGTGGTAGAAGTGGTGTTTGTTGGCATGCCAGATGTAGTAGAAGAGATCCCTAGAAGATACCCTTCTAAATATTCTTGAGTTTGAGATCAAAACACACATCTATGCTTCGAGTCATCTCCTAAAAGGCTCGAACGTTGCATCGTGAGTCTTATCTTTGAAGACTTTTTCAGTTCTAATATGTAACTAAATTTTCAACTAACCTAATACCGATTGAATCAATCGGATGGCTCAAACTATTTTTGTTGTCTAACACCTAAATCAAGGGCATACGAATGGGCATGTAACTTGAGAGCAGAGCTCTTCCCACATAAATGACTTATGACGTAAAAATATATTTAGTTGACATTGAAATATTTTATTTATGCTAAAAATGTCCACACCGAAATCCTTTTTTGTTATTAATATATTATGAAATATATCATATATAATTATTTAGAATTTATATGAGATCTACTAGGGATAGAGTTTGAGAGTTTTGAATCATTAGGTCACGACTGAAATGTGTAGTGAAATCATTCTCTAGAATTTTTTTTGGTAAATTATAACACAAAAAATATTGAATACACCAACAAATGGACAAGGGCGTAATGGGGAGATCCCCTCCTACAATGAAGTAGTAACACGAGATAGTTAAGCCAATGTGAATGGAGAAGGAACAAGCAAAGGAAATGGTATAGGACTTGAGGGACTAATGGTCCTTGGGGATTGTAAAGGAAGATGTTTGTTGAAATCCCTGGAAAAATTGAAATACCTAATCCCAGATAACAGGTTGGATGGTTATAGGAAGTACATGAAAAATCATGCCCTCATCCACAAATTTGTTGAGGGTTGGCCCTTCAAAAAGGACTTGGTAAAGGGGATCAAGCTCAAGTGGCAGCCAAAGTGCCATGTTGAGCTAAAATTGGAAGCGAGAGGCTTTTTCACTGTGATTTCCTCCAATTTAGAGGACAAACCAAAATATTTCAGAATGACCCATATTTATTTAACAACCAAGGGCTACTCATGTAGCACTAGGAAGAGTTCTATAAACCAAAAAAAGGGATATTCATAATAGCACGAGTAAGGGATCATATTTTCTCATTACCAACTATTTTTTAGGATCCAAAGATCTTGGAGGGTATTGAAAACTCCATTGAAATGATTTTGAAAATAGTTGATACCCACAAGAGAGGGTGATATACCTCATTTTCAAAGATATTCATGTATATGAACATCATGCAGCTACTACTCGAATCCATATATTTGGAGTTTCAAGGTGAGATTTGGCAACATCCATTACATTATGAACATGTCTTGTTCACGTGTTGAAGATTCCATGAATATGGGTAACTCTTTAGATATTTCCCTCTTGACAAACCTAAGGACACGACATAGCCAACTAAAGAGGATTCAAATAGATTTCAGAAGGTAAAAAATGAGAAAAAATATTTTTTAAAGGAACTCCAGTCCAAACAGTGGTTCAACCCGCTACAAGTTGAGGAAGAGGATCCAAAAATCTAGGATGACATGACATTGATTGATGTCACAGGTGAAACACACCAGGAGAAAACAAAACCTAAAAGGAAGGCATGGGATGAACTACCAGATTCCCAAATGAGGGAGGAAACATTAAATTATATAAGAAGTTAAGATGATGGAAATGGAGGAGGAGGGAAAAATCCTAAGCAATGAGGAAACTATTTTGGTAGGCATGCTAGCAAAATGGAATCACATAGAATCTACATTTATCATGGAGTATCAAAAACACTTATTTAAAGAAATATACCAGAAACTATAGCTTTAGGTTCGACAATTTCAAGGGGGCAAGGAGAAGGACACATGGAAGTAGAAACCTAGACACAAGGGAGCTCTGAAAATTTCTAGACAATCAAAGAACCAAGGAAGAGAGGGAGAAAAATGGTAAATTAATCATTCCAGATAGTTTGGGATCACCTTATCAATAAAATATAGGTAATAGGGATTTTAGAGGTGTATCCTTCGTTGAAAAATAACTCTAATTAAGATCATCACATGGAATATTAAAATCCTCAATAACAAAGGAAAACAAAGATAACTTAGAGATATAATCAACAAGGAGCACCTTGAAATTGTGATACTTTAAGATATAAGCATCTTTGGGAAAAAGATAAAATCATTGCAAATTGTTGTTGGAAAGGGAGTGAATCAATGGCTCTCGCTGTATATGGGAGTGCAAGACGAATTGTGATCCTATGTAATCCTCAAGTGGTTTAATCCCTATACTGTATTTCATGCCCTATGATCCTATTAAAGAAATTTGAAAATATGAACTAAAGAAATAGTGGTATTGAAGATGGTTTACGGGCCTCACATTCTTTGGGAGAAGTTATCATTTTTAGAAATTCTCGAGGCCATTAGAAAGGATAAATCAGATGGATTTAGTTCATAGGAGGTGAATTTAGTCTTATTAAGTCATTGGAGTAGAAGAATCGAGGTCTAAGAAAATTGGATATAGAAGCCACCCAATTTAATTATCTAATCCAAGGCTTAAGGATGCTGGATCAGGAAACCATTAATGGAGTCTACACATGGAAAAATTGGCATGGAGGAAGACACCAAATTGCAAGCCGCCTAGATAAATTTCTAGTGGAAAAAGCCTTACTAACATGGGATATTTTTGATTTAGTAGAGATGTTGCCATGTCTAGGCGTAGATCATTAGACAATTATATTGGAAAAATACCTAAAAATAACCCCCAAAAATGCAAGCTGAGATAGTTAATGAAGTAGATAAAAGGCTGGAACTATTGGTAATTTGGGAACATTTCAAAAGACCAATAAGAGATAGAAACCTGCATGAAACAAGTACAACAACAATTAATATTTGAGGGGCACTTGGACAATCTAATATTTGAAGAAGGGAAATTGGTAAACACGATAGAACAAAGATGAAAACAAGAGGCGACTCTATGGAAACAAAATTCTCATTTGCAATGGCTAAGAGAAGAAGAGAGCAATACTAAATTTTCTACAAGGCCATGGTTAATCATAAACATTATAATATAATTTTCTGTATAAAATCCAAAGGAAGCCAACAAATATGGCAGCATAAAGAAATAACATAGTGACTAGTTTTATAATTCAAAGATATGTTCACAGTGCCAATAATCAACAAGAAGATAGTCGTTCATATTATTTTCTCTCATATCCCTTGACTGGTCAATTAGGACAAAACTGAGGGTTTAACGACAAAGATATCTTTCTCAAAAATAGAAGAGGTAGTGATGGAAATGTTGCAGAACAACACCCTAGGATCAGATGGATTTACAACAAACTTTTTTTAGGCTCTTAGAAGATATTAGGTCTTCCAATTCATGCTTAGGTGGAGGAATCTAATAGACCCAAAAGGTATGGAATGGGCTTAATGGTACTCTCATCAATCCAATCCCCAAGGTTGGTAAATTAGAATACTCTAGTGGATTCTACCCAATCACATTATGTAATTTCATTTATATATCTCCTTCGTTATAGTTTGTTGCTTAAAAACCTTGCTTAATAATATATTATTCCCATAAAAAACTGAGTTTGTTGAAGTGTAGAACATCTTGGATGATATTATTATAAATTGTGAGGTCATTCATTCTTTAATATAGTCCAAAAAATTGAACATGTTAGTGAAGTTGGACATCTCTAAAGCCTATGATAGATTAACCTAGGAATATATTTTAGTTATTTTATCTACCTTCAGATTTTCTTTGTAATGGATTTCTTGGATGAAATTTGTGATCCCTATCCTATTCTAATCTATCATGTTGAATGGTATTCCCCTCACACCATTCAATCCGTCTTGTGGTCTGCCATCAAGAAGTTCCAATCACCCACTTTCTTTTCATTCTAGTAGCATAGGATTTAGGTAGATATCTTAAGGCTTCAAGAAGTTATAAAATCATAAAAGGAATTAAACAGTTTAGTGAGGATCTCCCTATTACCCAACAATAATTTGTTAATAATATTTTTATCACTTTTCAAGCCTCTCTAAAAGAGGAGTGTGCATCGAAATCCATTCTTTCTGATTTTATGTAAGCCTATAGAACATACAAATTAATGGGAACAAATATAATTTTTTCTATTTAGTACTAATATAATGGTTCAATCCCACCTTGCTCACACTCTTGAATTCAAGATTAGTACTATGTGGGCGAATTACCTGGGAGTCCCTTTGGTGATAAATTCTCTAAAAAGTACTCATTGGAAAGGATTTCTCCAGAGAATTTGTAAGAAGCTAGAGGGATGGAGTTTCATACCTCTGAGCTTTGTAGGTTGTTTGGTGTTGATCAAGTTGGTACTACAGGCCATACCTTAATACCAACTATCAATGTTAAAAACTCATAAATATGTTAGCAATGTGCTTATTTATGTATTCATGATATTTTTATGTAAAGGAGCGAGGAAATGAGATTCAGTACCATGGTACAAACTTTGTACCCCAAAAATTTCTAGAGGATTAGCCCTCTAAGATATAGAGTTGCCAAATAAATTTTTGGGGAAAACGTTATGGTGGTGATAGCTCTAAGGTGGAACGTACTTGAGGAAAAAAAATTGGAACAAAGAATATAGTCCTAAACTCTCACTAGAAGAAAAATTAAAAGCCACAAGCTTTCCTTTAGGCTCATTGACTTGAAATATGGCCCGATCAAATAGAGAATTTCTTCAACTACATGTTTTCTAGGAGATTAGAGATGGATGCATGACTCAATTTTGGCAATACTCTTGGAAACAATTGCCAAACGTAGGATATCACGAAGAGTTGAGGGAACTAATGGCGCACACATAGATGCAACAATGTTACAAAGTAGCTCAATTTTGGAAACTACAAGAAGGAAGTAAATAATGGAATATCTGGAAAGAGAAAATGGATTGGCCAAACGCTCCCTACCTCGCTTAGTGGCCTACTTTGGGACGAAAACTATAAAATTAAAGGATTTATGTAGATCATACTCATGACATGCTATGATGGGGATACCAATCAAGCGGAATGTTTAACCTAAACTAGTCTTTCGCTCTATTGGATGACCATAACACCCTCTCTTGAGAGAATTTTTATAGGAAAATATGGACGTGGAAAGTATGGCCCAAAATTGTCGTATCTCTCTGGTTAGTGAAGCATCAAAGCTCTTGACATGAGATTAGATATTAAAGAAAGGGTTTTGAGGATGGTCTGTCTTTTCTCTATGTTCTAAATAGGAAGGGACAATATGGAATTTTTTAAATACTTGTGCATATCTAGTATCTATTTAGAGTTAGTTAATGGAGCCATTTTGACACTTTGACTTCTCACCAAAAAAGTCATTATGCCTTGGAACAATGGTGAAAACATTTATTTTTTAGTCTAGTCGTTAATCATTCTTGGGAGCTTTCTGTGGGGTTCACAATCTCGGATATTTGGAAAAAACAAAAATGATGAATTTTCAGCGACAAACCATTTTCTACAACAAATATTCGGAAAATGATAAAGAAAAACATACAAGAAGCCATCCTAGATGAGTCTTGGTATTAGGAGGATTAGAAAGAGCCTCCTTCAAAAATCTTTATCATTGAAAAACTAAAATCTCCCCATCCATGCTATCGCTAACCTCTATCAAAACACTTCAACCTAAATGTTTGTCACCCTCAATATATACTCACCCCTTGAGGGATTCGTGAAATTAAGTTTTGATAGAGATTCAAAAGGAAGCATCGGGGTAATAGCTTTTGGAGGGATTCTAAGAGGTTGAGATCGCTATATGCTCCAAATGTATGTAACTAATTGCGACACAACTAGAAACAACGAAGCATAGTATTTGGATCTTCAAATATGTCTTTAGATAATTGGCTCAGTTGGTGTGACTACACTTCAAATTGATGGCGACTCCTAGTTGGTCATGCGGATAGCTTATAAAATTCTTCAAGGTACTCGTGTTGAAATACTATTTAAATAGGAAGCTAACTAATCTAATTGCCCAAGTTCAAAATTTGCTGCTATCCTTGAATTATATTATTACCTTTCACACCATGAGAGCTAAAAATAAGGCAATCAATTTATTGGCTAATCTAGGATGCCAATAAAGAGGCATCAACTTTGATACAGGGATATTTAGTGTGACTAGTGGGAGTAGCTCTAGATGATATTGGAATGAGAAAAAATTGAGGTAGAGAAAGAAGCCACTAATGAGCGAGAAACCAAGGTGTCATGCTCCTTTAGGTTTAGATGACAAAGATGTTGCTCCAACCTCCTCCTTGAATACTTGAGTCTTCATGTTTATTTTGAGTTCTTGTTTCTATAATCCTCTCATGGATATCTTTGTTCTGCTTATGATGATAAAACTTCTTAAACTTTGGACTAATTACTCTATAGGAAGGTAATTAAAATTATCTGGTTTTCCATTTGGGCAGATTGAGACCACCTACCAAGGTCATATCAAACTGATGATGCTTGATGGATGTACACACTACTACTTGACTTTTTGACGTAATATAACTAAGCTTGTGTGTGTGTGTTCATTATATCTATATATGTATTCGATATTTCTTTGGCTTTCTCATCTACCTAGTTGATATTGAAATATTTTCATGAATGTTTGTTTTAAAATATTTTATGAAAAACCCCATGGAATTATGTTTTTAAACATTTATTTCTTAATCCATATTAAAAAATGATAAAATTAAACATCCCATTTTTTTATATTCTATTAATTTTGATTCCAAATAAGTATTGTAATATTTTATTCATGATCAAATTTAAATATATTAATATATATGAAAATGATATCAAAATATATTTGTTTACCTCAATATTTAAATATTTTATTTAAAGCAAATGTTAAAATATTTTTAAAATTAAAAAAAAAATAAACATCTTACCTTAGATATATAAAAACATCAAAATTCATATTGAAATAAATTTACTAACATAAATATTAAAATATTAAAATATTGAAATAAATTTACTAGCATGAATATTCAAATATTAAAATACTATTAAATATAAAAGAATGATATTGAAATGTATCTTTCTATATAATTGATATTAACATATTTTACAAATATGTTTTAAACATTTACCTGCTATTTTATCTCTTACCATTCCCTCCTTATATATATATATGAAAGTCTAATTTCATAGAAATTCATTCATGATTGACTTAGTCAAGAAAATAGAATAAAATAAAATAATATTATGTTTATGATTATATTACCAATACACCTAAGACGGGGTCCACCTAAAATTCAAAAATAAGGTGTTCAACTCCCTTAGAATGTGTTTAGTTTCATACGGTTTGTGAGCCTCCTTTTATTCCTAAATGATATGAAAGAGATGCAGAGCAAGAATTCGAACTCTCTAGTGGATACATTGAACTACTACCTACTCTCTAGTGGATATAGTGAACCATTACCTGAGAATCTAGGAATATATACAATTTCCTTACTGTATGGTAGCTTGTTGCATACAATAAATCTAGTAGTGTTATTTGTTGCACTTATTTACTCAATTATTCAAAAAACTACTACCAACAATATAAAAAAACATGATTTAGATCAATGTTAAACACCAAAAGTAAAATAACAACCCATAAAAAAAAAATCAAAAAATTTATTTTATTATAATATAAATTCAAAAATTCAAATTTCACTCTAAATTTATAACATTTTTTTTTTTTTTAACACCAATTCAAAAAACAAAGAACCTAAAACTTCTAATCCAATCTATTAAACTCATATTATCTCTTGCCATTACTATGCTTCTGAACCACGGATTTAGATAAAAAAAATATATTCCTGTCTTTCACAGCATCCTCCCTTCCTTCAATCAAAAGCTTTACAATAGCTTCTTTCACAATACCATGTGTTGCTTTAGTATGACTAGGAGGCGTAGCTCTAGATGATATTGGAATGAGAAAAAAATGAGAAAAAAATGAGGTAGAGAAAGAAGACACTAATGAGCAAGAAACTAGGGTGTCATGCTTTTTTAAGATGTTACAACTTTCTTTTTGAATAGTTGAGTTTTTAGGTTTATTTTCAGTTCTTGTTTCTACAATCCTCTCATGGATATTTTTGTTATGTTTATGATGTTTAAACTTAAATTTTAGATTTATAGGAAGGTAGTTAAAATTATCTGGTTTTCCATTTGGGCAGATTGAGACCACCTACCAATGTCATATTAAATTGGTGGTGCTTGATGGATGTACATGCTACTACTTGACTTTTTGAGGTAATATAACTAAACTTGTGTATGTGTTTGTCTTTATTATATCTATATATGTATTTGATATTTCTTTGGCTTTCTCTATCTATCCTATTGATATTGAAATATTTTTATTAATATTTTTATTAAAATATTTTATGAATAAACCACATGGAATTACCTTTTAAACCTTTATTTCTTACTCCATATTAAAAATTGATAAATATAAATATATATATATATATGTGAGTGGTTATATTCATAAATCAAATATATATTATATAAATATAATATATATAAGCTAAAATAAGATTTAATACATGAGCTTCCCATGATAATATATATATATATATATATATATATATATATATATATATATATAATATCAACACTATTAATGAAGTTCTCATTAAGTTATATATATATAGATTATACTCTTTATTATATATCAACTATAATATAATATAATATTAATATTATAGTAAATATGCGAAGGTACATTATATTATATTTTATATTTATATTAGTAAATTTATCTCAATATTTTTAAATATTTAAGGTAAGATGTTTAATTTTTTTATTTAAAAATATTTTAATATTGGATTTAAATAAAATATTTAAATATTTATCTTAACAAGTATATTTTGCTATCATCTTCATATATATTAATATATTTAAAATTGATCATGAATAAAATATTCCAATACTTATTTCGTACATGAGATTCGGAGGATTATATATATATATATATATATATATATAAACTATAGTATAATATAATATTAATATTATAGTAAATATACGAAGGTATAGTATAATATATTTTAATATTTATATTAGTAAATTTATTTGAATATGAATTTTGATCGTTTTAAATATTTAAGGTAAGATGTTTAATTTTTTTATTTAAAAATATTTTAATATTGGATTTAAATAAAATATTTAAATTATCAGAAGAAATTTCGTGGTAAATCACAATCAGAAAATTATTGCTTATGCCTTTCGAACCAACCATTGTGTTTCATCGTGAGGACCAGTTGAAGAAAACAGATCCAGCTTTGCATGTTAAATAGTCTTCGTAGAGCCTCCAACGGCTAGCTTGACCAACGACTAATTTTGACTTAGGGATCAAAGTCAACAAACTATTTTAATAATTGAAAGGAAGTTAGTTAATTTGGTGACCATACCTTTAAGATATACCTAAAATATAAATATAAATAATTTAAGCTAATTTTGACATAGGGATCAAAGTCAACAAGCTATTTTAATAATTGAAAGGAAATTAGTTAATTTGGTGACCATACCTTTAAGATATACCTAAAATATAAATAAAAATAATTTAATTGGTGTTTAAGTTAGTTAAAAAGTATCATTTAAAAATTAAAAATTTATAAGTTAATTGTAAGTTTAATGGGATTTAGTTATATGGAAAAAAAATTATAAAATATTTAAATGTTTATGTTAACAAGTATATTTTGCTATCATTTTCATATATATTAATATATTTAAATTTGATATGAATAAAATATTCCAATAGTTATTTGAATATAATATGTTATATATATATAATATAATATATTAATATAATATAATATTAATATATTATATTAATATTATTCATGAATAATATATATATATATATATATAGGTTAACTATAACTATATATATAGTTAGTATAACTATATATATATATATATATATATATATATATATATATATATATAGTTAATGTTAAAGTGTGTGTAATGGGAGACCATATGTTCAAAAAGTGAGAATACACACACATAGAGAGAGGAAATGATCATATGATTTGGTTATATAGATGTACACTGACTATTTGAAGGATGTTCTTGTCATATTTAAGGATTTAATATGTAACCCATATCAATTATCTTTTTGGGACTTGTACTCCACATTCATATTCATGTACATTATATTCTTTAATGGTTTATTATGTTATTTTAGGTATTTGGTACATATCATTAATTAAAAAATCTATTTAAATCTAGTTTTGGTAGTTCTTTTAATGTTATATTTTATAGAGGGCCTCTCCTTTTTTCCTACTTTAGTCAATAATCAAGACCATTGCAATATTATATCTTAACCTTAAGTGGATTTTATTCAAATTTTAATTACCTTTTTCTTGTACATTAGGTAATCATAGCCTTATTATCAATAGGTGGAAGGTTCATCCTGTAAGGGGAGGATTGGATAGTATGTATCACTTTTAACTTTGAGATTATAATCTCTAAAATTTTATATATTTTCCCAATGTTCCTCCAAGTCTCTCTAGAAATGTTGCACTCCCATACTTCACAACTATATAGTATACATGTAACCACAACTATAAGAGGCCATTTTTTCTTTGTTATTTCTAAGAACCGAAATCTGTAATGCCTTATAGTTTTTGTGAAGACCAAGTTGGGTTTTTCATGGTGAATTAACAATTTTCTCAACTTAGAGCTAAAATTGATGTTATGATGAACATAACTCCAAAACACATGTATGAATTAACTTTTTGAAATTGATATTTTTAGACACAAAATTATGATATGTGATTTTATTGGATTTAATGACCATAACTTGTTTGATAATCATTTAATTGTGTTACAAAGCTAAAACAAAATCTATGATAATTCTTACATGTTTATCAATATGTAAATAGTTATAAAGAAACAAAAACAATATCATACTTGTAAAGAGAAGAAAGATGATAACCTAAAAAAGATAGTATTAACATAACTTTCCTCTTAAAATCTTGCCTTAAACTTGTTAATAAAAATGTTTGGATAATATATTAAGGGTATAAATATATAATATATGTATATTATCTATATATATATATATATGTATAGATATGTAATATATATAAAGACAAAAAATGTGATTAACTAGAATAGTATATATATAGATATAGATATTAATAGTTTATATATATATTTATAATCTTTTAATTTTGATTCCAAATAAATATTGGAATATTTTATTCATGATCAACTTTAAATATATTAATATATATGAAAATGATAGCAAAATATACTTGTTAAGATAAACATTTAAATATTTTATTTAAATCCAATATTAAAATATTTTTAAATAAAAAAATTAAACATCTTACCTTAAATATTTAAAAACATCAAAATTCATATTGAAATAAATTTACTAATATAAATATTAAAATATTAAAATAAATTTCCTAGCATGAATATTCAAATATTAAAATACTTTTAAATTTAAAAGAATAATATTGAAATATATATTTGATATTAACATATTTTACAAATATGTTTTAAATATTTACCTACTATTTCATATTAAAATGAATAAATTGTATATATATATAGATATATACATATATTATATATCTATATAGTATATGTATATACATATATATAATATATATAAATACAATGGTGATTATATATATATTAATATTACTTTAATATTATAGTAATATATTAATATATTTTTATAATCTTTTAATTTTGATTCCAAATAAGTATTGGAATATTTTATTCATGATCAACTTTAAATATATTAATATATGAAAATGATAGCAAAATATACTTGTTAAGATAAACATTTAAATATTTTGTTTAAATCCAATATTAAAATATTTTTAAATAAAAAAATTAAACAACTTACCTTAAATATTTAAAAACATCAAAATTCATATTGAAATAAATTTACTAATATAAATATTAAAATATTAAAATAAATTTCAATATTCAAATATTAAAATACTTTTAAATTTAAAAGAATCATATTGAAGTATATCTTTCTATATATTTGATATTAACATATTTTACAAATATGTTTTAAATATTTACCTATTATTTTATATTAAAATGAATAAATTGCACATCATTGATATTTAAATATTTCAAAAAATTAAAAAAATCACACACACATACATATATTAAAATGTTTTATTTGAAATACTTTTACCTATATAAATATTTTACTTATACACCACTTTGAAATAACTTTGAAATATTTATTTCTTATATTTCTCTCCCCTTTTCTGTATATATGAAAATCTAATTTCTTAGAATTTAAGGATTGATTTAGTAAAAAAAAAAGTAAAAATAATAAAATAACATTATGGTTAAGATTATATTACCACTACATGTAAGACTTGGTCCACCAAAAACTCAAAAATAAGTACCTAGTTGAATCAACAAGGCTTTATGGGAAAGGTGTTCAAATCCCTTAAAATGTGTTTCGTTTCATACCGTTTGTGAGCCTCCTTTATTTCCTAAATGATATGAAAGAGATGAAGAACAAGAATTCAAACTCTCTCGTGGATACAATGAACCACTAAGTGAGAATCTATGAATATATGCAATTTCCTTGCAGTATCATAGCTTGTCATATACCGGTCCACTAGATTCCCGCATGGGCTCCACATGCTGCGAGACATCTGCCTATCTTACTAACACCCTGGAACAAATTTCGATTTGCAATAGACTCGACTCTAAAGCAAAAAGGTATTATTGACGGTTTTTTTTTCCTTCCTTTCTCTGTACCATTGTCTCGTCCAATCGCCTCTGTAAATTATGTTGAAATTATAATTTCAACTGCAGTGAATAAAACAGCAGCAGCTACTTTACTTATTTGTCCTGATCCGGCGCCCCACATTTATTCCCGATATTTTAAGTCACCGCCATTACCATCTTTTCACTCTTTAATTATTTTTGTGTTCCTAAAGGAGAAAGATCACATCGAGCGTTACACCATTACTTCTCAACAACCATATTAATGAGCAGAATGACTGAAAGAGAAAAGAACCAGCCTCGAGCCGACACAACATTTATCAGCCATAGATTTCATCACCACCAACTGAAGAAATACAGCAAAAGATCAGATTTTGTTCATTATGAGCAGCAGAGTACAACAGAGACTTCATCAGCAAGTTAATGTGGTGATGACCCTTTCCCACACTATAAAATGCAGACAGAACAGTGTAGAAAACATAGAAATAGAAATAGAAATAGAAGTAGAAAACAGAGGAAATAGATTGAGAGTTTTTTGTATTGCACAGCAGTGCTGAAATTGTAATTTTCTGAGATAGCTAGTTTGTGGAACTCAAGCGTTCCTGTTGTAATCCCTCTGTCAAGAGGAAGATGGTCTTTAGCATAATATTTTGAGAAGATCCCTCTATGTGAGGAAGACTTATTTTTATCAGTTAGTTTATCGTTTATAAATAGAAGTTTCTTTTTGAGCGTTGATGTTACACCGTAAGTCAAAAATAGGCTTGACATCAAAAATCTTCGTTGGTGTTACACCAAAAGTTATTGCATCAAAAATCTTCGTTGTTGTTACACCAAAAGTTATTGCATCAAATCACCGTTGCTGTTACAGCGTAAGTCGAAAAACAATTGACATAAAAAAAAAATTACGTTGTTGCAACATCACGAACAGCAACTGAAAAAAACTGCGTTGCTGCAACACCAGTTACAGCAAAGCAATTTTTTTATGTTTTCGCTATATTAAAACACAATATTATTTTGATCATTTTTTGATCCTGAGGCAAAGTAGAGTATTATTTTGTGCTCTGTTCTTTTGTTTTTGAATTATGAGAAATCCCGAAAACAGAGTATTACTCTCTGTTCATATTTTTTTTTGTTTCGGAATTTATCAGAAAATTCCCAACAGTGGAAACAGAGGATTTTTCCACTGTATTTTGTTTGGAATAACCAAAAATTCCCGACATGGTATTAGAGCTTGTCCAGGCTCTTTGAAGACATCAAAGAAGCTGAAAGAAGATTTCTTGTTACAGCAAATTATCGAGCAGAGCGAAAACGCTGTCAAGGTATTTTTCATATTAGTTTTTTGTGTAGCTGTTGAAGACAATCAAATGATTTTTTTACACAGTCAAGTATTGAAAGAATGGCCAGCACCAGCGTGGGTATGTTTAATACCCAGCTTCCACAGTTCAATGGGAAAAACTATGACTACTGGGCAATAACCATGAGAGCCCGGTTTGCCTCAAAAGATTTATGGGAACTTGTTGAATATGGATTTGAAGAACCAGCAAATGAAGAAGAGTTTATTGGATTAACTCAGGCAGAGAAAGAGTTGTTGAAGAGCAATAAGAAGAAGGACTCAAAAGCCCTTGTATTCTTATGTTGAGCAGTGCATGAGAGTTTGTTTCCAAGGATAGCAGTAGCCAAGACATCTAGAGAAGCATGGAAAACTCTCAAGACAGCCTATCAAGGCATGGAGAGAGTGAAGACAGCAAAACTACAGTTGCTGAGGAAAGATTTTGAGAACCTGCGTATGAAGGAGTCAGACAATATTGACTCATTCTTCACACAGGCAATTGGTTTGGTCACACAGATAAAGTCTCAAGGAGAAACTCTTGAAGAAAGAAGGATTGTGGAGAAACTATTGAGGTGCCTACCCTCAAAGTTTGATGTGATTGTTACCACCATAGAAGAGACAAAGGATCTCTTAAATTTTTCAGTTGATGAACTTCATGCATCACTGATAACACATGAGCAGAGGTTGAGTAGAAATGAAAACTCATATCTAAAGCAAGCCTTCAAGACCCAGATGTCATTTGGAAGAGGAAGAGGTCAAGGTAGAGGAAACAAGAGAGGAAGAGGCAGAATCCAATACAGAGGCGGAAGAAACAGTCCAGCAAATGTTCAAGGAAGAGGCAGCAATCCAAATCAGAACCAAGGTCATGGCAGCAGCCAGCAAAGTGGACAACATCATTCTCAAGGACAAAGGTATGAAAAATCCAATGTCCAATGTTATTATTGTAAAAAATATGGGCACTATGCAAATGAATGTAGGAAGAAGCAGCATGATATGAGTAATAAAACTAGTGCAAATATCACTAGAGAAAATATCGGTCAAGATAATGTGTTGCTAGTTTGTAATATGGCTGAAACAAACAGTGAGGATATATGGTTTCTAGATTCTGGTTGCAGCAACCATATGACAGGAAACATATCCCTGTTTTCTGCTTTAGATCAAAGTGTGCAGTCACAAGTCACACTTGGGACTGATAGTAAAATTTATGTTATGGGAAAAGGAAAAGTTAAAATATTTACAAAGAAAGGTGAAAAGAAAACCATATCAGATGTTTATTATGTTCCCGAAATGAAGTGTAACCTCTTGAGTATTGGACAGCTTGTTTAGACGGGTTACAATGTTTTCTTTGAGAATGATGTATGCACCATCATGGATAGATTACCCAGCAAACGTTGTATTGCTGAAGTGAAGATGACAAGGAACAAGATGTTCCCTCTCAGAATAAGGGCAGATTTGAAAAATAAAGAAAAAATTACAGCAGCGACACAAGAGGCTCTCCAAAGTGTACCAAAGGATGAAAATTGGTTGTGGCATTTGAGATTTGGACATCTCAACTTTGGAGGTCTTAATTTATTGAGTAGAAAAGGAATGGTAAGAGGATTACCATTGATAGAAAATCCAGATAGCCTTTGTGAAGGTTGTATATTGGGGAAACAACACAGAGAAAGTTTTCCAACCGGAAAAAGCATAAGCGCAAAAGTACCCTTAGAAATTATCCACTCAGATTTATGTGGACCAATGCAAGCTCCATCACTTGCAGGCAGCCAATATTTTCTAGCATTTATTGATGACTTTACCAGAAAGACTTGGGTTTATTTTCTGAAGAATAAGAGTGAAGTGTTTAAAAAATTTCAAAATTTCAAAGCACTTGTAGAAAATCAAAGTGGGCTGCATATCAAGATTTTGAGAACTCACAGAGGAGGTGAGTATATTTCCAAAGAATTTTTACGTTTTTGTAGAGAAAATGGAATTCATAAGCAATTTATAGCAAGGTACACCCCACAGCAAAATGGAGTTGCTGAAAGAAAAAACAGAGCAATCATGGATATGGCGAGGAGCATGTTGAAGGCAAAGCATTTGCCAAATGATTATTGGGCTGAAGGTGTACACTATGTAGTATATATTTTGAATAGGTGTCCTACAAAAGTAGTGATGAATAAACTGCCAGAAGAAGCATGGATTGTGAGAAAGCAAGGAGTCATCCACATGAAAGTTTTTGGTTGTGTAGCTTATGCACAAATTCCAAATCAGCTAAGGAAGAAATTGGACAGCAAAGAGGAGAAATGTATTTTTATTGGATACAGTGGGGAATCCAAAGCTTACAGGTTATATATCCCATCCACCAAGAAGTTTTTTGTGAGCAGAGATGTTCAATTTATTGAGGAGGAAGCTTGGGATGGAAGCATAGAGAAAACAGTTAATGTTAAAAACTGTTTGTCTCATGATGAATAGGATGAGGAGTTGGTTGAAACACATCCCCAAATAGCAGCGCCAACACCAGAACAACAAGAGACACCCTTGAGAAGAAATGAGAGTGCTTCTCCAAGCACACCACAAGGAGGAAATTCAAGTGCATCTACAAGCACTTGCACACCGAATGAAAGAGGTAAGAAATTCATAAATTTAAGTGATATTTATGATGAAGGAATGAATTCTTTGTTTTCCTTGTATTGTCATGTTGATGACCCTGTTCATTTCGAAGATGCAATTAAAGATAAGAAATGGATAGAAGCTATGGATGAGGAGATGAATGCCATAGAAAGAAATAAGACATGGGATTTAGTTGAGCTACCAAAAGGTAAAGAAGTCATTGGAGTTAAATGGGTCTACAAGACCAAGAGTAATGCTAAAGGCAAGATACAAAGGCACAAGGCAAGACTTGTTGTCAAGGGATACAAGCAGCAGTATGGGAGAGATTATGAGGAGACTTTCGTACCGGTTGCAAAAATGGAAACCATAAGAGCAGTGTTGCCCATAGCAGCACAAAACAAATGGAAAGTTTACCAAATGGATGTGAAGTCAGCATTCTTGAATGGAGTGTTAATGGAAGAGGTCTACATTGAGCAACCTCTAGGCTATGAGAAGAAAGGCCAAGAGCACAAAGTCTGCAGATTGAAGAAAGCTCTTTATGGGCTGAAGCAAGCGCCAAGAGCGTGGTATAGTAGGATAGATTCCTATCTACTGGAGAATGGATTTGAGAAGTGTGAGGGAGAACCCACTGTTTACATCAAAGAAAAGGAAGGTAAAATTTTAATTGTTGTGTTATATGTTGATGATGTGATTTTTACACGTAATGATGACTACCTCATTGAAAATTTCAAATCAATCATGAAAGAAGAATTTGAGATGACTGACATGGGTTTGCTGAGATACTTCTTAGGAATAGAAGTAGATCAAAATAAAAATGGAATTTTTATTTCACAGGCAAAATATGTAAATGAAGTGTTGAGCAGATTTAACATGCACGACAGTAAGGCAGCAATCACTCCCACAATGATGGGATTAAAACTTAGCAAAGAGGACAACAGCAAGGATTTTGACCCTAGCATGTACAAGAGCATAGTTGGAAGCCTTATGTATCTAACTGCAACTAGGCCAGACATAATGTATGCTGTTAGTTTAATTTCCAGATTCATGGAGAAGCCAAAAGAAACACATTGGCAGGCAGCACAGAGAATTCTGAGATATGTTAAAGGTACAAAAAGGTATGGCATATTTTATATTGTTTCATAATGTTCAGATTTAGTTGGATACATAGATAGTGATTGGGCTGGAAGTGTAGATGACCAGAAAAGCACATATGGTTACATTTTTCACATAGGTTTAGGAGCCATTTCATGGGCTTCCAAGAAACATCCAATTGTGGCATTGTCTACAACAGAAGCAGAGTATGTGGCAGCTACACCAGCAGCATGTAAAGCAGTTTGGATGAGGAGAATGTTGAGAAGTCTATGCCAGGAGGAGGCAACAACAAGAGTTATTTTTTGTGACAATAGCTCAGCCATTGCATTATCCAAGAACTATGTATTCCACAAGAGAACAAAACACATAAACACAAAATTTCACTACATCAGAGAAGTGGTGAACAATGGAGAAATCATTTTACAACACTACAAGACTCAGGAATAGGTTGCGGATATTATGACAAAGCCATTGGACCAGAAAAGTTTTGAGTTTTTAAGGAAACTTCTGGGTATGAGTGATAACCCAGCAGTTGAAATTAAAGGGGAGTGTTGAAATTATAATTTCAACTGCAGTGAACAGAACAACAGCAGCTACTTTACTTATTTGTCCTGATCCAGCGCCCCACATTTATTCCCGATCTTTTAAGTCACCGCCATTACCATATTTTCACTCTTTAATAATTTTTGTGTTTCCAAAGGATAAATATTAGATCCAGCGCTACACCATTACTTCTCAACAATCATATTAATGAGCAGAACGACTGAAAGAGAAAAGAACCAGCCTTGAGCCGACACAGCATTTATCAGCCATAGATCTCATCACCACCGACTCAAGAAATATAGCAAGAGATCAGATTTTGTTCATTATGAGCAGCAGAGTACAACAGAGACTTCATCAGCAAGTTAAAGTGGTGATGACCCTTTCCCACACTATAAAATGTAGACACAGCAGTGTAGAAAACATAGAAATAGAAATTGAAATAGAAGTAGAAAACAGAGGAAATAGATTGAGAGTTGTTTATATTGCATAGCAGTGCTGAAATTGTAATGTTCTGAGATAGCTGGTTTGTGGAACTGAAGCGTTCCTGTTGTAATCCCTTTGTCAAGAGGAAGATGCTCTTTAGCATACTCTTTTGAGAAGATCCCTCTATGTGAGGAAGACTTATTTTTATCAGTTAGTTTATCGTTTATAAATAGAAGTTGCCTTTTGAGCATTGCGGCTACACCGTAAGTCAAAAATAGGCTTGACGTCAAAAATCTCCGTTGCTGTTACACCAAAAGTTATTCCGTCAAAAATCTTCGTTGCTGTTACACCAAAAGTTATTGCGTCAAATCACCGTTGCTGTTACACCGTAAGTCGAAAAATAATTGACGTCAAAAAAAAAATTACGTTGCTGCAACACCACGAACACGAACAGCTACTGAAAAAAACTGCGTTGCTGCAACACGAGTTACAGCAAAGCGATTTTTTTTCTGGTTTCACTATATTAAAACAGAGTATTATTTTGATCATTTTTTGATCGTGAGGCAAAGTAGAGTATTATTTTATGCTCTGTTCTTTTGTTTTTGAATTATCAGAAATCCCAAAATGAGAGTATTACTCTATGTTCATATTTTTTTGTTTCGGAATTTATCAGAAAATTCCCAACATGGAAACAGAGGATTTTTCCATTGTATTTTGTTTGGAATAACCAGAAATTCCCGACAAATTCCTCCCTTATCGAATACTGTTGCGAGTGTGGAGAGAGGAATCACCTTTCCTCTTCACCCAAGTAATAAGTGGAAGAAATAAAGACCCAAGGGAAAGCATTAGTGGAAATCATTATTTCCGACTGACAAGAGCCTTGTTTTTATTCTATTGTGAAGCAAAGGCAGGTAAACATACAACCTTTCATCCGCAATTTTGGAAATTCTTCTACCATTGACTGAAACTTCTTTGTAGTGAATGGAAAAGTTCTCATATGAAAAATTGTATCAGTTGATGCACTAAGCTCAACTCTCTTTCCCAACAGAGAAAGTACATAAAACATGATGCGTACACTTGTCGTTATGCATTGGATCATTGATCTGTAAAGAGGCAACAAAGGACAAAGCGATATAAGGTGATAGCTCTGTTCTGGATAATAGACTTTCGACACACAAATTTCCTTCACACAGCTCTACAACAAATTTACGTGGTAGTGCTCTTCTTTCCTCACTGTAACAATCTACTGATATCCTAATCTATTCTCACATAATCACTCTCACATTTGTCATAGTCACATTCCACACCGTAACAATCTACTCTCACGTAATGACTCTCACGTTTGTCATAGTCGTGGCAATATTTATTTTCTTAGAAAAAAAAAACGCCGATTTATATAATGTACCAATATATTTTTCAACAGCAAATGCTTCCATGCTGGCTTACACATTGACAAAATATCTCCCAAAAAATCACATAAAAATCATCATCAACCACTAAAAATTCACTGCAATTATCAAAATTACGTCTTTTCAAAAGGCATTTTGCCAACTACATAGCATCTGATTGAAAGAGATAAATAATGAAACAAAAGCTAGGGAGGGGATAGAGATGACAAATAATGAAACAAAGGCTAGGGAGGGATAGAGCCCTCATCTCTTATGTTCTTATACTCCAGGGAATTTAATGTAAATGTCCAAACATCTTCTGATAAGTCTTTCTTGAAAGAGACAAATAATGAAACAAAAAGCTAGGGAGGGGATAGAGCCTTCATCTCTTATGTTGTTATATTCCAGGGAATTTAATCTTCTGATAAGTCTTTCTTGCACAAAGATTCTGCAATCACAATAGATTTCAGAAAGATGTGCTTGAAAGTGACCAACGAGAAAAACAATTGAGAAGTTGTATCTGCGATATCCAATCGGTGATGTGATGGGATGGGATATAATTTTGTATTGGCCGACATCCCGTCAATAAAGATCTCTGAATCCCCATAAACATATAAAATATCAATGGAAAATCTTCTGAAAACCAGAAAAGTCTCCAAAGGGTCAAGACTTTTTCCTTAGTGCCAAATTAATATTTCTTAACACACAAAAATATTATAATACTATATTCCATAATTTAGGAGAACTTAGAGAGAATATTTCAAACACCTCTAACCACTCAAATTCTAATTTTTCATTTAGAGAATGTGACTTATTAAATAAATGTAAGTAAGTCAGTATCTTATTACATTAATGTAGGTATTGATTCCAACATTATTGCCCACGCATGTATTTTCTCGTAATATGCACACATAGTCACAATGATGTGAGGATTAGTTGATCTGAGTGAGGTTTAGTCTCAATAGGGTCTCACATTCAAATTTCATGGGAATGTTATGTGGAGAGGTTAAAGATGAATTTCATTTCTGTGAAGAATTAAAAAATCTCAAAAAGTATCTAAACTTACACAACTTTCCATAATCTCATCTTAGCCCAATAGAAACTCAATTTAATTACATTAAAGAAAAAAAACCATTTCATACTTTCTCTATATAGATACTTAGTTATCAAATAAAATACCACTTATCAAAGGAAATATAAAAGGAAACGAAATAGAAGCATTCAAGCACATAAAATTAGATGATAAACAATTAAAAAAACTTGATCATCTCTGTGTGTTAATTCTTTTTACCACGTGCGAACTTAATTGGTGTTGCACCATGGACACATTTTGATTTATATTGGATTAATAAATTTTAATTAAACAATTTGTGAATAGATGTGTTGATTTATTTCCCTTAACAAAAAAATATTTAATTATAATTATATTTTATTATGGGATATAAACTTGTAACAAATAAAATATGGAGAAGAATTATCAAAATATATTATTATATTTGTCATGGAGAATATTTTCAAAATAATATTTATGGTTTACAAAGTAATCAATATTAGAGTTTTTATTTTTTTCCAAAGGCATTCTAGTGTGGAAGAAAAGTGGTGGTATTTTATCATGTTGTTATATAAATATTTTGATTATAATTATTGTCAATGTATAATTTTTTTTTTTTTTTTACAAAATTAGATATATTGAAAGAAGATATAGTCAATATATTTCATTTTTATGTTTATAAATAAAATATGCAAAAACATATTGTTAAATTCAAACTAATTAATAAAATATTTTAAATAATGCAAATATAATACCCCATGAAAATGATCCAAGCAATTTTAACAATTACAATAGTTTTAGAGGTAAATGATAACCATCTAAGTTAAATGTCAAAAGTTATATATTTTAGAATGTTCATTTGTAAAAATTAGATGTGTTATTTAGTGTAAAAGTATGATCAAAATTTAATAACATATAACTAATAACTATAACAATTATTAATATGATGAATATTTTTGTTGTTTCATTTTGTATAATAAAGTGTTTATTAATCATATATAATCAAATATATTTTTTTTTATTTTGTTAATTGTTTATTGTTTATTAGCATGAAATATTATAGTGTTAGTAAATTATATACCATAATTAAAGTATATAAATTAACATTATTATTAAAAATTGATTTTTAATAATTAATCGATATTTTATTTAAAAAAATTTATTTAAAACACTATAATATATCATTACATTATATTTATTTAAAGAAAATGATGTAGTTTATAATTATTTATATATTGTTCTAGGGGATGCAGGACTAATAGGGATTACCTATCACCCTGATGAATAATTGAGTTTCAATATCCTTGTGGTCTGAGGATTGTCACAAATAACCAAGTGAAATTCTTGTCCTTATGGCAAGGTGTGGAAATGGTATTATTAAAGAATATTCAATATCTATTGGTATTTTGGGATTCAATGATAGTCATCCAACAAATGTTTACATTAAGAGAAAATCTTGTCTATGATCAAATTCTTATCTTGCAAAGGATCCACATACAAATGGGAAAATTTGAATCCATTCAGTTCTTCCATTTTAAGCAACATCTCAACTCCAAAGAAGAAAACCTAGCAAAGAAAAAAACTTCTTTAGATCAAGGAATGATACTCCATGATCCTTCATATAATCCTTTTCCATGAACAAAGTAATAAAATATAAGTTTCCTAGAGGAATGTGTGCTATAACTGTAAGGAAAAGAGGAAAGGGCATTAAGGAGTCTCAATGAAACATTAACAAAGGTAAAATTAGGATTGCGAGACACTCTAAGACCATTGTAGATGTTTGGTGGTTATATATTATGAATAGTATGAGACATTCATTACCCTCTTAGTTGAGGAAGTATGATAATCCCAAGGGCACAAAGAGATGGTGGGCTAGAATCAACCCTAATTATTGCATGAAGGAAAAGTTGGACAATGGTTTTAATTCAAAGATTGAGCTCAACACACTTAAGTAGCACCATAGTTATGGAGATGCTTTCAATCATCAACTTCGAATGTCTAGGTTGAAGACCGATGGACAAGAATATTAATGAGTGTGGCAAGTTGTTTAAAAATTATAAATGGGGGCAGAGTGGGTTGGAAAAGTCTCTTCCAGGTGGAACATTTCTTAAGATATGTTGAGCTTTATTTCCTAGGATTGTTGTTCGTGTTTTGTCTAGACAATTATCTGGAGCTCCCCTGCATCAACAATTGGTAGACAATATGGATGGCACACCAAAAAATGCATTGGTTCATGAGAACATGGACATAGTGGCCCAAATGGATTATATGACATCCACCATGGATCATATTCTATCCTTGCGAAATAGACAAATGTTGGCTAATGGAAATCAAGCCCAATCAATCCTTATCAATAAAAAAATTGGTCTCCTTTAGGTCAAGCATTATAGGTTGTAAGCATAGGTTGAAATGCAGGATAATAATTTAGAGAATCTTGAAGTTGCTATTCAAATTGGGTCAATGAAGGTGAATATGGAGCTCAAACACCATGTAGAAATGGGAATTCCTTTACTCAATGATCCTATTTGCCAAGAAAGCAAGGATGCAACATCAATTGCAATGGATGCTAAGTTCAGGTCATTCTCAGTTGGCAAAGTAATTATATCCTCTTTTTCTTATAGTACGTATCAAAAATATGTATTGGTTTTAGTTGTTTTTTTTGAGAAGATTTACAAATATAGTTAAATCAAAACTAAGATAAGCAAAAAGAGCTATAAAATATATTATCATTTTTAATCTAGAAAAAATGTTTCTATATGAAAAATTAATTAAAATATATAAAAAACTTCAGCCTTGAAAGTAACTTCTATTAATAGACATTTTTATTATATATATATGTTCCGTGATATCATAAAAGTAGTGTATGATTTTCGATATACATTAAAATTAATTAAAATATTTCATGCACATCATAGCTCGTTTGGCATGTTGAAGCACTAGATCATAATAAATATTTCACGTTCAAGTGTGATAAACATAATTACCATATCGAAGTACTTTATCAATTCATGTATATTGTGAAAATCCTTATGTTATATGGATTAAAATACATTGCGAAAACCCCTATATTAGGACCTTCATCCATTTATAATATGGAGTTATTTTCAAAATTCAATAAAAGATTTACCATCCATAACTTTCCCATATATGAGAATAAGGTATTTTTAAGTTTACTTTTACACGGATTATAGGGAGATATATTAATAATAAATATTACATATAATAATTCACAATTACACACACATAGTAAATAAAAACTTTATATGAGATTTTATATTAAGATCATTACTAATTACTAATTAAAGATCATTACTAATTAAGTTATTTTTACAAGACAATATTATTATTAATATAGTAGATTTATTTTAAATCAAGATTTATTAAGCGCCGAGATGAATCATATCTCTTGAAGTGAAAATCTCTTTTTTGAGTGAAAAACTTGTTACACCTTATGAGATTTGATCCATATCAACACTTGTTTGATCTAGATTTAAGATGAATCTGGGTTGGTTTATATTAAATCCCATTCCAAAAAAAAAAACTTTTTGGTTATGATGACACCATATTATTAGTATCTACCTCATTAACGACTATAGTATCTGCCTCATTAAGGACTACAACATCTACCTCACGAACAAAGTGCATTGACTTTACATGTTTTTGCTATGTTTTTACAATTTTAACCAATGTTTTGGGAAAATGTTTAATATTTATATTTTCTTGTAAATTCAATAATACTTTTCCAATTTTCTTGAAATATTATTTGTAATTTGTGTTGGTTGAGCGAGCTTTGATGGGACATAATTCCCCTAGTGGAAAGAATTTTATTTTCAGAATTTGTCCATGCCTAATAATTCACTTAAAAAAAACACTAACATTATGAGTGGTCATTTCATCTTCTGAGTACTTCGACACCTACACTATTATACTATTTCTCTTCCCAATGATGCCAAAACTTACGTGGTTGCGGGTTCTTTACATAGGTAGGGGGGATGAACAAACCTCTATTTAATATTTATGTTTCATTGTGTGGAGCTTTCATTACATGGAGGAAGCTTCCACACAAGCAAAACTATACATAAGGACTCATGGAGTCTAGCTATACAAGTTGGCATCATTACTTCCATGTGGAGAAACACATATGGTGTCATCCAACACTATTTTTATACTGCTATTGACAGTGTTGGACCTACCAACGTTCAAGGGGTCTCCCCGATATGTGGTCCCAATTAGAGCTTACACCATTTGGGATAGGAACCCCATCCAAAATACAACATGGCTACCATTTTCTTAAATATTTTCCTTGGCTCTAACTATCAACAAGAGAGAGTAACACATGTGTTCCTTTGAAAAGAAGGTAACACTTGTGCCTGGTGAGTGTTCGGTTGTAGGTGTGCCAAGGTTCTTCTATTGCGGAGGGAAAAAAAAGTGAGCCTTTGAGAGATAGGTGATAGTAACACCCTCATGGAAACACACACAAACAAGAGATATCCGTCTAATATCCAGCGGAATAATCCACAAAGGTGTGATGGGCATTGCAGTGACTACAACACATCCTCAATATGAGAAGCACTAAAGTAACGTAAATAGTTCAACTACATCAGTACATGTCAAAATAAACATGAATCATAAACATTCTCATAAAAATATTACAAACACTTAGAATCCATGCATGAAGAATGTATTGACCATTAGGCTTCATATATTAAGTAAAAATTCCAAGACACATGTATACAACAAACACCACTAGCTCTAGTAGTGGAGTGTTGGAGCCACTACTTGCTCAACAAAAGCAGTATCTTACCTCTATGATGCCTTGTGAGAGGAGCCAAGGTAAAGGGTCATTTTCTCATACAATGAGGGTGTATATATAACTAATGGGGTGATGCTTCACTTCCCTTGTGACTCTTTTACTACCCTAATTATTGTTTGACTTCATATCAATTTTTGACATTACATGAATATTCATATTATCTACATCTACTTTGGGCTTCCACTTTATAATACATTTCGAATAGGAATTTACATAATCCACAAAAGTGATGTGACACATGGTGACTCATGACATGGCATGACATGACACTAATGACACGGACTTCATGATGACATGGCGATGACAAGTCATTGTTTTTGCTTCTTTCTATGTGTCTTATTGAGAATTCTCTTTTTTCCACCTCCATATGGCTTAGGGATGAGGAGTCTTCAGTGATATCATATCTTGAGCAATGGTCCTAAACTAGTGTTCCTTTGCTTTCTTCTTATTAACTCACTTGCATATTCAGCTATAGAGGTGTCTTCTTGTATGTTCCCCTTATCCATCCCCTTATTCATCATCCTATCATGGTATGATATAGTACTTGCATCTACAATTCACTCATGACAAGATGACATTATTCTGATAAACCCCTGGTCTAACATGTTGCATGACAATCCACTGACTGAGATGAAATCATGTGGTAGGCTAAGGGAGAGGCTCAGTGACTGCAAAATTGCATAGCTTAGGCATTCAGGGGTTAGGCTTGAGCCTTTAGACTATGCAATGAGTATTTCATGATGGAATGAGAAAGAAAACTGTGTAGTTGGGGAGCTTAGGAAGCTAGGATGAGGGCTTGAAAATTTATTTTTCCCACTATGTAGTTGTAGAAGACATAAGAGGCCATATGATTATGCAGTTCAATTAATCAAGGTTGGGGCTTGAGCCTAATGATTTCACAATGAATAGTACTAACAGGGTGAGAGAGATAATTTGTGTAGTTTTTAGCATCAGAGGCTGAGCTTGAGCATTGTGATTGCATAGTACAAAGTCTTGGGAGGCACAAAATGTGCATTGCGAAGTGACAAGAGGTAGGGTTTCAACTTGAGGGCTAAGACTATGCAATGCACAATTCAAGAGGGTCAGATGAGGTTAAGTTGCTTAGTTGGGAGTCTTTTAGAATTTGGATAAGTGTGGGATCGATGAAGCTAAAGTGAAAAATGATAAGAATTGAATGTGATCACACACTTAGAACACTTGATGAAAAAACATATATCATCCAAAAAAATGAACAACAAAATTCCATGAGTTTGAGAACATTGCGACAACAAATGTGACACCAAAGATACACTTTACAATGACCATGATGACACTTGTGCGCAATGCTTAAAAAATTTTGGAAATTAGTGTAACATATATTTACATAGTAAGAACAACTCATTGACACAAAGATAACCCATTGAAACCACTAAACCAAGCTTACATACATGATACATCATGCAACACTTGTCAAGCAAAAAATATGAAACATTTTTTTTCTTGCAAATGGGAGAAAAGAACTTAGAGGAAACACATGCAATGGATCTCAATGTTTGTGATGATAGCATGAAATATTAAGGAAGGCTTTGAAATTTGGGTGTAAGCCGAAAATTTTGAGGGTGTTGTAGCAACGACAACACTTGAAAACAAACTGGTATAATTCCAACTTCTCTATCTTAGTTGACTCTTCTGTGCAGGGTCTCAATTCTTCAGGGAGTATTGATTCACCATGCAGATCACTTTGGCTTCCCATCTTACCCTGTGAATAAACATGGTCACCTTTGTGCCATATCAATTAAACATAACATATGGTCAACCATATCCAATGTTTCAAATTGAAAAGGGTAGTATAGTTTGCGATCTTTATATTTTCAAAGTATAGTTTTTCATATTTGGTGTTGCTTCCCTCCTAGCTAGCCTAGAAAATAACCCAACATAGTCACTATAGGAATACAAACATTTCTCTGCTACTAGGGAGCCTAGATAGTACCTCGGCAGAGTTGCTTGCTTCACCTCTCTACACAGAAATCCTTTCTCTTCTATCACCTTTATTTATTTATTTTATATATGACTATGCATAGGAACTTATTCATTTTATGGGAAAATAGGGATCGTGACTTATTGAGAGAGGAAGAGGTTGTTCCTTCAGAGAATCATATAAAGACCTATGATTTAAGTTTTCTCATTTGATTTTTTTTACCTTTTTCTCCTCTACTGACTGGATAGGCTTGAAAGCACCAAAACACAAGGAACCAAGTATGGGCATAATGTTTCCAGAATAGAGATAGGTATCATGGTTTGACAAAAAACTCTTCTTACAGAGGGATTCTATTTTTCGTTAGGACATCATTGACCAAAATATATAACCAACACAAAGAAGGAGGACCAAAGGTAAGCTAAATGTTGTAGTGTCACAAGAATTTTTTCGACTCAGCCACACATAAAGAAGGAAAAAAACACATTCACACATGATGCTTATTTACAAAAACAAAAACAAAAAAAAAACCAAAAAATCAAACGAACATAAGAACAAACAAACAAACAAGAAAAGAAACTATGTACATAGGGCAAGGCATGGCCCCAAATTATCATTAAAAATATTGCTTTAAGTCTTGGACATTAACAGGAACAGAGTTAATATTCCTGTGATTGAAGATGATATGTGTGTTGGTGAAGATTTTCATTGACAATGAAAGGTCTGATCCACAAGGATTGAAACTTAGTGTGTTTTCCTTTGTACTCGTGGGATTTATCCCACTTTAAGACTCGGTCACCAACATTGAATTCATTCTTCTGTGCATGATTCTTGTCAAGCCACCTCTTTATGTGACTCTAATGAAGAGAAAAAAATTATTTTTCTCTTTGTCTTTCATCCTGCAGGTTCCAGAGAGTGTTTATCCTAGTCTGAACCAATAAGCATGACTTTCCCTGAGATTCTTGTGATAGTTGAAGGGCATAGAATTAGATGTTCAGGTAAATATGGATTCTTTTCCATACACCAGGAAGTAAGGATATGTATTCAGAGAAGGTTTTGGTGTGACTTGCCCATAAGGCATTCACCAAATCAGAGTGTCAGTTCCTCTGTTAAGAGAAACAATATTCTTGATAATGTGGATAAGATTCTTGTTAGTGGACTCATAAAGAACATTTCTCTGCGGATAATAATTAGTAGAATGTTTCAATACAATGCCATTTTCCAATGAAAAATCATATCATATTAGTGATGAAAATTACATTTCATTGTAAAAAACAAGTGGAGTAAGAACACCAAACATGGAAATGGTACGCTTCTTAAGGAAATTGATGACTTCTTTATCATTCACCTACTTGAGTGGCATTGCTTCTACCCACTTCGTGAAGTACTATGTGGTATTGAGAATGTGGTAGTGATACTTTCATGAGTGCGGAAAAATCTCACCAATAACATCTAGGCCCCATTGTCGAAATGATTCTTCCACAATGAAAGGCTGCAACGGGGCCACTGACTTATTTCCTCCTCTGACACATTTATGATAGACCAAACACTTATGGGAATATGCATTAGAATATTTGAATAGTGCGGGACAATATAAACCGACCCTCATAACTTGTGCATTGTTGTGTAACATACAGACTGTCCCCTGACTGGTCCATTGTGGAGATCATGTATCACTATCCCTGAATCATGTGATTCCATGCATCTGAGCAATGATCCATTATGGTGCCTTCCAAAAGCACCCCATGCACCAAATCGTAAGATAAGGCTTTCAATCTAACTTACCTCTTCTTCTGTGTGAATAAATGAGAGGGAAATGTTCCCTAGTCGAGATACTAGCACACATCACCATACCAAGAGCTAGAAATAGAAGGGGAGGCTTGTCCAACATTATACATTTAAATTTCTTGCTCCCAACCATAAGGATCATATTCTTTGTCACCCACCTCTTCTGCTACTAGTCAACATAGACCATGGCCCTTAATGGTGTGAACTAGTTTTAATTCTAAGTCATACTCTTGCAGACCAGTAATCGAGTTTTGTATTCTCTCATCCATCTCTTGTTGGACAAATAATGATGTGATTGTTGGGTGTGGAAAAAGGATAATGTAATGATTCTTCACGAGATAGGGTCAGCATTTCTTTACTCCCTTATTTACTACATACGCATGTTTATCAATGGCAATATAATTAAGCTTAGGTACTTGTAGGCTGACACGCATAAAATATATTGGCCGCTCATTGTTCTGACCATATTCCTACGTAAGTACGACCACAAGAGAAGTGTCAGAAGTAAAGGTGTAGAGTAGAAAATCCTTGTTGAAATATGGGTTGTATAATGTTGGTTCTTTTTCGATCACTTACTTGATATGGGAAAACATGTCCTTTTCCCTTTCGTGCCACCTGTACATTACATCCTTCCTTATCATCTCTTGCATAGGTTTGACAATTTGAATGTACTCGGAGATGAACTTGTGGATGAAGTTGACCTTACCCAGGAAGGACTACATAGATTTCTTATTCACTGGGAAGGGATTGTGTGTAATATCTTTGACCCTTTCCGGGTCTACCTTAATCCCACTTTTTGTGATAATGTGGCCTAATAGGTTTCCCTGAGAAGCTACAAAAATACTCTTCTTGGGATTAAGCGATATCTCGTATTTCTAACATCGCTTGAAAATTTGCTTCAAATGGCGTAATTAGATTAATCTTTTCTTGGAAAACACCATGACATCATTATGATACACCACTATGCTCTGTCTTATCAGTCCACAAACTGCGATGTCCATTTCACATTTAAATTTTGCATCGACATTGACTAACCCAAATGGAATTCTTATCAATGCGAACATCCCGAATTTGTTCGAAAAGTAGTTTGTCTATTGGGATTTGACACCAGAACCTGGTTTTAGCCCGAATAAACATGAATAAAGTAAAATATCTTTGACCCTGATATTGTTTGCAATATCTTCTCTATAAATGAAACTGGGTAGTTGTCTTTGTTCGAGGCAGGATTCAGAATTTAGAAATCAACACACAAGCGGATTTTCTGACACTTTTTTCTTACTGGGACCAAATTAGATGCCCAAGTTGAATGTCTCACCTTGTGAATGATCCGAGCATCCAACAACTTTCTCAACTATTTTTGAATCAAGGGCTCAAGCATTGGATGTAGCTTTCGAAACTTTTGTTGAAAAGGCTTGGCCCCTTCCTTGATCGGGATAACATGATGGATTATTTGAGTGTCGTAATTTTTTAGCTCATCATATGTCCATCGAAAACATCTCAGTACTGCGTGAATAAGTAGATGAAGTCCTATTTTCCTTATGGTGCGCAACAAGTACCATGATTAACAAACTCTATATCTTTGTCTGTTTCAAGATTTATTTGTGCATGCAACAATGTTGAATTGTGGTTTCGTGCATTAAATGGCCCTTTGAAGCAATTCTATGAGTTTTACATATTTTCTAATGATATGACATCTTTTGACATGGGGATCTCTTTGTTTATGCAAAATACATCTTGCAATGCTCTTTTGTCCTCGTCTTCTTAGATAACTTCGTCTTTGAATACATCAAAATTCACCATAAAGAGCAGTATCTACTGGTCATATTTAAAAATGCGTAAATTAGTGATATTATTAAGGATACATGTTTTGTATAATTTCAACAAAAAAAATTGTCGTTAAGTGGTGAAAACCTAGCAGCAGCGTTTGCTAATGCACCTGTAGCTATGTTATGCATTCTAGGAACAAATATATTATTAAAATCTTGAAAATGAGAAATCAAACACCATACCTCTTGTTGATAACCTTTCAAACAAGGTGACACAGAACGAATAGTATTACGTACCTATCGTACGAGGATTTTAGAGTCACCTACTACTTTGAGAACTCCAACATTGAGTTCAATAGCCTTTTGTAAGCCTCGGATGAGTACTTAATATTTTTTCATGTTATTTGCGCACTCAAACTCCAAGCAGCTTGAGATCAGGTGTTTTCCCTTACGCGGATCTAAAAAAAACAACTATCTCCAGAACCCTCCTATGTCTTTGAACCGTCAAAATACAAAGTACAAACATCATATGATTAAGAACTATGCCCTACACTAGTACTACTACTACTACACTACTTATTGTGCAAATGTCGTTTTTGCGAGTTGGACTAGGAAGGAATTACCAAAGATTAGATCTACAAAAGAAACTAGTTCATTTTTCCCCTAGAAGGGTGTAACAGTATGCCTCATCTAATTTCTTAGTTCACCCATATTTTGTTATTTCTAACCTTGTACGAAATCCATAAATTTGGCCACTTGGTAGAAGAATACCCCTGTAATTTGCCAGACCATACTGTACTCAACAACACATTGTATGCTTCTAGAATGTCAAAAATTACTATATTTATACACTATAAGTAAATTTGTGAGTTCACCAATAACATGGACAACAATCTTATCCAATTGAATGATTTTTGCATTTGTTTTATCCCATTTTGCATTAATTTTCTTAGCTACAAATAGAAGCATTACATTTACTGATGCACCATAATCAACTAAGCGATTATGTACATTGTAATTAAAAATTTCAAATGTTAACAAAAATAGAGGGAAGAGTGTGTTAACTTCTAATGTTAATGCATTAAGTATTGATTCCATAGGACTAGAAAACTTACTAGATCCCTTCTGTGAAGAACCGTTGTTACCTAAGGTAGGATGTTCAAGAGTGTGGATGAGAAGTTCTTATCGGCTTGTGATCCTTGTAAGTTCGAAAAGTGAGATGTTAGCACGAATTTCTTCATGTCTTCAACTATATTGTAATTCAGTGCAGTGGGCATCATTGAAGTGTCTGGAGGAGTAACATTATATGATACTTTCAGAGTAATGGAATTTCTTTTACCATTGGCAGAAGTATTCTTCATTGTAGCAGTGTCTCTAGACTTTCTCTAAGTGCTTTGCACTAATTTTACAGGTGGTGTGATCCTCCTTAAGAAATGTTATTTCGGTTTCTCCCTTGTCAACTCTAGTTTGGAAACTAGACCTTGGCTTCTCAATTTATATCGACCATTCTATTTTTGAGTTGGTTCCTCACTTACTGGTTTTTTTCGACAATTTTCTTTTCATATGTGTATACACAACTGAGTGTATTCACTATGTGCCCAACGCTCATAGTTTCTTCAACTGCATTGGTTTCTTCCTTTTCTTCCACAGGTTCAATGTACTCATATGAAAGTAATGTGTTAATGAAGTGCATAGCTAGAGCATTCATGTTGTGGTTCCTTTGCGGGCATGTCTTTTCTAAGTGATATTCTTGGTGAAATGAAAAATATTGATTCATTCCCATGGTCTCTGTTAGTGTCAGTCTTTGAAGCCTTCCACTAGTGATCAAACATGCTCTTACAAAGTGGTCTTAGGGTGTGAAAGTCAAATTTTGTCATTTCAGTGAGTCTTCAAGTAAAATTTGGTCTCTAGGTATTAGGTCTAGGATTTGTTTTCATTCCTTCCATAGTTTTCTAAATGTCGGTACATGTCATCATTTAGCTGAGTGTACCATCATTCAGAGAGTTTTCATCACCATTTCAGGTTCCAGTGGATCATTTTACACCTTGTTCGTGCTTCAGTTGTGCCTAGGTAAGATTCATTCCCGTCTCTTAGGGTTTTGAAAGTAATTTCGCTTAGATGGTCAAATCATCAACAAAACTTGTATCCTGATGTTCATACACGTTCTCCTATCCCTAATGTACCTTATTAAACACTTCCCATCACTGTATCCCTCAAATTCCTCATATTCCCAAAAACCCTAGTTTCTTGCTAGAATTTGACAATTTTGTAGGCTAGGCCTGTGTTTTGCCCTTTTGGACCCCTTCCCCTCACTCAATATTTCAAATTCCACTTTCCATTAATTCATAACATTCCTCCCTACTTCCCAAAATTTTCTCAAGAATTTAGAATCCTCCGAGCCCCTTCATTTCCCTTCATTTCTACAAATCCCCTGTTCCACACATCAGGATAGGTTTTAGTCAAATGATGTTTCTTAGCAAGAAAAAATGAATTTGGAAAATGTGAGAGAGGTTTTTGTCCATAATAGGCCAAGGAAGAAAAAAATCCTTCACTTTTTACACAAGTGTCATGGTTTTAGAGAAATGTCAAAAATATAGTTGCCTTAGGAGAATTGATGTACTTCCAGAGTGGCCCTGGGAAAATCAAGATTTATCCTATCTTTGTTGGAAAAATGACTTTCTTTATGAGTCAAATGATAATTAGACACAAAGAGCTTTCCAATGTGCTATCCTGAGCTCAATTTGGAGTTGAGAAAGACTTTCAAACATTTCTTTTTTCTAAATAAGATTAATCTATTAACATAAAGGGAGTAAGATTACAATGTGACCGAAGTCAAAAACACTGCCCTAAAGAGAGGCAAAGTTGTCAAGATAAGCATGGAATAAGTTTACAAAAATGAAAAAAAGAACTAAAATTCCATATAACAGTCTGAACAAAAACTTACCCAATAGTATGGGCCACATGACACGATATCAAGGAAACATTGAGAAAACTAATAATCTGGAGGTTCTTCAACAATCCGGCACCAACCTGTATCAAGGATATCCCCTACAAGAGCTGCTGTAGAGTTGGATGGATGAGGTTCAGCCGGTGCCATCACCAGCGCCTGAGTGCTGCGTGCTTGGGCATCTGTAATTTGCATGGACACGCTGCCAATCCCCATCTGGAAGTTCAAAGACGGAACAATGACAGAGCCCGGGCCCTCCTGATGAGAGCTAGACTCTCCCTCCTAGGCTTCCTCATGGAAGACCACTGAAATGTGAGCGGTGATCCTTGGGCAGTTCAGAGAGCTGCTGAAGGTGAAGAGCGTGGCACCAGACGAGGGACACCCTCTCCCACTTCAAGTGCGAGGGTAATGATGGACAGAGAAATCACATGAAAGGGAAGGTGACTCGGAGGAAGGGCTGGAAGGTGCGCGTCGAGGCTAACCTCTGCGAGACCTCATTCTATGGCGACGGTGAGGCATTTCGGAGATAGAAGCGGCGGGATGAGAGTGAGGCAGGGTAGCAGCAATGACAAGGCCAGAGGACATCAAAAAAATGACAACGCGAAGGCCTAATGACCAAGAGAAAAACCAGGGGATAGACGGAGGCGACTCCACTGAAAGACTAGAGCAAGGCTTCAGAGCAGCCTCCCCTTTCAATCTACAAGAGGCAGCAGAGATGACGGAACCCACATGATATACACAGAAGCCAGAGCTGTGACCAGAAGCGGGATAATTCTACGGATGAATCGACGGACACTGCTCCATCGCAAGCTTATAGCTGAGCCATAAAGTGTCAACCTCCTTCAGGCCTCGAAAAACATCTACCATAACTGCAGCAATGAATAGAGCCGAGGTCTGAGATGAGCTAGAGCGTGCGAGAGCATAAACCAGAGCGCCGGACAGGATGGGAGATTCAGAGCCGCTTAACATGAAACAAATGAACACTGCATATTCCAAATTCCGAGAGCCTCCATTCATAAACCGAGTTATCATACTGTACTGGGTGGGCAGGTGTCGTCCCGCCTCGCGCCACCCCTATCCCATCCGAATTGAAACCTGTTTAAACACTCACATCTGGGGTATCTGCATCCCGTTGGACCAGAATTTTGCACTCCTATTCTTGATCATGATTCTGTATTATGTCCAGAGCTCCAGTGATCATAGTGTGCCCATTTTCCACCCCCAGGTTAGCAAGTAGATCAGCGACCTTGTTTCCTTCCCGTTTAACATGATTGAATATGATGGCACGACTGGTGTGAAGAAATTGTTCTATTGCATCCAATCTGGCTTCGAGTCTCCAACTATTGGAGATTTTCTGCGCATGAGCCCCATTGAGGAGTTAATTGACCAGGCTGAGGAGGAGTAGGGAGTCACCTTCGATCTCCAGAGGTTGGAAGCTATGTCGTTGGGAAAGGAGTAATCCTTGCTAGAGACCCTCCAATTCAGCCGAGTTGTTAGTGTCCCAGCCAATGTTTCCAAAGTATATTAGGAGAGGCGAGCCCTCATGATCTCTAAATATGCCACCAAATCCTACCTTACCAGGGTTTCCCTTTGAAGCTTTGTTAAAGTTGAGTTTGAAAGCGTGCTTTGGAGGGGGGGTCCAAGAGTGCTTTATGATGTTGTTGCCTTCTGAAGGTCTGAGATTGTGAGTACCTTGTGGGAGTTGAATGTTCCAGTTTTCCCATATGGCTTTCTCATTTAGAAGAGAGGGGAGATCGTTCGGGAGCCAAGATTGGAGCTCCAAGGTCTCTCTAAGATTGAGATAGAAGTTGCTCCAAATGATTTCTAAAGGAGTTCTTTGATCTTTGAATATGAATTTGTTCCGTTCTTTCCATAATGTCCAGAGGAGGAGGCCAGGAATCAAAATCCATAATTTGTTAGGAAGATTTATTTTATAAGGGTACCGAGGCCAATGACGAATGGAGTTGATGATGTCTTCGTATCCTCTGCATCATTTTTGGCATCAGAAGCTAGCGTTCTCCCACATTTGATTGGCAAGAGTGCAAGAGTCCAGGAGATGTTGTACCATTTCCTCCTGAGAATTACAATTGGGACACTTGGAGGGCCCATGAAAGTTTCTTTTCCTGAGATTGTCCCAAGTGAGGATTTTCCTATGCCCAACCAGCCAGAGGAAGAGAGAGACTTTGGGCCAAGTACTTTGTGACCATATTCTATCCCAAATAGGATCCAGGGGTGTTGTGTCTTTGCATACAATGTTGTAAGCCTCCTTGGTGGTGAAGGATCCTCTGGCGGTATATCCCCATCTTAATATATCCCTCCCTTTTGAAGATCTGATGCACCGTTTTAGGAGCTCCCTCTCCAAGACCTCCTTAGTTTGGTTATCTGCATTCCTAATCAGCCTGTCGATATGCTTCCATTGTCTGTATCCTTGTTTTGTCTCTGAAGTCCAATGTTATTGGACAGATTCCTTTTGTTGCTCCTCCCACTCTTATCTAGGAAGCATACTTAGGAAGTTGTTAAGCTTTGGTAGTTGGTTCCAGGCATCCATCCAGAATCTAGCAGTGTTGTCGTTTTGTATTTCCCAAAAACTGTGTTGTTGGATCAGAAAAAAATATTTTCTAGCAGCGTTCCATATTAGTGATCCTTTTTTAGTAGGAATGAATCTAATAAGATCCTTCGTTGGTCTATGATTGACATATTTTGTTGTCCATATGGCTTCCCATGGCTTATTGGGAGTAGAGAGCCATTTCCACCATATTTTTGCGCCCATGATTGCATTGTTGTGACTAGGACCTCACAGACCTATGCCCCCTTTTTCTTTTGGCTTGCATGTTGTGGTCCATTTTACCAAGGCCCATTTGCGATTTGTGCCTGTTGCACCCCAGAGAAAATTGCACTGAAGAGTTTTTATTTTTTTAAGGACCCATTTAGGCACTGCCAGGATTGAGAAGAGTTAGAGACATTGCCTGAAGCACAGCTTTGATTAGCATTAATCTGCTAGCTATGTTCAGAGTTTTGTGCATCCATAAAGTGAGACGAGATTTAAGTTTGTCAAGGAGCATATGCCAAGAGGTGTGCTTGATGGCAGAGTCTATAAGGGGGGCTCCAAGGTATTTGGAAGGAAGGGAGGCTATGGAGAAGCCCAGAATGCATGCAATGGCATATTGTATGACAGGGGGAGTGTGAAAGAAGAAAACTTGTGATTTAGCTGTGTTTATACTCATTCTTGAAGCATTAGAGAAGTCATTCAAAAGGGATTTAAAAAGGGAGGCTTCCTGAATAGAGGGGTACCCAAAAATCATGTTGTCATCAACGAACTGTTGATGAGTAATGGCTAGAGAATTGTGAATGGATAAACCTTTGAGATGCTGGGAGAGGAGGGCTTGCTTGATATGGCGACCCAAACCTTCTGCCATTAGAACAAATAGGAAAGGGGAGAGGGGATCTCCTTGTCTGATACCTCTAGAAGGACTAAAAGGTTGAGAGGGCATGCCATTTATGAGGATAGAGAAGAATGTTGTTAAGATTAAACTTAGGATCCAACGAACCCACAATGGGGAAAAACCAAAGGCTGCTAGCATTTTTCGTATATAGGTCCAACTCAACTTATCAAAGGCTTTAGAAAGGTTAATATTGAGAATCATACTTGCCTGTTTAAAGTGCTTGAGGGAGTGTATGATTTCATTCATGAGGATGATGCCATCCAATATTTGTCTTCCTTCTACGTATCCAGCTTGTTCAGGGGATATGGGCAAGGGAAGAAGCGGATTCAACCTGTTGGCAATGACTTTAGATATCAACTTGTAAATGACATTGCAAAGTGCGATTGGACAAAATTTGTCTGGAGTACTGATGTTCTCTTCTTTTGGGATGAGGGCGATGAAAGTTGAGTTTAGGGAGGGAAAAAGCCAATGAAGAGTGTGAAATTCCTCCACCACTTGCCACACTTCTTGTTTTATAAGGTCCTAGAAGGTGCGAAAGAATGTAGTAGTGAAGCCATTCGGACCAGGGGCTTTACCCTCCTTGAGCTGGTTCATTGCCAAATCCACCTCTTTAGGCATGACTGGTCATAGAAGGAGTTGGTTGTGTTCTTCTGTGATGATTTTGCGGCACATTTTGAGTGATCGTTTCTATAGCAGGACATCTATCAATTTGGGGTTCTTGATGGACTTCTTGGAAGTGACTGATGAACTCCTGTTCGATCTCTGCATGGTTTTCCACTCTTTCCCCTCCTGGCTTTTGTATGAAAGAGATGGTATTGTGCATTCTTCTCTGTATTGTTGTTCTGTGGAAGAATTTAGTGTTCCTTTCTCCTTCTTTCAGCCATCTAATCCTTGATTTTTGCTTCTAGAGGATTTCTTCCTGCTTTCTTCTCTCCTCCAATTGATTGTGAATGTGCTTTTCTTGTTCCAAAGTCCCTTCCTTGTATCCCTCTGAAATTATCTGTTGCTGGAGATCTCTCATTTCTTTGTTAAGATCTTGTTGAGCCTGGAAGATGTTGCCAAAAGTCTCTTGATTCCATTGTTTGATTCGGGATTTCAGGAATTTGAGTTTCTGTTGAAACTGGAACATTTTTGAACCTTCTGGCGTAGGGAAATTGTTCCATGTGGATTTGATGAAGTCTTTGAAAGCGGGATGTGTGAGCCAAAAAGCTTTGAAACGGAATGGACGCCTGATCGAGTTTCCTGGTCTTTGCCATTGGAGAGCGATAGGCCAATGATCAGAGCCTGAGAATGGAAGAATTGATGTCGAGATATCGCCCCCAAGATGCACTGCATTATCAGAGATGAGGTATCTGTCTAGTTTGGACGCAATTTGATGTCTTCCAGCCCTGCGATTGCTCCAAGTGTGCATTCCATTGCAGAATTGCAGATCAATTAGCAGATTGTTTTGGATAAATTCTTTAAAGTGGCCATTTTCCAATTCCAGCTTAGCGCGTCCTCCCTTCTTTTCCTCCAACTTGGTGATCATATTGAAGTCACCTCCAATGATCCACAGTGGATGGACTCTATTGAAGTTAAGCGCTTGTATTGTGTCTAGAAGAGCAATTTTGTTACCTGCCTCTTGTGGGAAGTAAACATTGGTGAGATGGCCATGAATGTTGGTGCCGATTATATGAAAGTTAGCCTGTATGATGTGATGGCAAGCATTAAAGTCTGAAAGCGTTATAGCTTGCATGTTCCAAGCAATAGCCAATCCTCCGGAGGCACCCGAAGCATCCACTGCAACCGTATGACAACCCGGCCATGCTCTGGAGAGGATGTTTCCAAGAGTGTTACTATTACATTTTGTTTCCTGCAAAAAGAAAATTTGGGGCTGCTCCTGTTTTATCATGTTTTTTATCATCCTAAGTTTCTCGGGGCTATTGAGCCCTCTTATATTCCATGAGGTGAGCTTCATGGTTCACTATTAGTGGTGGACTTGTAATACTTAGTTAGCTTAGCATATCTGCCTGAGTCTACCAGGATTTTCCCTGTTGCAATAGTTCTTTGAAGATCCGTCTTTCTTCCGAGTTTTTTGGAGTCTTTAGGAAGGAAGTTTCCATCCCATTGACTACCTGGCTGTATGCCCAGTTGTTGTTGCTGGTAAGCCCTAGAGATGATGACTTCTAGAGTACTGAGCTGATGCTCTTGAATCTTGTCGTAGTATTTCTTTTTACAAGCTTTCTCAAGCTCGAAAATGTCAAGTCCTCCCAAATCAATGCTTTTCGGTTCTTCTTCCATGTGTTGCATTTGACTGCTGTCTGCAGAGGTGAGTGCTAGGGGCAGAGATTGACCGGGGAAACTGTCAACATCCATTTCTTTAAGTTTCCGATCAGGGTCCTTGCGAGCTGCCTCAGGAATTCTAAAACTCTCTTTTCAGGGCAAGGGAGTTGGAGAGGAGCTAGAAGGGGGGGGGGGAGAGGACGAGATGATCAGCGGTGGGCTTGGCTGAGAGATCTGAGGATTGTCTTCTAAAGATTTGGCAAGAACCTCAAAGTTGTTGCTTGTGGAGGGTATGGAGGCAGCATCCTGCTGGAGCTTTTTCCCAGTGGAAGGTTTTTTATGCGATCTCTTGTGGTTGGCAACCTTGGTGAAGCCATCTTGGGCTGATTTGTCTGAGGGGTCAGAGGCTTGGGGTTTGGCATTTAGAGGACAATCCTAAAAAAGATGCCCATGGGCATGACACTTACGACAGCGAAAGGGAACATGTTCAAAATCCAAGGGCTGGATCCATTCATAGTCATCATGGAAGAGACTTACCAAGTTTGGCAGGGCTTTGTCCAGGCACATGAAGACACAAATACGAGCATATGAGGTGTATCTGTGCAGCTTCGTTTCTTCAGCAATTTTTACAAACTCCCCCAACCCCTTGCTTATGTCTCTGAGTGATTCTTCGTCCCAATATTCTAACGGGAGAGCTTACATCCTTATCCATACTGGTGCCTAGCTGAGATCCTCCTTGTCCGGGTTAAATCTCTCTACCGAGTCCCTTAAGTAAAAACCAGCTGAGTTGAAGAAGTAGGGGCCTTCCTCCATGAACCTGTTCTGATCTTCAATGCAAATGAATATTGCAGTGAAAAACCCTTTTGGTCTTGGCTGCAGGGTGACATGTCCCTTGGTTTTCCATTTGGTAGAGATCCATCCTTGCAGAGCTTTTTCAGTCGGCCAGAATCCAATAAATTTTCCAATGAGCGCATGGTCCTTCATGTACTGGATGTGTCCATTGATTCTTTGGCTGGGGAGTTCTATTTTGGGTCTTTCAGCTGCTATGGGTTTGCATGTCGCTGATGTAACCTTGGGCAGTTCCTGTTGCCCTTTCTTTTCTTCTTGTACTTCACTGCGTTTGTCTGACTTATCAGTGGAGGCATTTGTCGTTTCTTGCATAGGGGTGTCTCTATTATCCGAGTCTTCATGTTCTGGACCCGTCAGCTTTTTCGAGTTCTTCGTTGGAGGATCTTTTACGGTTGAAGGGAAAGACTTTGAGGCACCCCCCTAAGGAAATGCCATTACAGAGCGGACTATGCTGGAAGTTTGTTGTCACGATGAGGAGGGTGGACGGAGGGTGCCGACAGAGAGGGTTCAGACTGTGTCGTTGTAGGGATGTTTAGAAACCCTAGGTTACAGAGCGTGGTCTTTCTTTCATTATCCCTACAATGAGAAAGACTTTCAAACGTTGACTGCAATAGCACTCTGCATTTAGGTACCCTCATTTTGCGCATTTTGACCTGTCTTGGGAGATTGGACTTTTGAGAGGGAAAATGACCTCCAAATTTGAAACTTCAAGATGTTCTGGAAAGTAGACTTGATAAGCTTACCAAAGAGCTATCAAATGCCCAATTTGGACACCAAGAAAGCCTTAAAAACTGGTCTACAAGAAGGCACTGCGCACCTGGCAATCGGCACTGTGCATAGAAAAGGCGTTGCACACCTCGGAAGTTTGGGCGGTATAAAGTAACACTGGTGCTGTGCATAGAAAAGGCAATGCACACCTGTGTGACAGTGCTACGCACCTGTCAGACACACTCAAATTTCTCCAAATCACTTCAAGCTACCTCAAAGCTCCAATTTCCTCGTCTTTATAGGTAAGTACATTGATCCTCGTTGTTGAAGAGTGTTCTTGCATGAAATCTTGTTGGTCTTTTACCCATAAAAACAAAACCCTAGTATCCACTGTTCACCATAATGGTTCAAGGTTCACTCATTTATCTTTTTTGTTGGTTCCTAAAACCTCATACACTACATATTAAAACCCTACCCTCCATATATAACCCTACACACATTCCCATTCCCATTCCCATTCCCATTCCCTCACATGACACTTCTCTAAAAACATACTTCCTATTCCCATTCCCTCATATACACTTCCATAAAACTATACTTACATACATAACCCTATACCCTCAATTCTTAAAACCCTAGTCATCCCCTTCATACCCTATTCCCTCAAACCCTACATTACATCAAATCTCACTAATATCCCTGTCTCATCCCACTCATTCCCTTTCTTTTGAAAATCTCTTCATACTCATCATTCACCGACACTACCTTTCTTTCCTCACTAGCATTTACGGTCAATCAAGCCAATGGAAAGTGATTATGGAGCTTTTGTTCTTCTGGACCATGAGGTGGCACAAGAGGTGAGTGTCATGGACTTGGATGCTCAAAATCCAAGGGGTGTAAAAGATTTGTTCATCAAGGAAAAAGATTTGTAATGCAAGGACAAAGAGGCTAAAGGCCAAGCTAAGAAGAGTTTTGAGGAACAAGAAAGAGAAAGACAAACTAAATATCTTGGCTAAAGCATCATTGGCCCAGCAAATCACATAACAAGGATCACACATGCCAAATTTCAAGAAATTTGGAGCAATGTTTGTCATTTTTGAAATTTTTAATGTGAAAAACAGGCTTTTCCAATAGGTGGCGTTGTGCTTTTGTTGGGGACACTTTCTTGCAAAAAAGTTTATATTTTTGGAATCACCATGGAAAAATATGGAATCTAAAAAATGGCTAAGAATTTTGGACAAGTTCTAGGTCTCCAAAAGGGCCAAAAAGACCCAAAAATTTCCCTCTCTGACACTTTTTTTCCACATAGGACGCAAACTTGGGAGAATCAATTTTTGGAGGGGCAAATGGGCTCCAAATTTAGAAATTCAAGTTGTTCCAAAACGTAGACTCATTAATCTTTCCAACAAGCTATCATGCACCTGATTTGGACTCCGAGAAGCATTCGAAAAGTGGCCTATAAAAATTGTTGTGCATAGGATGAGTGGCGCTGCACATAGGATGAATTTTTCCAGTTTTACCTGATTTTCCAGATTTCGCCTAGTTTTCTCTACAGTTGACTTTTTCTTGCTCTCTTGGTGAAATTAGCATGGAAATTTATGTAACTTGATGTAATTAAGGATGTAAAACAATTAATAGGGTAGATACATCAAGTCAAAGGTGGTTTTGAACTGAATGAATCGGTTTCCTTGGTTTTAGAGGCAAGTTGTTCCACTGCCTATATTCTTGTTCTTAGTTTAGATATGGTTGAAACCACCCCTTTTCTCATGGATTCTATCCTGATAGCTAGCTTGAGTAGTTTCCTTCTGTATATCATGTAACTTTTGATTCATTTGTAAAGGTTGGACTTTGTCAGAATTGTTGGACTCACTAAACATTTTGTATCAGCAGTTGGGAAGGAATAAAGCCAGGTTTCACAACTATTTTTGTTGGGTTCTTGTGACAATGAGTTTATGTATTGTTTCTTCATTGTAATGAGTTTTTATAATGATTTATATGTATCCACATCTATATCTTTCTTCTAAACTAAATGAATCAAGGTAAATAGATAAAATACACTATATTTTTAGTGCTTTATCTTGCGAATGCATTTAGTTTTCAATGTTTTCAATGTTTGAAGAGGATTCATAGTTTCTTGTGCCCTCCTCAACTCCTTAGCAGTGTTACTCTACCATCTCAATCCTTTTCTAGTACATAAGCTCTTGTCTACCCTACCTCACATAACATGATTGTATCCCTGAGTTGATTTCCCGGATCCAATCTGCCTTCTCGAATTGATCCAGCAACCAAAACCTAAAATCAAACCAGAAACCCTAATCTTCTATACCTAGCCTAAAATTATCATTCATTTTGGTCATCTCAAGCCCTAGTTGCCAATATCCTAATTGAGATTGACAAGGACAGGGCCCTCTCCTGACCTGGTAGGCCTAGCTACCAGGTTAAGCGTTGTTTGATGTTACCCTACACCTGCGTTCCTTCAGCCTGAGGTAGATTTAGGCACTAACATAGTGGTGACCATACTAGGGAACGTAGTTTTATGTTCCTCAGTAAAATGTATCAAGTTTAGATCTGATTGTTGATGGTGGACAACGATCAGACACCGAAAGGCCGAAATCATTCACCTGGCGACTCTAAAATCAGTTTCGAGATCATATCCAAGGACTCCACTGGAGGATGAACCCGACCAAAAAAAACATGAAAGGACAATATAGAAATATTAGGTATTCAAGTTTGAATTTCATCCAAGAAATTATGTTCTTTGTTATAAATCATTTCTTATCTTTTCCCGAGATTGTCAAGAAGGTTTTAGAAAGTACATTGTGTTTGAGAAAAGATCGAGGACCTGCATTTGATTCCTTCCCTTTGAAGATTGTGAAATATTCGCATGCCTTTGATCTTGATCAATACCCTTTTTCCAAATATTGTGATGATCGTATTCAAAATGATGAGCCTAAAGAGACCAAGACTGATTCTACAACTTCTCTACATAGCCCACTACCTTGTAAAATTCCAGATAGATAAAAGCCTCTGATTTTACCTCCTATATCCCATGCTTTCCCTAAAAATCATTATCTTTATCTACCAAGATTTGATGGTGACTGTGACGAAATTACTGCTAAGAGACATGTATTGAAATTTGAGTCTTTTCTTGACCTTTTTGAAGTTGATGAAGAAGATGTTAGTATTAGGATTTTTGCTCTTTCTTTGCAAGGAAAGGTCAAGAGTTTGTTCAAAACCCTACCTCATCCGAGCATCTCAGACTTACAACAATTCGTCAAAGTTTTCCTTGACAGGTGGGTGGTTAGACAAAACCCTTTCTTGATTCTAGAAAAATATAACCAGCTGAAAAGACTGTTATGGGAGACAATACAACAATTTTCTGCCAGATTTAACCAAGTCTATTTTTCGATGCCAGTTAATATAAGACCTCCTCCTGGATCCGCTCTCTTGCACTACCCGGAAGCCTTTGATCTAGAAATGGAGTTTCAGCTGAGGGAAAGGAACCTTGCAACACTTGGAGAGATGCAAAATAGTGTGGTAGATGTAGAGGCTAATTTGCTGATCAGAAGGGCAAAGTTGAAGGAAGAAGAGGTGAAGAACATAGATCCAAAGGAATCAAAATCTTTAGAGGTAAAGCTCGACATATTGGTAAGTGAAATGGAAGAGATGATGAAAAATATTTCCACAAGGAATGAGTATGATGTTCAAGACCATGGCTCGCTGATTGAAGAAGAACAAGTGGCTGATCCAAAACATCTTGTCATAGATCTGATAATGATTGTTTTATAGATCATCTCCCAGAAGAGAGATATGTTGATATGACATGTATTCTTGATGATGTGTTTTATATTGATGATTTGCCTTATTATGATCAGTATAATGATGATTATGTTCTCCAAACAGAAGCTAGTCTTGCAGATAAATCAACAGCTAGTTTCTGTAAGGAGGAAGTTCACTTTTAGCAGCTTGAGTATAGTGATCAGCCAATGCATATCAAACATGGAAGTGAAGAGGAAAGTGTAGCAAATTTTGAAGTAAGTGAAGGATCTTTGACTTTTTGTTTAGCTTAGTTTTAGTTCATGAGAGACAACATTCATGCAATCAGAAATTAACTATCAACAAGTCTTGATCTAGACCATCTTGAGGGCAATGAAAACCTTGTTCAAGACTTTTCATATCCAAAGTTGCAGCCTCTGAATGCCATTGATTTTCAAGATGCAAATTAAGACTTGGAAGCTGGACCATATGATCAAATGATGCAAGACGATTATGTTCCATTCTATTTTGAATCATTTCAATTTTTGAAAGGAAATTTGCTTAGTATATCTTCAATAAAAGATGGGCATCCTGTAGAAAATCATGTAATCTCATTGGAGCCAATAGAAAATGTGTTGCAACAGCCTTTTCAAAATTTTCATGACCCAATAGCTAATGTGTTGGATGATGTCTGCAGTCAAAGTCCTTATCGATTAGCTAATTGTGAGCTTGGAAAGAGTGTTGATACAAAGTTGATCCAGCAGTCGGTTTCTTCGTCATCATCAACAGGAGTCTCGTCACAAAGCTCAGATGAAAGTTTGCATTCATGGTACGAGGATAAGAAAAGTAATCCATTGGATGAGCTAAGTCCCAGTGTGCATGAATTTCAAGATCCTTATGCAGTGTTTTTGGAGTCAGATAGAGAATCCATATTATTCAATGGATCTATTTACAAGCTTTCATGGGATTTTCCTTTCAGTAGTTCTCTCTTGTTGTTCATAAGCAAGCACTTGTGGAGAATGCAAACAACAACCAAAATACTTACATGGTTGCATTGGTTATTTCACTTCACTTGATGAGGTGATGAATGGAATAGTAAGATTAGGCTTTATTGAATAAGCTTCATTTTGAGCTTATTTTCTAGTTTGTTAGTTGCGTTTTAGTATTGAGTTAGTTTAAAGTTAGTTTGTGTCGTCAAGTCGTCAGTTTCTAGTCTTGCATTTTAGTTTGAGTTTTTGCCTCCATGCCCAATGGATAAGGCACTGGTCTGCTCTCCCAAAGATCTATGGTTCTTTGCACCTCCAAGGAGCTACCATCCCCATTGGAGCCAAATTTAGTGTCAATATTTGAAGCCTTCCACCAGTGATCAAAGATGCTCTTACAAAGTGGTCTTAGGGTTTCAAAGTAAAATTTTGTCATTTCAGTGAGTTTTCAAATAAAATTTGGTCTCTAGGTATTAGGTCTAGGATTTGTTTTCATTCCTTCCAAAGTTTTCCAAATGTTGGTCCATGTCACCATTCAGCTAAGTGTACCATCATTCAGAGAGCTTTCATCATCATTTCAGGTTCCAATGGGTCATTTTACACCTTGTTTGTGCTTTAGTTGTGCTTAGGTAAGATTCATTTCCCTCTCCTAGGGTTTTGAAGGTAATTTCTCTTGGATGGTCAATCATCAACAAAACTTGTATCCTGATGTTAATACACCTTCCCCTATCCTTAATTTATCTTATTAAACACTTCCCATCACTGATATCCCTCAAATTCCTCATTTTCCCAGAAACCCTAGTTTCTTACTACAATTTGACAATTTTCTAGGCTTGGCATGTGTTTTTCGCTTTTGGACCCCTTCCCCTCACTCAATATTTCAAATTCCACTTTTCCTTACTTCCTAACATCCCTCCCTACTTCCCAAAATCTTCTCAAGAATTTAGAAGCCTCTTAGCCCCTTCATTTCCCTACATTTCTACAAATCCCTTGTTCCACACATCGGGATAGGTTTTACTAAAATGATTTTTTTGAGCAAGAAAAAATGAATTTAAAAAAAGTGAGAGAGGTTTTTGTCCACAATAGGCCAAGCAAGAAAAAACTCCTTCACTTGTTACACAGGTGTCATGGTTTTAGAGAAATGTCAAAAATAATGTTGCCTCAGGAGAATTGATGTACTTCTAGAGTGACTTTGGGAAAATCAATATTTCTCCTAGCTTGGTTGGCCAAATGAATTGTTTGATGAGTCAAATGATAACTAGACACAAAGATATTTCAAATGCGCTATCATGAGCTCAATATAGAGTTGAGGAAGACCTTCAAAAGTTGACTGCAATAGCACTCTGCATTTAAGAAGCCTCATTTCGCACATTTTGACCAGTCTTGGGAGATTGGACTTTTGACAGGGAAAATGACCTCAAAATTGGAAAATTCAAGATTTTCTGGAAAGTAGACTCGATAATATTTCCAACAAGCTATCACATACGCAAGTTTGACACTGGGAAGTCCTTCAAAACTAGTCTGCAAAAAGGCGTTGTACACCTAACAGTCAGCGCTATGCATAGAAAAGGTGTTGCGCACCTCGGAAGTTTGGGCAGTGGAAAATTACACTGGCGCTGCGCATAGAAAAGGCACTACGCACCTATGTGAGGGCACTGCACACCTATCAGACACACTCAAATTACTCCAAATCACTTCAAGCTTCCTCAAGACAACAATTTCCTCCTCTTTATAGGTAAGTACATTAATCCTCTTTGTTGAAGAGTGTTCTTGCATGAAATCTTGTTAGTCTTTTACCCATAAAAAAAAAACCCTAGTATCCACTGTTCACCATAATGGTTCAAGGTTCACTCATTTATCTTTGTTGCTGGTTCCTAAAACCTCATACACTACATATTAAAACCTTACCCTCCATATATACCCCTACATACATTCCCATTCCCTCACATGACACTTCTCTAAAAACCTACTTCCAATTCCCATTCCCTCATATACACTTCCCTAAAACTCTACTTATGTACATAACCCTATAACCTAACCCTCTACCCTCAATTCTTAAAAACCTAGTCATCCCATTCATACACTATTCCCACAAACCCTACATTACATCAAATCTCACTCATATCCCTGTTTCATCCCACTCATTCCTTTTCTTTTGAAAATCTCTTCATACTCATCATTCACCCACACTACCTTTCATTCCTCACTAGCATTTATAGTCAAGCAAGCCAATGGGTAGTGATTATGGAGCTTTTGTCCTTGTGGACTATGAGGTGGCACAAGAAGTGAGTGTCATGGACTTGGGTGCTCAAAATCCAAGGAGTGTCAAAGATGTGATCATCAAGGAAAAAGATTTGTAATGCAAGGACAAAGAGGCTAAAGGCGAAGCTAAGAAGAGTTTTGAGGAAAAATAAAGAGCAAGAAAAACCCAAGATCTAGGCTGAAGCATCATTGCCCCAACAAAGTAGCTAACAAGGATCACTCATGCCAAATTTCAAGAAATTTGGAGCAATTTTTGTCATTTTTTAAATTTTTAATGTGAAAAACAGGCTTTTTGGTGGTGCTGCGCTTTTATTGGGGAACTTTCTTGCAAAAAAGTTTATATTTTTGGAATTAGCATGGAAAAATATGGAACCTCATAAATGGCTAAGAATTTTTGACACGTTCTAGGTCTCCAAAAGGGGAAAAACACCCAAAACGTACCCTCTCTCCCACTTTTTTGCCACACATGAAGCAGTTTTGGGAGAATCAATTTTTGGAAGGGAAAATGGACTTGAAATTTAGGGATTCAAGTTGTTCCAGAAAGTAGACTCATCAATCTTTCCAATGAGCTATCCTGCACCTGATTTGGACTCCGGGAAGCCTTCAAACATTGGCCTATAAAAAGTGCTTCGCATAGGACCAGTGGCGTTGTGCATAGGATGAATTTTTCTAGTTTTTCCTGATTTTCCAGATTTCACCTAGTTTTCTCTATAGTTGACTTTTTCTTGATCTCTTGGTGAAATTAGCATGGTAAATGATGTAACTTGATGTAATTATGGATTTAAAACACTTAATAGGGTATATACATCAAGTCAAAGGTGGTTTTGAACTGAATGAATTGGTTTCCTTGGTTTTAGAGGAAAGCTGTTCCACTGCCTATATTCCTATTCTTAGTTTAGATATGGTTGAAACCACCCCTTTTCTCATGTATTCGACCCTGATAGCTAGCTTGAGTAGTTTCCTTGCCTATATCATGTACTTTTTGATTCATTTATAAAGGTTGGATTTTGGCAGAAGTGTTGGACTCACTGAACATTTTGTATTAGCAGTTGGCAAGGAATAAAACCAAGTTTCACAACTATTTTTGAGGGATTCTTGTGACGTTGAGTTTATGTATTGTTTATTCTTTATAATGAGTTTTTCTAATGTTTTATATGTATCCACATATCTCTCTTTATTCTGAACTAAATGAATCAAGGTAAATAGACAAAATACACTAGATTTTCAGTGCTCTGTCTTGGGAATGCATTTAGTTTTCAATGTTTTCAATGTTTGAATAGGATTCATAGTTTCTTGTGCTCTCCTCAACTCCTCAATAGTCTTACTCTACCATCTCAATCTTTTTCTAGTACATAATATACTGTCTACACTACCTCACAGGACATGACTGCATCCCTGAGTTGATTTCCTGGATCCAATCTTCTTTCTCCAATTGATCCAGCAACCAAAACCTAAAATCAAACCAGAAACCCTAATCTTATAAACCTAACCTAAAATCAAAATTCATTTCAGTCATCTCAAGTCCTAGTTTCCAATATCGTAATTGAGATTGACAAGGAGAGAGCCCTCTCCTGACCTGGTAGGGCTAGCTACCAGGTTAAGCGTGGTTTGATGTTACCCTAGACCTGCCTTCCTTCAGCCTGAGGTAGATTTAGGCACTAACAGTCTCAACATTCAACATGATGTTCATGGTTTGCGCAGACTTGGATGGTTGATTATTGTTGCTACCAGATTTGGAAATCATTCAAAAAGTTGAATTTAGGAGGTTTGTTCCTTACGGTGTCTCGCTTGATCCCTATTTTAAGTTTGCCAACTCATTGGAGAAAGACTTGATGGTGCGGGTCAAGCTCTCAAGATCAATATATATTTTTTTTGGCCTTACTTGAGGCCTTCAAATACCTTTTTCCCATGTCCTTTTTTATCCTTTCATGATTTATTGTCAACGGTGACTCCAATCGCATGCAAGTCCTTTTCAATTACAATTGCTTATTCATAATTCTCTGCAAGAGTCGCTTTCGTAGTCCTCTTCACGAATTGCACGATGCTTGTCGGTAAGGCATAATTATAATAATCAATAGTGATGGATTCATGAGGTTTTGTATTTGTAGGAAATGTGTTCAATATACAATTGAACCTATCATTAAAATACTTAAGATTTTCTTTCTGCTCCATCTCCATATTTCCGATATTTTTCAATAACATGGTAGGGGTTTTTTCATCAACAAAATTTTCAAGTAACGACTTCTCAAACCGTTGCTAATTTTATATTGAGTTTGGAGGGAGATTGTGATAGCATACATCTTCTCTTCCATCTAAGGTAAAAGGAAAACGTCTACATGCAACATCATCATAAGATACGTCAAGCATTTGCAGATGCCTATAAAAATTATCCAAATGTTCCTATGCCTTCACTACTTTGTGAGGGTCATACTTCATTAACAAATTTTCTGGGTGCCTCAACATCTTGTGTACAACACCTAATAGAGCAAGTGGGCCTTTATTATGTTATGAAACCAGCTCAAGAAAAGATAGAAAAGATAGATCAACGCCTTAGAATTCAGCCTCTTCGAGGGGGCAACCTCCTTTACATTACATAAATGAACAATTCTTGGATGATACAAATGACAAAACCTCCTTTCTATATATAGGAGTCTAAGGAGTCACAATATAATCCAGCCGACCTAACAATAATAATATAAAGCCACAAAAATAACAATAGAGGGATTCTATGGGGCACAAAAATAACAATATGGGGGTAATAGGGGCACAAAAATATAAATAAGGGGTATAACTACAATAGTAATGGGGTAATCACTAGTATTATAGGGACCCAACATGCCCCTCTCCTTCAAAAAAGTGTTGTCCTCAACGCTTGAGTAGTTCTGGATACTTCTGCATAAAATTCTCATCCTCCCATGTGGAATCTTCAGCGGATAAGTTCTTCCACTTGATAAGATACTCTGAAATTGATCGATTTCGTAGCTGTCGAGTTCTTGTTTCTGTGACTGCTTCCGGTTCCAATATAATTTTTCCTTCCTCGTCAAGTTCTGGCAATATTGTTTGAACTGGGAGCTTGTCGCCTATAACCTTCTTTAAACATGAAACATGGAAAACTGGGTGCAATCGAGAAGCTGCAGGAAGCTCCAATTTGTATGCCATAGTACCAATCTTTCCAACACCTTGTACAGACCATAATACTTTGGTGATAATTTATTATCCTTCTTAGCTTGCTTTAGGGACATTTGCTTATATGGTTGTAGCCGTAGGAATACCCAATCACCTACATCAAAACTTCTTTCACTGCGATGTTGATCTGCCTGTTGTTTCATTCTATTTTGTGCCAACACGAGGTTATCCTTTAAGAGTTGGAGGACTTGTTGTTGATGTTCGATGTGATGTTCCACTGCTTGAACCTTAGAATTTTCTCTTAAATATGATGTGATGGATGGTGGTTGATACCCATAAAGTGCCATAAATGGGGTCATTTTTGTTGCTGTATGGAAGGAAGTGTTATACCACCATTCAGCCAGAGGCAACCATTTGACCCATTGTGTCTGTTTATCAGATACAAAGCAACGAAGATATCCTTCCAAACATTTGTTTACTATCTCAGTTTGCCCATCAGATTGAGGATGATAAGATGAGCTATGAGCTAACTGAGTACCAAGACAAGAAAATAATTCTGTCCAAAAATTTCCAGTGAAAATGGGATCTCTGTCACTTACAATAATCTTTGGGTTTCCATGTAGCTTTTGAACTGTTTCCATAAATGCAGTAGAAACTGTACTGGCTTTAAATGGATGTGATAATGCACAAAAGTGTGCATACTTGGTAAGTCTGTCAACTACCACCATGATGACACTCTTTCCCTCAGACTTGGGTAAACCTGTGATAAAATCCATTGAAACCTCCTCCCAACGTTGGCTTGGAATGGATAAAGGTTGTAATAGACCCGGTGTCTTAATTGTTTCAACTTTATTTTGTTGGCAAACCAAACATTCCGCCACAAACTTTTGAATATCTGATTTAAGGCCATCCCAAAAAAATTCCTTCTTAACCCTGTGGTAAGTTTTTAAAAATCCTGAGTGCCCTCCTAAGGGAGAAGTGTGCAATTCCATAAGAATCTTTTGTTTTAGCTGGGAATTCTTACAGAGGTATAAGCGATCTTTGTACCATAACGAATCATTTTTCCAGCTAAATGTATCAGAAGTACTGGAATCTTGTTGTAGCTTTCGAATAAGTGCCCACACTTCTTCGTCATTCTTCCATTCCTCCTTTGCTTCGTTTATCCAATCTGGTTGGATAATAGAAATGGCACACAACAATGCTTCCACATCCTCATCCTTTCTTGAGAGTGCATCTGCCACCACATTTTGCTTCCCTTTTTTGTAGATGATTTCAAAGTCATAACCCAACATCTTTGTGACCCACTTTTGTTGCTCTTCAGAGGATAATCTTTGTTCTAAAAAGTATTTAAGGCTATCATGATCCGTTTTTACCTTGAAGTGTCTTCCCATTAGGTAGGGTCGCCATTTCTTAAGTGCATGGAGTATTGCCAACATTTCCTTCTCATAAATAGCTTTGCTTAAAAACTTTCCCTTGATTGGACGACTTTCAAAAGCAATGGGTCTTTCATCTTGCATTAGAACAACACCAATTCCATTTCCTGAAGCATCACATTCCACAATAAAGGTTTTTGTGAAGTCCGGTGTAGCTAAGACCGGTGCTTGGCACATTGCCTCTTTAAGATGTTTAAAGGCCTTTGTTGCTTCCGGAGTCCATGAAAATGAATCTTTCTTCAATAATGTTGTTAGAGGTGCTGCTATTCTCCCATAATTCTTAACAAACTTGCGATAATACCCTGTCAACCCAAGAAATCCTCGCAGATGCTTTATGGATGTGGGGATTTTCCATTCCTTAATGGCTTTAATTTTGCTAGGGTCTACCTTAACTCCTTCATGAGATACAATATGACCCAAATATTCCACCTCCTGGACTCCAAAGAAACATTTGGATCTTTTTGCATATAATTGTTTCTCCTCCAATAGTTGTAGCACCTTGTCAACATGTTCAACATGATCCTTCCAAGACTTGCTGTAGATTAGTATATCATCAAAAAATACTAACACAAATTTTCTAAGGAATGGTTTGAAAATTGAATTCATCAAACCTTGAAATGTTGAAGGTGCATTGGTAAGGCCAAAAGGCATGACCAAAAATTCATAATGACCCTCATGAGTTCTAAATCCTGTTTTCGGAATGTCTTCAATCTTCATTCTGATTTGATGATATCCCGAACGAAGATCCAACTTGGTGAAGTAAATTGATCCATGCAATTCATCCAGTAATTCATCAATGACAGGAATGGGAAACTTATCTTTAATAGTGAGCTTGTTGAGCTCCCTATAATCTGGACACATGCGCCATGATCCATCCTTCTTGTGCACCAATACTACTGGAGCTGAGAAAGAACTTTGACTCGGTTGAATTATACCAGCCTCTAGCATTTCTGCAACCATACGTTCAATTTCACTTTTTTGGACATATGGATATCTGTACGGCCTGATGTTTGGAGGAACACTTCCTGGAATCAGATGAATAGCATGATCATGATCACGCATAGGTGGGAGACCTTTGGGAGTCTCAAATACCTTGGAATGATTGTCCAGGACTTTTTGGAGATCTGGAGAAATAGATGATTCCAATGTGGAAACATCTAGCGAACATAATTGTGCAATTACACCTCTTTGCTCCTTTTTTAGAAGCTTTGTCATGCCATTAGAGCTGATTATCTTTCCTGGTTTCCCTGCAATACCCCTTAATTCAACTTCCTTTCCTTCCACAGAAAATTTCATGAAAAGTTCTTGAAAATTAAAAGCTATTGTACCCAAGGATTGTAGCCATTGGACTCCTAGTACAACATCAGCACCTCCCATTGGAATGGAAAGCATTGGGCTAGTCAATACATATTCTCCCATGGATAGCTTGATATTATGGCACTTTCCAGAACAATTTATTGTTCCTCCATTTGCAATCATCACTTGACACTCTGGTGCTGGATATAGGAAGCAATTCAATTCTTTTGCTACCCTACAATGAATAAAATTGTGGGTGCTTCCTGAATCAATCAACACTATTACCTTTTTCTTCTTGATTTGTCCTTCTATCTTGATGGTTTGAGGAGTGGTAATTCCCGCCAATGCATTACAAGATATGGTCGGATTTATTTGTTCTTCATCTAGGCTTTGTTCCTGGAATATATTCTCTTCTTTTGACCTTTCTTGCTCCTTTTCTTCTTCCTCTTCACAATCTATGTAGAATAATTTCTTCTCAGCACACTTATGACCTTTTGTGTATTTGCTATCACAATTTTAACGAAGCCCTTTTGCTCGTTTTTCTTCCAATTGTTGTGGTGTCAACCTTGTAGGTTGTGGAAGACTATGGGCAACAACACTTCCATCTTTATAGTTGTGAAAGGTAAGCTTCCTAGTTGCCATAATTTTGCTTTCCATTTTTCTTGCTAACCTGAATGCCTTCTCTAATGAATCAGGTTCCCAAAGGCGCACATCATGTTGGATATTATCCTTTAAAGACCCTATGAACACATCAATCCTATGCTCCTCTGGAATATCTTTTACCCTTATGTTCAATTTTTGGAACTCCTCAATGTGCTCCATTTTGAACCCTTTTGTTTGAGACTTATCAATTGGCTAAAAAAAGTGTTGCTTTTTGTATCCTCATAATGTGCTATCAATTCTTCCGTAAAAATTGCCCAAGTGATAAATTTTTTACGAGAACAAAGCCATTGATACCATACAAACTGATTTGGTTCCAAATATAAAGTTGCCATACGTACCTTTTGTGTGTTTTGCACATTATTGAGATCGAAGAATTGCTCCATCTGTAATATCCATGTGGCGGGATCCTTGCCATCAAACTTCCTCATATCGATTTTTGGAATGTGGTGATTCTTCGATCCAACATTAGCGTCTATGGAATCATGATTAACATTTCTTTTGTTCTCATCATGAGTTTCCTTTACTACCTTTTCACCATTAGTAAGTATTTCTTGTAGAAAATTAGTCAAATCTGTCTTCAAATCTACCATGCCTGTCTTCAAATTTGTGTTCAAATCTATCTTCAAATTGTCCATATTAGCTTCCATGCCATTCATCTAAGCTTCCACACCATTTATCTTAGCATCTGTTAACTTTTGTGATTGTGACATTTGTTGCACTTGTTCTTGTAATTTTGATATATCATGTAGCATTTCTTCCTCTTCTTCCTTTTTTCACTTTGTAGGAGCTCGATATTGCCTCTGATGTATCTCTGTACTTTCCAGTCATCTAGTTCTGAACTTGCGACCTGTAGTAGCTCTCTATGTCCTCTTTCCAATTCCACAAGTGTGACCCAAATTGGATTCTCCAAGGATGCGTTATGTGAAATCTCCCACAGTGACTTGATTATAGACTACTTCAGTAGATCTAACTTGTACGACGTGACGAGAGTCACTGTTTCGACGTTTGGATCTAAAAAAAATCCACAAGAAACTACAGTCCGTCCTCTTTATGTACCTTTTTACGAAATTTCAATCCAATCCCTAGAGAGAAATTTATGACGATTTTCCCCAGGTCACCGGTTTTGAATGTAATTCAGGAGTCTGCAAAAAGACCAACTTCCTCAGATCATATCTCCGAACATATCGCACGAAAAGCTCTAAAATTCGGACCCAAGGTTCAGCGTCAATTCTTCTCAAATGGGTTTTTTTTTCGACTTCTGAAACATCACAGAAAAAAGTTATAGAGAAAATGCCACGATGGCCTGTTTGGAGCAGCGAAACCCTAGAATCCAAAGCTCTGATACCAAATGTTATGAAACCAGCTCAAGAAAAGATAGAAAAGATAGATCAATGCCCTAGAATTCAGCCTCTTCGAGGGGGAAACCTCCTTTACATTACATAAATGAACAATTCTTGGATGATACAAATGACAAAACCTCCTTTCTATATATAGGAGTCTAAGGAGTCACAATATAATCCAGCCGACCTAACGATAATAATATCAAGCCACAAAAATAACAATAGAGGGATTCTATGGGGCATAAAAATAATAATATGGGGGTAATAGGGGCACAACAATATAAATAAGGGGTATAACTACAATAGTAATGGGGTAATCACTAGTATTATAGGGACCCAACAGATTAATCCAATCCAAATCTTCATCTACAATATCTTTCTCTCTGTGCTCCTCCTCCTCGCCAGAATTTGATGGATCTTCCTATTCTTCTCCGGAATGTGATGGATCTTCTTCCTTTTCTTCTTCACCACCTAACTTGTGGAAAGTATCATCTGATATTAGAACATTGTCTACGTCACCTCCGTTAAAATATGGACGATGCTCTAGTTTCTCTATGCTTTATACAATATCTGCTAGCTCTTTAAAGTAGCGAGAAACATACTCCTACAATCCAAGAAAGAGTGGTTGCGTTCTTCTTTGGAAAATAAGGGAGATTGAGTACTCCAGGGATCAATCCAATAGCCTTTGAAAACTTATGGGTTATAGGCCGGATGCCCCGGATGTGCTTGTAAGATATTTCACAAGTTTTTTTAAGACCAGGCTTAGAAGATCTACCAAATTTAGGAATATGAGCAGGGGAGGTCCTAGGAATATTGTTGCCTTGACCGAAAGAATTATGGTGAGGGTGGGTGAGGTTATCAGCCATAAAAATCAAGTTTGCCTCCTTCTAGTGCCAGAAATGTTGACAATGTTGGACCTACCAACATTTAAGGGGTCTCCCTGATATGTGATCCCAATTAGACCTCACACCATTTTGGGATAGGATCCCCATCTAGAATATGACCTAATTACCATTTTCTTAAAGATTTTCCTTGGCTCTAATCGTGGGCAAGAGAGAGGAATGCATGTGTTCCTCCAAAAATCAAGTAAGTGTGCCTGGTGAGTGTTCGATTGCAGTTGTCTCAAGGTTCTTCTATTATGGAGGGAAAAGAAAGCGAGCCTCTAAGAGAGAGGTAATAGTACCACTCTACTAGAAACACACACAAACAAGAGATATATGTCTAACATCTAGCGGAATAGTCCAAAAACTTGCGATGGGCATTGAAACTTGTACACATTATTAATATGATAAGTACTAAAATAACTGAAATAGTTCAACTACTTTAGTATAGTTGAAAAAAACACGAACCATAAACATTCGTAGAATAGCCTTACAAACATTCATAATCCATGCATGAAGAATGTGTTGGCCATTAGGCTTCATATATTAAGTAAAGTTCCCAAGACACATGTATACAACAAACACCACTAGCTCCAATAGTGGAGTGTTGGAGCCACTACCTGCTCCCCAAACTAACTAGCTTGTCTCTCTGATGCCTTGCAGGATGAGCCAAGGTGAAAAGTCCATTGCTCATACAATGAGGGTGTATATATAACCAATGCGGTGATGCCTCACCTCCCTTGTGACTCTTTGACTACGCTCATAATTGATTGACTTCCTATGACTTTTTGACTTTACATGTCTACACATATTTTGTACATGTCCTTTGGAATTCCACTTTACAATGCATTTTAAATAGGAATTTACATAATCCACAAAAGTGATGTGACACATGGTGACTCGTGACATGACATGACATGACACTGATGACATGGCAATGTCAAGTCATTGCTACTGATTCTTGTTGTGTCTTCTTGAGAATGATCTTTTTTCCACCTCCATATGGCTTAGCGATGAGAAGTCTTCAGTGATATCATATCTTGAGCAACAGTCAACAATGTAAAATTTGAAATGAGAACTGTACCGAGTACCTGTTTTCTTAAGGTAGAAAAAAAGTTCATCTAATTTTGAAAAGTGTTGATTCAGAATAAACACTTTTTTTATGAGCATATTTTTGACACTTTAAATTTTCTTATGTATCAAGTATAACAATTTTTTAAAAATGTTAGTGATTTTCATGTTGATTTTGAAACGTGTTGATGCAAAATGAACCCTTTTTTCTAAATGGCTTATTTTTGGCACTTTAAATTTTCTAATGTATTATGTGTGGATATTTTTTTTAATGTTGGTAATTTTCACGCGGATTCTGAAAACCATCAACAATTTTTTTTAAATACATTTTTGACACTTTAAAATTTCTTATGTCATAAGTATGCACAATTGTTATTTAAATGTTGTTCATTTAACAATTTTTCAAGTTGTGTTATTTTTGTTCTTGTTTTTCGTCCTAGGATGTTAATTTTTTAAGGTTTTTCCAAAAATGTGTTTTTTTTGTTTTTCTTTGCAATGGTTTTTCATAATGGAATTTTAATTTCTTTTTGTAAAGAAAATCATAATAACATTAAAATTAAAAAACACACACACACAGATATATATTAAAAAAAAAACATAGAAAAATGTAAATATATATATATATATATATAAACATAATTAAAAAAAAAAATTAAAAGATTACGAAAAAAATGGAAACAATTTCAAATAATTAAAATTAAAAAAAAATCATTAAAATTACACTAAAAACATAGAAAGAAAAAACATTATAATGAAAAATACATAATTAAATAAAAAATTAAAAAACATTAAAAAATACATAATAAAAAAAAAACATTAAAAATTGGAAGCCCCAGTTGCCTAGGGCTTGGTGGGCTGATTCTCAGAATTGCCCTGCCAAGCCTATGGCCACCCAGCCCAACAACCTAGGGTCGCTTGGCCTGCTTTGCCAATTCTGAGAATCAGTGAGGCAGACCTAGTGATGCTCAGTCACTGGGGTGGTCGACCATGAAGCTGCGTGTAGCGTCTAAGACCAGACAACCCAATGGCTCAACGACCTTGGGCTTGCCTGACCAATTCTAAGAATTGGCCAAGCAGGCCTAGGGTCTCCCCACAACTGGGCTAGCCGACCTTGGGTTTGGTAGGTCGATTCCGAAAATCACCCTGCCAAGCTCTGAGTGGGCGGGCCTCCAATTTTAATTTTTTTTTTTGTTATTTTAAATTTTTTTTGTTAATTATGTTTTTTTTTTAATGTTTTAATTTTTTTTCCTTTAATTATGTCTTTTTTTAAATTGTTTTTTTTTGTATTTATTATTATTATAATGTTTTTGTGTTTTTCTTAATGTTTTTAATTTAATTTTAAGGGTTTTTTTTAAATTACTTTTGTTTTTTTTATTTTTTTATTTATTTTTTATTATTATGTTAGTTTTGTTCTTTTGGGTACACTTTTTTATGTTCAATTTATTTTTTTCTCTTTTTTTATATATGTTTTTATATTGTATTTTTTTTGCCATGTTTTCTAATTTCTTTTTTCTCATATATATTGTTATTTACTTCTTATTATTTTTTAAATTTTGTTATGTTTTTATTTTATTTTTCTCGTTGTATTTTTTTGTCATATTTTTTTATTTCTTATGCTTTAATATATATTTTTATTTAAGTATTATTATTTTTTAAACCTTTTTTTTGTGGTTTTTTCAATGTTTTAATTTTTTTTTCTTATTTTTCATTTTTACTTATTCATATATTTATTTACTATTTTGTTTTATTTTATCTTTTCTATAGGACCTGTGTGAATCCTTAACTAGCAACCCAATCCCATTATGTGTTAATTTGATTGTTGATTTTAAAGTTTTTGTTATAAAGGATAGAGTATGCCCTCACAATGTGTCAATTGCATTGTTGATATTTAAGCTTTCATTACAATGGGTCGAGTTTGTCTGCACTGTGTGTCAATTTGATGGTTGACTTTTAAACTTTTTTTGCAATGTTTCAAGCTGTCTTAGGCTAAGATTTTAAAATCGCCATGTTTTTAGAATTTATAAAAGAAATTACTCTTGGTATAATGAATCTTTCATTCAGGTATTCATTTTAAAGTTTTTTTAGTCATAAAATTTTTCCATAATGTCATGGTTGACAAATTGTCAAAATTTTAAGGTTTTCTAGCATTTCAGTATTCTAGCATCACCATTTTTTGTTTTTAGGTTGTTTTTCATGTTTTTTTCCTGGGGTTTTTTGGCTAGAGTTCTCATTTTGAGTTTACAGTTCCCATTTCATAGTTTACATTGTTAGTCACAAACTGGCATCCCTATTCTTTCTTTTGATTGATTTGCTTGAATATTCAGCTACAATGTGTCTTCTTGCATGTTTGCCTTCTCCATACCCTTCTTCATCATCCAGTCATGGTATGATGGAGTACCTACCTCTACAATTCACTCATGAGAGGATGGCATCAGTCCGATAAACCCTTAGTCTAACATGATGCATGAAAATCTACTTACTTAGCCGGAACCGATTGGCAGGCTAAAGGAGAGGCTCAGATGTTGTGCAATTACGCATCTCAAGGGTTAGGCTTGAGCCTTGAGACTACGTAATGCACAATTTAGGCTAGATAGAGAAAGAAAATTGCACAGTTGGGGAGCTCAGGGAGCTAGGATAAGGGCGTGATCACCGATTTTTCCCATTACGCAGTTCTAGAAGGAAGAAGAGGCTAGGTTATTGCACAATTGAAGGGCTTAGGATTCGGGCTTGAGCCTTGTGATTGTGTAGTTCATAGTATTGATTGGGAAAGAGGGATAAATTACGCAGTTTGGGGTCAATGGCTAAGCTTGAGCATTAGGACTACACAGTGCACAATCCTGGGAGGCAGGAACTACGCATTGTGCAGCGCTAAAAGGTGGGATTTCATCTTGAGGGTTGATACTGTGTAATGAGAAGTTCAAGAGGGTTGGATGAGGCTAAGCTTCTTTCGGTGGGAGTATTTCTGAATTTGGCCGACTGTGGGATCAATGAAGCTGATGTGAACATTGATAATACTTGACTATGATCGCCCACATAGAACACTTGATGACACAACATAGATCATCTAGAACATATGAACTACAAACTTCACTCAATGTGACAAATTTGTGATGACAAGTGCATTAACAAAGATAGAATTTGCGATGACCATGACGAAACTTGTGTGAAAATGCTTAAAAATTTTGGAAATGAGTGTGACAAATGTTTACATAGTAAGAACAACTAATTTAAACAAAGATAAACCCTTGAAACCATGAAAACAAGCTTACATACATTGTGTGGCACCTGTCATGTGAAAAACATGACACTTTTATTTTCTTGCAAATCAGAGAATAAAACTTAGAGAAAACACATCCAATGAGTCTCAATTTTTGTGATGACACCATGCAATATCAAGGTAGGCTCCAAAATTTGGGTGTAGGCCAAAATTTTGGAGGCTTTTGTAGTAGTGACAATAACTACCTATTAAATTCGTCGTTGCATGTGATTTAATTTCCTATACCAAGCTCATTAGCGAGTTGTTTAAATACGAATTGAATTCACATCCAGATAATTTAAAAGTGGGCTTTTCATTTGTATATACGTTATATTTGGCATTCATTCCATATCGATAAAAAATTATTATGTGCTCATTATTGTTCGCTCACATTCAACTGTTAGAGAAAATTTGTATGAGGATATATTAATTAAGTGAGCTACTTATGAGTGTAATAACAAATCGAAGGGGAATCTTCTAACAAAAATGAAAGCATAATGCTCGTCCATATTGTAGGAATTGGGGTCCGCTAGGAACAATTGAAAGTGTAACCACCCCTCCCACATTTACCTTCTTTCACTGGCATTCCAGGGTAAACATGAGACAAAGAGTTACTATCACATGACCAGACCTACAAGCTTTAGTTAAGGAAGCGGGGCCAATAAATTGACCACAAAATGACAACTGACCCATCCCTCAGGGCTACAAGACACTCAACGGCCAAAGAACTAGCACAAGTGACCAAACCTTGAGTTGAGACTCTTTTTCACACATCTTAACCACCAGCCGCATACATGAGAAGGCCTCCATGTGGTTGAAGGCATCCAACCACACTCACAAGCCTGCCTAAGAGTGGTTGTTATCCAAATTATTAGTTCAGAGGGTGCAGTCTCAAGATATGAGCCTCAATTTTAGGTAAGCTTCCAGGCCAATGCCCAAAACTTCCAGAGACTTCTTAGAATAATAAGTGACATATAAAAAAGGATACACATCCAAACTTAGAGGAAAAAATTCACCTAAAATTCCTAGAACATAAAAAATATTTTGTCAAACACATAGAAAATAACATGTAAGTTGCAGGTCATGAATTCATATCTGATCATGAAATTCTGAGATTCATCTGAGAATCACCATGAAGGTTCTATGACCTCTCCACATATCTTCAACAATACTTATTAATCCATACATTCATCAACCGATCAATAGAAAGGAAATTCATGATAAGAGTTATAGATGATACACATCATATAAAAGACATATAACCAGAAAATAACCAACATATAAACAATGGAAACCCAACAATAATATCACCAAAATTATCGATAAAAATATACATAAATCACAAAAGAGTAAAAACTCTTATTAACATATGAAAATAACAACCAAGTCAGGGACTTCCATGTACCACCAAATCATAGATTGGTCTGAACCAAATATCTCTTTCAACCAATCACCCCTGTACCATATTCCAAGCATAAATGTGGGATCTCATGGAATAAACCAAAACAAAACCAAACCATGGCTTCAAGAAGCCAACCACCTGAACTCTCAACCAATGATTCCACTTCACGGTCAGACATCACTAACACCAATCTGACTGGTCTCTACCCAAGTTTTTTAGGGCTCTAGGAATTAGTAACTCAACCCACAACCTTCTAGGGCTCGAGAGAATTTATCCAACCTAGCTCCAGGGACTACTAACTCAACCCAAGTTGTTCCAGGGATTCTAGAGTGTTTGTTCCAACCCACATACATAAGGAATTATGTCCACCAACTAGAACCAAACCAAACCATGGCTTCAAGAGGCCAACCACCTGAACCCTCAACCAATGATTCCACTTCATGGTCAGACATCACTAACACCAACCTGACTGGTCTCTACCCAAGTTTTTTAGGGCTCCAGGAATTAGTAACTCAACCCACAACCTTCCAGGGCTCGAGAGAATTTATCTAACCTGGCTCCAGGGACCAGTAACTCAACCCAAATTGTTCTAGGGATTCTAGAGTGTTTGTTCCAACCCACATACATAAGGAATTATGAGCACAATTGAAGGGCTTAGGATTGGGGCATGAGCCTTGTGATTGCGCAGTTCATAGTATTGACTGGGCAAGAGGGATAAATTACGCAGTTTTTTTGGTCAGTGGCTGAGCTTGAGCACTGCGATTGCACAGTGCACAATACTGAGAGGCAGGAAATATGAATTGTGCAGCGCTAAAAGGTGGGATTTCATCTTGAGGGTTGAGACTGTGTAATGAGAAGTTCAAGAGGGTCAGATGAGGCTAAGTTTCTTTAGCTGGGAGTATTTCCGAATCTGGCCAACTGTGGGATCAATGAAGCTGATGTGAACATTAATAATACTTGACTATGATCACCTACATAGAACACTTGATGACACAACATAGATCATCTAGAACATATGAACTGTAAACTTCACTCAGTGTGACAACTTTGTGATGACAAGTGCGATACCAAGGATACAATTTGTGATGACCATGACGACACTTGTGTGAAACTGCTTAAAAATTTTGGAAATGAGAGTGACAAATGTTTACATAGTAAGAACAACTAATTTAAACAAATATAAACCCTTGAAACCATGAAAAAAAGCTTACATACATCGTGTGGAACTTGTCATGCGAAAAACATGACACTTTTATTTTCTTGCAAATCAGAGAAAACACATGCAATGAGTCTCAATTTCTGTATGACAACATGCAAGATCAAGGTAGACTCCGAAATTTGGGTGTAGGCCAAAAGTTTGGAGGTTGTTTTAGTAGTGACAATAACTACCTATTAAACTCACCACTGCATGTGATTTAATTTCCTATACCAAGTTCATTAGCGAGTTGTTTAAATACGAATTGAATTCTCATCTAGACAATTTAAAAGTGGGCTTTTAATTTGCATATATGTTATACATGGCATTCAGTCCATTCCAATAAAATGTTATTGTGTGCTCATTATTGTTCCCTCACATTCAAGGGTTAAAGGAAGTTTGTACGAGGATATATTAATTAAGAGAGCTACTTATGAGTGTAATAACAAATCGAAGGGGATTCTTCTAACAAAAATGAAAGCATAATGTTCCTCCATATTATTGGAATTGGGGTTGGCTAGGAGTGATTCAAAGTGTAACCACCCCTCCCACATTTAACCTCTTTCACTGGCCTTCCAGGGTAAACATGAGACGAAGAGTTACTATCACATGACCAAACCTACAAGCTCTAGTTAAGGAAGCGAGGCCAATAAACTAAGCACAAAATGACAACTCACCCATCCCTCAGGGCTACAGGACACTCAATGGCCAAAGAACCAACACAAGTGACCAAACCCTAAGCTGAGAGTCTTTTTCACACATCTTAACCCCCAGCCGCATACATGAGACTCCTCCATGTGGTTGAAGGCATCCAACCACACTCATTGTTGGGTTGTGTTATATTCTTTCCACGACTAGCGTGTTATAGAAGTTTCTAGGCACTGCAAATGAAATCATACATGTCCATAAGCCAAGGGCTCCTAAGTACCTAAAAGTGTTGCTTCACACCCTTAAGGAACAAGGTCAGCGGATTACATGATCTCCCAGAAGTTCTCCATAGAAAACTACTTAGAACTGGTCAAAGCTAGACCATACACACTGCGTAGTGCAGAGGGTGCGATGCATCTCACCTGCTCAATGCAAAGGTTGTGATGCATACTGGAAATCCCTTATGTAGGGTGTGATGGGTGAGAGTAGACAAATGGAAGAGACAATTTGCAAGTTGGATTGTCATGGAATCTTCCAGAAACTTCTCCTATGACACTTGCCTCTCTGAATTCGCCAAGGGATGAGTAAGAGATCATCAATCTCCAAGTGGAATCAATAACTATCAGAGAGAGGACATTAATAAAAATCCCAGAAGCTGACTCACCCCCCTGCAATCATCTATATATGGATATCTCATCCCAAATATCCGGAGGCTGGAATTTTGTATTTTTTAAGGAAGTGCTGTTAGTTTCTTGGTATAATATCATAGTGTTGGGTGATCTAAGATTTTCATGAGGAGAAGAAGGGCTTTCATGCTGAGAGGATGACACTGGGTCAGAGCAATTTTTGTAATCGTCTTTGCTATTCTTGATATTAATAAATCTATTCAAGTTTTCCTCCACATTCTTGTATGCTTGATGATATATGCATTTGTGTGGTCAATATATATCTGGTCCTATATTGTTTATGATTGTAGATCTATGTTCTTCGATAGTATTGTGCTGCTTTGATCCCACGGGTGCTCTTTGAAGCCGGGTAGACGAAGGAAAAGTGGCAAGGATCTATCAAAAGGGAGAGGAACCAAGCAAGGAATCAAGCGCAAGACTGAGGTTGGTGTCCTTTGTTCCTCTCTTATCTACTTCTCAAAAAGGAAAGAAAAAGTAGTTTTAGTTTGTTTGTTTCTAAGATATCTACCAGTCTTAGTGGGACTAGAAGCTCCAAGTGGACACTAGATTTCCCAATAACAAAATGGTGACACCACTTGGGAGCGAATAGGTTGTTTTCTTGTCTATATTTGTTTGCTTTATAAACTTATAGATGGAGCCGGAAGTTGAGCCAGCTAGCCTTCGAACTGCATTTGCTATGCAAGTGCAAAGTAGATCAACGCTGCTTCAGTCTATCTCCGGGTTTTGTTTATAAACTAAACAATCGATTTGCAAACATCCTAATTTCCCTAGCGGTGGCTCTAGTAACCTCATTAGATCAGCCCCTGTGATTTCTATTTACTGACTATCATTAGTTCAGCCTAAATCCCTGAAGTAAGCTGCAAACTATGACCCGGAACCAAGTTGAAGTCTCATCCCTCGACCATCGCACTTTCTCCTCTTGGGAATCAGGATGCATCGCATCTCCCTTCTGTAGTAGGTGAGCTGCATCGCACTTTCCCTGTGTTGCAGGTGCGCTGATCAGACAAGACCTCTTCTGCTCTCAGATTTTGGTTTCAGCGTTCACTCTCTTCAGCTTTATTCAGGAGTTTTGTTGTCTGTCATCACTATAACAGTATAGAAATACCATTCTTTTGCATGATTCCACCTCCATAGTACAAAGAATTGTGAATGTTTTTATGTATTGTGCACCATTTACAGTTCTCTTTTACAAAAAGTAACATAATCAAATTGTCGTCCTTTGATTTGGAAGTGTCGCAAGTGTCGTTTTCAGTCAAAGAAAAGAATTCTATTGTTCTTGATGGTCAATTTTACAGTTACTCTTGTATTTTATTTGAATTAGTAGTTTTTCAAGTGTCGAAAGAAGTTTTGAATTCAAAATTGCAAAGTGTCGTCATTATCTTCCTTTCATTTTGGAAAAAAAATTTGTTAGTACTGTCGCTTTGAAAACATAATTCAGGTTTGTACTTAGCATTCTTCTTGTCATTCACACATTAAGAAAGCTGAAAACAAATACATGCATGTGCATTTGCATTTAGACTTCTTGTTGGTTTGATTTAGGACAGTGCATCCAGTGTGTGCTCTCTACTCTATGTTGAAAGAATATCATGTCTATTTCCTTATTAGCTAGGATTTTCATTGCAAAAAGAAGATTAAACGATTGTTTATCATCTTAGATTGCATTTTAGGAATTGTATATCTACATCACGTGGTGAACCTAAAATGAAAATTTCTTAAGAAAGATCAACTCTAAAATAAATTCAATGAATCTAAAAATGCTTTGGAACCTAATGCACAACATCTAGAAGTCTAGGCTAGAGACGTATTCCGACGTCGTAAAGCCTGGTAATTGTCGCTTTCATTGTTGGTTGGGTGATTCCTCCTCTTTGAGACGACAAGTGCTAGTACAAACTTGTGCTCCCATGTACCATCGAATATATATTGGGATACCACAATAGGCTATATCCTTTATCCATAGGAAGCCGCGTCTACCACCCTATCGATTGCAATGCACTAAACACAACATTTGGGAAGATTGACTGTCGTACCGTAAAAAGTATTCTGCAGTTTTGCGATTGGTTTGGTAATCCCTCTGTCTAGATTTCTAGAGTAGTCTCTTTCATTCCTTTTTAGACTCCTTAAAGGAAAAGGTCCATCTAAGCACTTGTCACTTTGGGCTCATTAAAAATCGAAGGCGACTAGAGTCATCTTTTATTTTTTCTCGACTCTTAAAAATTGAAAATATAAGTTGTGTCAAAGCATCTAAAATTTATTTTAATCGGAATAATATCACCATTCTTGCGTTGGTCTTAGGTTGAGAAAAATGGAGTCCACCAACCAAGGATTCCCCTTGGGGTAAATCCTAGTCCTTTCTCCTCTTGGGGAGATGTTGTTGCACCTCATATGGCCACATTGTCACTTCCAGGATTGACGATTGGCTTGCCAATATGTCTCTTCTTGACCTCCGTCGTTCACAACACCATGATTCCTGAACAATCGAGTTGGCAACTAGATGATACTAAAATTACCCCCCAACCTTCTACTTCATCCAATTCTCCCTCTCCTCCTTCCTCTTCGCTTGATGGAGCTGGTAAAGCCAAAAATCAAGTAACTAAGAAGGAGAAGAAGGGGAAGGAGAAGAAAGAGAAGAATAAGAAGGAGCCAAAGGTGAAAAGGGGTAACTGGGCATCGTCTAGTGAAAATCCACCCACTGCACCATCCAAACCTAAATCTTTGTGTGTCATTTTCAAAGGAGACCACTATCATCGAGATTGTCCTTGCATCCCTCAGATCTTAAGGGACTGGTCTCCTCGTTTGCACAATCTGGTGTCATCAACCTCTGAAGATCATGTTGAAAGTACACCATCAACTAATGAAAGTGAAGCATTTGGACAGAAAATGAAATGTAAATTTCCTTGTAAACTATGTGAAGGTAATCACGTCATCCACTATTTTCCCTTCCTAAATGAAGCTAAAAGTGTCTTGGATAACCGTCCTGCTTCACCGCTACGGCTTCCTCCTGGATATAAGGAACTCTTGCCAAGTCCATCACTAGTTGAAAATCCGACCGACACACCATTGTGGTCGGTCGAAGCATCTGCCATTGAAGATAAACCCGTTGAATCCATGCTAGACGAAAGTCAAAAGGTTGAGGTGGCAGTCGACCCAGTCTTATCTTTGGAAGGTCCATCTTTAGATGATACAATCACCAAAGAGAATGAGAATGACACCGTTCAAATTCTTTTCGTAAGCACAGACTCCGATGAACATGGGGGCAATCTACCCGTTCCTTTACCACGGGAAGGAAGTTCGTCAAATTCATATACGGTCGTCTATTCGGTCCCACCTACAAGCAACCTAGTCGTTTCCTTCGATTGGAATCTATTAGGTAGAGCCAATTTACGGGCTAATGTACCATTCTGAATCATTTTACAAGCTTACAAAATGGTCATGGTCGGTACCATCATAGATGAAGGGGATTCTGTGAGTATCCTTTCCTCAACTGCTTGGAAAGCACTTGGTTCACCATCGCTTCTGCCTGAGATGAGAAATCTGACAGGCTTCAACAAAGGAACCATTCGACCGTTAGGGATCCTTCCCAATGTACCCATAATGTTGAGAAGGAAAACCATTTATATGAATGTAATGGCAGTACAAGGACCTCTAAATTATAATCTACTCCTTGGGTGTGACTATATTTATAGCATGGGAGCCATTGTCTCCTCACTCTTTAGAGTAATGTGTTTTCCACATGAAGGGTGAGTGGTCCAGCTCGTAGACCAGATTTCGTTCCCTAACTCACACATAGCTAATAGTCAAATTCCATCCCTAAATGGTCTTTTCACACAAGGAATGTCTCATCAATCTCCAGTCCATCCACCTGAAGAGCGTGAGTGATTCGGGGGGACATGACTGAAACCCAGGGGGCATGCACATTGGTCTATTTTGGTAGGAAAACCTTGGGTATAGGGTAGGTTTCCGCGGAGGATATATGACTAGTCTGACACACCTGTCCGTTTAGGAAAATGGGATTAGACTAGAATAAGATTCCCTCGTCAAAGTTATGCGAGTGGAGGCGACTGCACCACTCACCTTTGTCTATTCTGGTAGACGTTGCCAAGGAAGTGTTTTGTCTGCAACGTGGATGGAACAATCTTGAAAATGCGAGAACTTTCATATGGTAACCTAGAAACTCTACTTCGCTATGCCTGGGGGCATGCAAACCCTTTTGCCTAAAATTAAAGAGCGACTATTTATTTTCTTAGTTTTAGTTTCTCAACCCTTTAAACTCATAGGATTGGTCGTTCCTAACTTGCATAATGAAAGGATCCAAAGCAAAGTTTTGAATGGTGCAAGCTCCCTAAAAATTGAACTTATTGATGGGACATCCTTATTATACGACTGGCACGAGTAGTTTCCATGCGAATTTCAAGCTCGTTAAAAATTAAACCTTAGCAATGAGCAAACATTCTCCCAGAGTTTAAGCTCATTAAAAATGAACCAATCCTAGGTAAATAACCATTGTGAAAGCATTATCATCAGCTTTTGAGCCCTAGTCGTGTTCTTACCATCACCTCCACTTTGTTTTAGCCGATCATTCACCTACATTTGATTGTTTACCCCATTTGAGGAACAACCGTGAAGAGTGATCCTGTTAGCCATCCTTGTGACACTACCGTGATTGGAAAATTCCAAACCTTACCTAGAATCAATTGCTACCTGAAATTATTACTCGTTCCTCAAAAGAAGAGCCTTCGTTAAGATCATTTCATATGACTCGTAAAATATGAAAAGATTGCTGAGCAATTGGCCTCTCCAGCTCGTTAAAGTGATCGAAAGTGCTATCCCTCCTCTAAATTTTTTTCTTTTTTGACCTGAGGGATTATTACACAAAAATATCGAGCGCTTGTTTTGTTCAGCTCATTAAAATTACCGAAAATTCATCCCTTTCGTATTATTTTATACTTTTTCGAACTTAAGCGATTATATGATGAAAAAGGATTATTGGAGTTTCCTTTATGTCCCTTTCAGACTCTCTAAAATTGAAAAGGACCAAGTTATCTTTGTCATTAAACTTGTTAAAACCAAATAGCGAAAAACTTGTCCATATAGACAAGAACGAGTTTCACTGTCACTAGGCTCATTAAAACATAGCGACAGGTTTGCCTGAAGGGAAAATTGTAGAAGAAGCATATGTTATCCTCCTCAAGCTTGAAAAAAATAAACAGGTACTCGTCAACAATGACTGGGGAAAAATTGGAAAGAAAACTTGAAGAAACTTCATTGGTAGCAAGTTGCTCTTGAACATGACACTTTCACTCAACATCCGAGTCGGGTTGGGTTATTCCATTCACCGGTCATATCACCATTGGTCCATCGCACCAGCCATATTTAGAGTTAACGCTACCAATCCATGTCAGTGTCACCGATATGTTCAAGAGAATTTGCTCAGAGAATTCATCTATGTCTCATCCGCAGCAATACATTCACACTCCATTCTTTCATGACTGCCACCTTGAACCCTGTATCATTAGATAGTTTTCATCTCTAAAATCATTTACTCCGTTCTGTGTCGTAGATGTGGGATTCATTAAGGCCCTCCTACGACGGGTCACTTCTTGTCGACATCAGCTCATTATCCAAAAAGTCGACTTAGGAACAACCCTTTCAGTACTTTGAAGCTTGCATGCCTCAATGGCAAGTTTCTCACTTCAGGCGACAGGTTTACATCAATGGCCTTCGAACGAAAGATTTTGCGTGGTGTTCGATGCCAAGTCCCTTTTCACACCACGCGAATTGTACTGTAGTACCTTGAGGGCCATCATCATTATCGGTGATTCCTCTCGTGCTTGTTAACAACTCACATCATTGGTTGGTAATCAGGCGATGTCCTTCTAGTTCGACTCTAGAACATCTTTCACATGGATTGACTTATACTCCGAGTGAAGATTGGACGAGTTTGAAGACCCCAGATCTAGTTTAATCCATCTGGGCTACGATATATTCAAGAAAATAAAGACATCAAATGTACATCATTGCTGCACAGATGATCATTCGAATCAAAGGACGACGACTCTATCAGAATCATCAGTCTACCACACAGACGGTTGTCTGTCTTATGTACATGAAAATAAATTTATAAAGTTGAGCATGGGAATGCGCGCCTTAGCTAGATCATGAAAAATATTATGAAGATAATGTATTTTATTGTATCTTATTACAGGTTGCCTTTCAGCTCGAAAAAAAACTTGGGATCCTCATGATAAAGCATTTCACCCGACATCAAAAGATTAACGACCTCATACTTTAGGGGGAAACTGTTATAGACATTTTTGGGCACTGTAACCCCAATCATACATGTCCATAAACCAAGGGCTCCTAAGTACCTAAAAGTGTTGCTTCACACCCTAAAGGAACAAGGTCAGCTAATTACATCATCTCCCAGGAGTTCTCCACAGAAAACTGCTCAGAACTGGTCAAAGCTGGACCATACAGACTGCCCAGTGCAGAGGGTGCGATGCATCTCACCTACTCAGTGCAAAGGGTGCGATGCATACTGGAAAGACCTTCTGTAGGGTGCGATGCGCGAGAGTAGACAAATGGGGGAGACGGTTTCCAAGGTGGATCATCATGGAATCTTCCAGAAACTTCTCCTATGACACTTGCCTCTCTGAATTCGCGTAGGGATGAGTAAGAGATCATCAATCTCCAAGTTGAATCAAGAAATATCAGAGAGAGGACACTAATCAAAATCCCAGAAGCTGACTCACCCCCCTGCAATCATCTATATATGGATCCCTCATCCCAGAGATCTAGAGGCTGGAATTTTGTATTTTGTAAGGAAGTGTTGTTGGTTGCTTGCTGGAATATCATAGTGTTGGGTGATCTAAGCTTTTCATGAGGTGAAGAATGGTTTTCATGCTGAGAGGATGATGCTGGTTCAGAACAATTGGTTGTAATCCTCTTTGCTATTCTTGATATTAATAAATCTATTCAAGTTTTCCTCCTCATTCTTCTATGTTTTATGATATATGCATTTGTGTGGTCAATATATATCTGGTCCTATATTTTTTATGATTGTAGATCTCTATTTTTCGATAGTATTGTGCTGCTTTGATCCCATAGGTGCTCTTTGAAGCCGAGTAGACGAAGGAAAAGCGACAAGGATCTGCCAAAAGGGAGAGGAACCAGGCAAGGAATCAAGCACAAGACTGAGGTTGGTGTCCTTTGCTCCTCCCTTATCCACTTCTCATAACGGAAAGCGAAAGTAGTTTTAGTTTGTTCGTTTCTAAGATAGCTACCAGTCTTAGTGGGACTAGCAGCTCCGAGTGGACCCTAGATGTCCCAATAACATAACCCACGTAGTTAACTGGGGGTTAGAGGGGGGGAGGTCACAGGGGGTTTGAGGGGTACCCGTAACCCCACTTTATGGGGTCCAGGGTAGCGCCCCAGAAAATTTTAGTTTTGGACCCTATGTTAGGTTGGGTGAACCCACATATGGTTCTGTGCATGATTTTTGCATATGTTTTTTGGACGCGATGGTTTTCGGTCCATGGTTTTGGACACGACGGTTTTCGGTCCATGGTATTGGATGCTTCGGCATGTATAAATATGTATTGTAACGTTGAAAGCAGCATAATGAAAAATCAAGTTGGTAGTCCTGGTTTTGGGATCCAGGGGAAAATCTCTGTGTATATGTGTTTTATGTGTTATGCTCTCACATTGTTTATTTTCAGTGTTTTAGAATTTTTATGCAGGTAATTTCTGTATGGGGTTAAAACCTACGTTTGGTATCAGAGTTATTTTGGCTTCACGAGGATGCCTTTGTTGCTGAGGGGTTTCGCTTAGGCCTATGGTAGATACTATTCAGTGGGAGATCTGCGAGATCGATTCTGTTGGTGAAAGAAGATGGTGAGCAGTGGAAAGATAGAGATCAAGAAATTTAATGGTCAGAGTTTTGAGTTGTGGAAACTCAAGATGGAGGATCTGTTGGTGGATAAAGATCATTGGATCGCAGTAGATCCAGGTACTAAACCAACGGGAGTGTTCGATGAAGAATTGAAGAAGTTGGATTCGAAAGCAAAGAGTACAATACAATTGTGTGTCTCAGATTTTGTATTGTTGAAGGTATCAGGGGAAGCTATGGCGAAGGCTTTGTGGGACAAGTTAGGGACTTTGTACCAATCTAAGTCTCTGGTGAATAAATTGTTACTACAAAAAAAGATGTATAACTTAAGGATGAAAGATGGAGACTCGGTGACAAAGAATGTAAATGCATTTAATACTGTGGTAAGTCAGTTAGCATCTGTTGATATTAAAATTTCAGATGAAGATAAGTGCATCAGCTTGTTGTGTTCTTTAGCAGATTTGTGGGATAGTTTGTTTGTTACAATAGGTAGCAATGCAATTTCCTTGTAGTTTGATGAAATAGTCTCATCCTTGCTAACGGAGGAGATGAGACGGAAAAATATGGATAGTCAGAATGGTTATTCCTTGTCTGTACAAGGATGGTCCCAGAACATAAACAAAAATAAGTCATTGAGTGGGAGATCTAATTCTAGAGGGAGATCTAAATCTCCAGGAAAACCTGTAAAGGTGGTGTGCTAGAAATGTGGAAAGGAACGACACTACAAAAGGGACTGTAAATCTAAATATCCTGATTAAAGGAAAGGGCTCTGATGATGCTCCTTCTGCAGAGGCGAAAACCACCTCAGATGAAGGTGGGGATGTGTACTTAGCTTCTTCAAGTACACATGTAGATCATGAGGCATGGTTGATTGACTTAGGCGCATTCTTTCACTTCACTCCCCATAGAGAGTGGCTCTGCGAGTATGAGAAATACGATGGTGGTGATGTCTTCTTGGGGGGCGACAAGAAGGCTAGAATCATTGGTCGTGGAAAAGTAAAGTTGAAGTTGCAAGGTGGAAGGGTTAGAACACTTCCAGGTGTTCTGCATATTCCTACATTGGCAAAAAATCTAATTTTTGTAAGAAGGTTGGATGATGCAGGTGTAAAAACAATGTTTGAGAAGGATACTTGCAAGATGGTTCGAGGAGCATTGGTATTAATGCAGGGAGTTTAGATTGGAATTTTGTACGAGCTGCAAGGTAGAACGGTTGTTGATGGGTGCAAAAGTTCTGTGGTTACTAAAAGTGGAGTAGAAAATCTAGTGGTCTTTGGAGAGAATACCATTTTGTGGCATCAAAGGCTTGGACATATTGGAGAGAAGGGCCTTTGAATACTTCATGGTAAAGGTATGGGAGAAGATATGAGTAATATCTCTCTGGATTTTGATTTCTATCAAAATTGTGTATATGGGAAGCAGAATCGGGTGAGTTTCCCCTCTGGTAGTAAGAGGGCGAAACATATATTATAGATTATGCACAGTGATGTGTTTGGACCTAGGAAGGTTCAACTAGGTAAGTTTGTGTACTATGTATCATTTATAGATGACTTCTCAAGGAATACATGGATATATTTCCTTAAGAAGAAATTTGAAGCCTTTGACAGGTTTAAAGAATTTAAGGCTCTCATGGAAAATCAAAAAGAGAAGAAGATAAGGTTTTGATAACAGATAATGGTGGAGAGTTTTGCAGTAAGGAATTTGAAGAATTACGTAAGAAGTGTGATATAGCACAACAGAAGACTACTCCATATACACCTCAGCAAAATGGAGTTGCAGAAAGAATGAATAAGACGTTGATGGAAAGGGCAAGAAGCATGATTAGTGGTGCCAGGTTAGGACAAGAATTTTGGGTAGAGGCGGTGGATACTACATGTTACCTGGTCAACAGGTCACCTTCATCAGTGTTGGAGGATAAGACTCCACAAGAGGTATGGACTGGTAAGAAACCCTCTCTTTCACATCTGAGGGTATTTGGATGTGATGCACATGCACATGTTCCAGAGGAGAAAAGAACCAAGTTGGATAGTAAATCTGAAAAGTGCATCTTTATTGGGTATAAGGATGGTTTAAAGGGCTATAAGCTTTGGAACCCAGTATCAAGGAAGGTTTTGTATAGCCGAGATGTGGTGTTTAGAGAGGTAAAAGATGTTATTAAACATGAAGTCCAACCAAAGGAACCTAAGAAGATAGAGTTTGAGCTAAAGGAGGAAGAATCAGACTCTACAATGGAGGAGGAATTAGAAGATGAAGAGCCACAAACTCTGGGTGTGAGAAGATCAGTTCGAGAAAGAAGGCAGCTAGAAAGGTATAGTCCATCTGCTTTCTGTTCAAATTTTTCTTTGTTTGTTACTGATGATGATCCAAGAACTATGAAGGGAGTAGTAGATTCAGAGGATGGAAAACTTTGGAAAGAGGCCATGGTTGATGAAATGGCATCTTTGCACAAAAATGAGGCTTGGTATCTGGTGGAGTTGCCAGTTGGAAGGAAACCCATTGGCAACAAATGGGTGTTCAAGAAGAAGACGAATGCAGAAGGAAAGGTAGAGAAATACAAAGCTCGGTTGGTAGCAAAAGGTTATTCCCAAGTGCCGAGAATTGATTTTGGTGAGATTTTTTCTCCTATTGCCAAGGTAGCTTCTATTAGATTACTTTTATCTGTTGTTTTTGCTTTTGATTTTGAGGTAGAATAGATGGATGTGAAGACAACATTTCTTCATGGGGATCTAGAATAGGAAATATACATGAAGCAACCTGAAGGCTTGGCAGTGAAGGGTAAGAAAGAACTGGTATGAAAGTTAAGGAAGTCTTTGTATGGGTTAAAACAGTCACCAAGGATGCGGTATCAGAAATTTGATACATTTATACGGGGACTTGGCTTCACCAGAAGCAAAGAAGATCACTATGTGTATCTTAAATTAATTGGTGACAGTGTAATCTATCTGGTCTTGTATGTGGATGATATGTTGCTGGTTGGAAATGACAAAGAAATTATCCAGGATTTGAAGACCCAATTGTCCTCCAAATTCGACATGAAAGATCTTGGTGTTGCAAACTATATTTTGGGCATGGAAATTAAAAGAGATCAGGCAAAGAGGAAGCTTTGGTTAAACTAGAGGAAGTATGTCGAGACAATACTACAGAGGTTTAATACGCAGGATAGTAAACTGGTGAAGGTTCCTATTCCTGTAGGTCTGAGGTTATCTGTTGAACAATGTCCCAAGACACAAGAAGAGGAAGAGGATGTTTTCCATGTTCCATATGCAAGTGTAGTTGGTAGCCTAATGTATGCAATGGTTTGTACTAGACCAGACATTGCACATGCAGTGGGAGTATTGAGCAGGTTTATGTCAAAACCAGGAAAGGAGCATTAAAAAGCATCGAAGTGGGTTTTCAGGTATTTGCGTCGCACTAGTGATTATGGTTTATGCTAGCAAGGAAGACCAAGATTGGATAGAGTGTTGGATATTCATGGATTTGTTGATGCAGACTGGGCTAGAGATATGGATCAGAGAAGATCTATAAGTGGGTATGCGTTTAACCTATTTGGAGGTGCAGTCAGTTGGATGAGTAAGAAACAATCTGTAGTGGCACTATCAACTACAGAGGCAGAATACCTGGCAGCCACGTATGCAAGCAAGGAAGCAGTTTGGCTGCAGAGATTTTGTTCAAGTATGGAGTTAGTACAAGAATCTATAAGGATAGACTGTGATAGCCAATGTGAAATTTTGTTGGCAAAGAACCCTGCATATCATTCGAAGACAAAGAACATTGATGTTCAGTGTCACTTTGTGAGGGATATGATAGAAGAAAAAAAGGTGTTGCTGGTAAAGGTGGACACTTTGAAGAATACTGCAGATGCATTGACAAAATCTATGAGCTCTGAGAAGTTCTCTTAGTGTAGAGAAACAATGGGTGTTGCAGGGTTGGATAAATGACTAAGCTCTCTTGTGGCCCCATGTGGAAAGAAAACAACAAGTGGGAGAATGTTGGGTTGTGTTATATTCTTTCCACAACTAGCACATGCAGTTAACCGAGGGTTAGAGGGTGGGAGGTCACAGGGGGTTTGAGGGGTACCTGTAACCCCACTTTATGGGGTATGGGGCAGCGCCCCAGAAAATTTTGGTTTTGGACCCTATGTTAGGTTGGGCGGGCCCACCTATGGTTTTGTGCATGATTTTCGCACATTTTTTTTGGACACGATGGTTTTCGGTCCATGGTTTTGGACGTGATGGTTTTCAGTCCACGGTATTGGATGCTTTGGCATGTATAAATATGTATTGTAACATTGAAAGGAACATAATGAAAAATCAAGCTGGTAGTCCCGGTTTTGGGATCCAGGGGAAAATCTCTATATATATGTGTTTTATGTGTTATGCTCTCGCATTGTTTATTTTTTGTGTTTTAGAATTCGTATGCAGGTAATTTCTATGCGGAGCTAAAACCTACACTCACAAGCCCGCGTGAGTGTGGTTGTTATCCAAATTGTCAGTTCAGAGGGTGCGGTCTCGAGATATGAGCCTCAATTTTAGGTAAGCCTCCAGGCCAATGCCCAAAACTTCTAGAGACTTCTTAGAATCATAAGTGACATATAAAAAATGCTACACATCCAAACTTAGAGAAAAAAATTGACCTAGAATTCCTAGAAGATAAAAAATATTTTGTCAAACACATGGAAAATAACATGTAAGCTACACGTATGAATTCATATCTGATCATGAAATTCTGAGATTCATCTGAGAATCACCATGAAGGTTCTATGACCTCTCCACATATCTTCAACAACACTTATTAGCCCATACATTCATCAACCAATCAATAGAAAGGAAATTCATGATAAGAGCTATAGATGATACACATCATATAAACAACATATAAATAGAAAATAACCAACATATAAACAATGGAAAACCAACCATAATATCACCAAAATTATTGATAAAAGTGTACATAAATCACAAAAGAGGAACAACTCTTATTAACATATGAAAATAAAAACCAAGTTAGGGACTTCCATGTACCACCTAATCATAGACTGGTCTGAACCAAATTTCTCTTTCAACCAATCACCCCTGCACCATGTTCCAAGCATGAATGTGGGATCTCATGGAATAAACCAAAACAAAACCAAACCATGGCTTCAAGAGGCCAACCACATGAACCCTTAACCAATAATTCCACTTCACGGTCAGACATCACTATCATCAATCTGACTAGTCTCTACCCAATTTTTTAGGGCTCCAAGAATTAGTAACTCAACCCACAATCTTCTAGGGCTAGAGAGAATTTATGCAACCTAGCTCCAGGGACTAGTAACTCAACCCAAGTTGTTCCAGGGATTCTAGAGTGTTTGTTCTAGCCCACATACATAAGGAATTATGAGCACCAACTAGAAAACAATGAAGTGGAAAAACCCACAACATGATGGCTATCTCGGAAATGGCAAGGCAAGGATAAAACCACTGTCAATATAAGAAAATATTCATTCCAATGACAACTCATAACCATAAAATCAAATGCATATACCATGCATCCATAAATCAGTAAGGAAATCACACATGTAACCTATTACCTACAAAGTAATCCAGTCGTAGTTATTGATCCACTTGTTCCATTGCACTTTCCTTCTTTACTTCGCCTTCTTTATCCATATCAAATGTATGCCAAAGTGCTCTGGATGCTCCAATTATACTGTAAGTGTGTAAGAGTATGAAATAACGAGAGAATAGATGAGAGCTCCAGCATTGAATTGACAAAAATCTGTGAATTCATCGTCATAATCCTTTTTATTATCAAGGTATCTATTTTCTTCATTTTCCTTGATTTCTCCTTCAATTTCCCTCTCATGCAAATTTGTGACCTTTCATCTCCTTTTTCTCCTATTTTCCTTTATTTTCATAAATAAATTCATATTAATTACTCTTTTCATTTTCCAATGACTTTTCCAATTTCCATATCGATTAATTAATCACTAGTGATACCCCATCACTACTTTTTTTCTAACATTCAACTTGGAATACGTGTCCTATGACCTTGGTCTTATTTTTTTTACTTACATAGGAAATCAACTAGAGGTTGTTACAGACCCCTCCCCCTTGGAGGAACATCATAATCAATGTTCAATGGTAGTTATAAACCAACAAAACACATTATACCCATGGAGCTTTATAACACAACTCTATACAACATTTACATCATATCATATGACCATCATACCATGAACACCGTACCACTTATTGGAGCTTTATATCAAAGCTCGATGTAGTATATACAACATACATATGCATATATATACATATAACCAATCATAACATCAAACACATATATCTAAATACATTTGCTTAACCAACGAATATAGAAGTATACATAGCCGACATCTGATCAACCATCTCCAATGTAGCTTAATCTGGACAAAAGTGCTTCTAATGCTCTTTAACTTGCTTGATTTCTCAATTCTAGGGCATGAGCATATTCTGCTGTAAAATGGACTAGGGTTCCAGTTGGAATTCTCCTTTTGTTCCACCTGCAATATAGACCAGTCAATTACATGATCAACATCCTTCACATACTTCTTAAGCAATGAAACATGGAAATCATCATGGACTTTCATTGTCAATGGTAGTGCAATTCAGTAGGCCATTGGTCCAATCATCTCAAGGATCTCAAAAGGTCCACAATACCGTGGCGCCAACTTGACATATGATCTAATCTTTACGGAGCTCTTATTGGGCTTGATGTGAAAGTACACATGTTCCCCAACTTCAAACTCCTTAAATACCTTGTGTTGATATGCATAACTCTTTTACCTATCATGTCATGCCTTTAAATTCTTCTTGATAACATGCATTTCATACTCCATCTCTCCCAACAGGTATGGTCCAATTAGTACCAAGTTCACTAGATCACACCAACTGATGGGAGTATTACAACTTTTCCCATAAAGTTCCTCAAACAGACTCATCTTCAAGGAATCTCGATACCCATTATTATATACAAACTCTAATGAAGGAAGATACTCTTCCCACTTATACTACTCATGCATGGGATACATTCTCAACATATTTTCCACAATCATGTTAACCCTCTCTATATATCCATCTGTCTAAGGATGACGGGATGTATTAGAAGCTAATTTTGTCCCCAAACCTAGGAATAACGCCTTCCAAAACATAGAAGAGAAATTGGCATCTTTTTCTAACACAATCTTTGTAGGAACACCATGCACTCTCACTATATCCCTGATGAAAATCTGAGCTGCCTCACTAGCTGAATTAGTAGACTTCATTGGAATGAAGTGAGTTACCTTGGTCAACCTGTCAACCACAACCATGATGGAATAATTCTATCTATATGTCCTTGGAAAAACTATAATGAAATCCATGGAAATGACCTCCCATTTCCACTCTAGAATTGTAATTGGTTGTAACAAATCACTTGAATTCTTACACATTTCTTTTACATCTTGATAATCCAAATGCACTGGGATGAACTCTACCACCTCTTTCTTTAAATTCGGCCAACAGTATAACTTCTTCATAGCTATCAATGTCTTTTGATATCCATGGTGAAATGAATATGGATTAACATGAAATTATCTCAAGGTAAGCTTCTTGATCTCACTATTGTCTAACACATAGATCTTGTCCCTAAATCTCACCAAACTATTTATTTTGAGATGATAATACACATACTAAGCACCTATACTTTTATACCATAACCTATGCTTAAGTTGTTGGCACTTTCCATCCTATTATCCTTCCGGCAAAATCTGCTCCTGTAAGTCTGTCCCATATGAACTCATAGTTGCAATGTGATTTACCTGCACTCTTCTATTAAGAGCATCTGCAACCATGTTCTCCTTACCCTTAATGTAATTGTTCTCAAAGTCAAAATCACTGAGTGTAGCTAACCACTTAGATTTCCTAACATTCATATTTGGTTATTGTTGTAGCCACTACAACACCACCCAAAATTTTGGGCATATCTAAAATTTTGGGTCCTCCCACTGCTTGCCTCAAGCGATTAAAGTGTTCTCTAGTCGTTCCTTTCCTATTTCCCCTTCACAGCTTCTTCTTATCGTACCCTGTCGATGCGCTCACTCGTGAAATCATGCGGTATATATTGCATACGCACATCATGCTTTATCTCAGACACATGACTTAGGATTGCATTAGGGTGTCGCAGGTCAGTGGATTTATTAATGCTTCAAGAGTCCCTCATTATTTTTAGTATCATCTTTGCATGATTCACATCGCTATCAGTAGATGTCATATATTTTAGAAAACGTACATACAATTTGGCCTTCCTTACGATTGACAGTATTGAGGTTTGGGCAAAACCCTAAATGGGAAAAGGTGATTCCCCTCCTTTTTTGACCTAACACGCCTCCCATTAAGCGTGTACTTCCACTGACATTGTCAGGTATCATGGGATAGCTTGTTGCATGTCATATTCCCCTCGGTTCTTGATTGGTCCTACACCTGAACATGTGCATTAGGGCTTGCAAATATTATATACTACCCTTGCATCCTTGTAACTCTAGACATATGTGATTGAACTACGCATGTCGTTTTAAGCTCTTCTTGACTCACCCTGAAGCATGATCACACATATGCATAAGGGTTTGTGATAATACCTCAAGATAGTAACCTTGCTTTGTCTTAGTCCTCGTCCCCTCGAGTGCATTAAGATTCCTCAAATTTCCATCTTACTCGACACCATTTAATGTATAACTGCACCATTGCTTTTGGCATGATATAAATTGCTTACAATTCATAATTTCAGTATGGTGCTAAATCTGAGTTGATTTTCTGATTCGAGCATCTCTTGTTTTACACGTATAATTCAGTTGCATTTTTACTGTCACGTCCATATGAAATTATTTTCATGGTTTTAATTATTTATCTCGTTTTCTTTGAAGGGATTTAAATGAAGCTGCATTGGGCACATATTTAAGAAAGAAGGATGAGATTGAATAATAGTTTAGAAATATGCCACTTATAGAGAAAAAAATTGTCTTCTGATATAAATATTGACTTCATGAGGCTTTGGTAAGGACAACATTTCATAGGACAAGGCGTATTCTTGATACACAACATGGTGGATGATATTATGTTTTAATGGAATAGTTGCCAAGAATAATTAAGAGCTAAGTAGCCACCATAAATCTAGCATGCATCCCAAAGTGATGCATGGAGCATAAGGTGTATTATGTGGTCATGGAAGGTGAGCAGTCCATTCAATTAATGTGAAGCATGATGTGGATTACCACTTCAAAATCTGTGTTAAAATACAAATATAAGGATCATTGAGGATTGATTAGAAAAATCACATTGTGCATAAGGGTCTCCTGCGATATGCTCGAAATCTTTTCTAATGCGATAGGCTAAGGTTCATGATGCAATGAGTTGATTATAATCACCATATCAATTATACACAAGTGTTGTTGGTAAATTGGGAGGAACATCTCCAGGTTTGAATACGAGTCACGATTTTCGCTTTCATTATTGGAAAATCATAGTCCTATTCTCATTTGTGAATGAAAACTCGATACTGAACATTCTAATTACTACTTGCATGGAGGTCTCACCTTCCATTTGTGACTTGAATGATCACACTCCCAAAATTTGACTTGGACAGAGTCACATCATCACTCCTCACTATATTTTTGACTAGATTACTCTGTCAAATAATAAGTCACAAAATCACATTATAAGGCATTAGAAAAACTAAATGGAATAGTTAACTGGACACAATATACACTTTTTAACATGTGGTGACTATTTAATAGATGAAAGGGAGGATCCAAGGAAAGTCCCATAAGTCACATTTTTCCTTAATCAAGATTGAAGGTCGTAGAATCACATTTTAATAATAGCCAGGGAATGTGACCCCTTATGTAGTGTGATTGTGTGACCCCTGGGAAATTGCACCTTTACCAAAGTCACAAAATCGCAATCCATGAGCTGCTAAAGGGTGTGATTTTTCATTACAATGCAACCTTCTGACTTCTCAACCAGTTGTTGAACTACAGAATTGAACCCCTGATCAATTGACCAAGGCTGCTAAAATCCAGCATTATTTCACTCCTCTCTCACTCCTCACCAATATATATACAATCCATGTCACTTTGAGTGAAATATTTGCAGGTAGAAAGACATTAGCATAGGTAAGAAAAGGGAAAAAAGTAGCATGCAGTCCAGGGATATGAATACAATGGGTGGATTTGGTGTCTTTGCGTCATAGCATCTACATTATTGTGTACTTTGCATAACTCTTGGATTGTTGTAAATTGACAGAGGGCTACCTATGGAGACCTATACTAAATTAGGGAAGGGTGCAAGAGGCTGAAAGGGAGGATCCAAGAAAAGTCCCGTCACGAAATCTGTTAAGGCTGACCTTCAATTTCTTGTTGGAAGGCTTGCGAGATATCTGAAGAATAGTAGATATGCCAAGATGGTTGGGATTGGAGCCCCCATTTTTTTTGCAGTTGTTCTTGAATACCTAGAAGTTGAGGTTCTTGAATTGGCAGGAATGCTACCATAGACAACAAGAAGAATAGAATAATTCCGCACCATATTCAGCTCGCCGTGAGAAATGACGATGAATTGGGAAAGATTTTGGGGAGATTTACCATAGCTCATGGAGGTGTAATTCTCAAAATTCACCAGGTGCTCTTTCACAAGAAGGTTGGAGAAAAGAGGCCAGGGAAGGGTAAAGGTTCAAAGAAGTCCTAGTGGCATTTGGATTTTGGGGTTTTGGTATATTTGGAAGCATCCATAGCCATGGATACGAATGTGCCTGATTTAACTGTTAGCGGTCTGGGTTTCATGAATTTTTATTTTGTGACTTTGATGTTAATGTTGTAGCCTTTGATGGTTTTATGGGTTACGGTGCCTATCTGGCCATGTTTCTCTCTATTTTGTTTGGGTGGAATCAATCTGGACACTGGTGGTGATGCCTTTTGATGAGCCCCAAAAATGGATAATTATTTGGGCTCATTCAACCTCCTAATTTGACTTAATCCACCATTCTCATTAGTTTATTGCATGTTTTTTATTATATTTATGCTAATAGAGTGAATTTGGTTAGTCATTATGCCAACAAGTCTAATGGGTGCTTTGTGTAGCCTTTTTCGTCAATTTGGAGACAAAATTGAAGGTCTTAATGAGCACTTGGCAGCCAAATTCGTGGGAGAACAAGGGAGAGGATTTGTAGGAAGGTGTCCCCTTCATTTATGGGCCCTTACCTTGAATTCTCCACCATCAGCTCGGAGTTCAAAGGCCACCAAATCAATTAGCACAAGGGCAGCCAAGCAAGTCAAGTAGGACTGCTGTTAACTACAAGTTTTGGGCAGCTGAGTCCCTAAATTTGAGGAGGACTATTGGGGTCCTCAAATTGTATAAATAAGAAGGCTTAGGGCCTCATTTTGGTTAGCTAGTGGTCAAGCATTTTGTAGCTGGTAGTTATTCATTTCATAGTCTTGTTGTAGTCATTTTGTAGTTCGATTTTTAGGCAATAGATTAGTTTTGCTGTCAGCTCATTTTCAAGTTCTCCTTGTGGACAGTTTTGATGTAACTCTTCATTTCTTGATTAATAAAGATGAATCCAGCTTGGCACCAGCTCTAAATATCTCTTAGGAGGCTGTATCTCTTGGGGTTGGGCCCATCTCAAGCGCTCAGTACCTCCTTTGTTTACCTTTATGTGTCTTTGCTGCATTCTTAGAGTAAAATCTGCTATTTAGATTTAAAACTTGTTGTGTTATTTAGGTTGCTTTTGATGATTAAAGTAGATTTTCATGTTTAGATTGATTTGGATAGATTAATAACATAAAGGATCCTTGGAAAAAGGGGCTCAAGCACCTCTGATCTTACCTCTCCCTCAGTGGGATCATGAGTTGGGACAAAGGTGACCTTGCTGCCCACAAAAACATTGACTTTGCTTTGCCATGCAATCATTAGTGTTTGGTTTTCATTTGCAGAAGTTGGTTACATGTTCAGATCTTTGAATGCTTCATTGCATAGTTAATATACATGGTTTCCTTGCAAATAAAGCTGTTGTCCATTCTTGTTACTGTTAGCTAGATCATATTAGGGTAGCATAACTAGATCTTTGTTTTCTTGCTTGTCTTTGTTGGTTCAGTTGGAAACACAAATTGCAGAGCACCTGTACCACTTCCCTATCTACCCAGACTCCCTCAAACCCATCTTCTCCCTCTCCTAACTTGGTTTCTTGCCTCACGTTGCCATACTGCCCTCATAACCCTACCTTTTGTGCAACATTACTTCAGTCTTCTTGGAACAAGTCCAGCCATCCACACCTTCTCCTCAACTCCATCCTCCAAGTCCTAGACCTCTTCACACCCCTATTTCACCTCCATACTCATTCCTCCATATTTTTCCCTCCATCCATGCTCCAAAATCCCATTTCGAAACATCCTCTAGAAGAATTACAGAACATCCTGTAGAAATCCTGAACATCCTCTAGAACCCCTGCAGACTTCCTGTAGAAGCTCATAAACACGGTTTCTTGGCAGCCAAACTTTGTGAGACTCTCTGGAAGGGTGTTAGGGACCCCTTAGACCCTCTATGAACCTTCCCGACCTTTCTCAAGCATTTCTCCTCCTTGATCCACCTCTGCACAGTCAAAAATAGTTAGAAGCACATGCATGATAATTCCAACAACTTAAACAAAAATACAAAAAGATGTTTTCTTCAGATAGAGGTAGTCTAGACACATGTATTTTACCTTCATAGAAGTAATGGCATCTCTTTTAGTAGTTTGCATGCCCTCCTTTGCATCAGTAGGACTAGCTGGTAGAATTAGGGTTTGCTAGGGTTTGCATTTCTTTTTGGCTCTCAGCAATTAGATTAGCTTCCTTCGAGTTAGCTTTCATCCATCAATTAAAAAGCTTCTTCTAAGAGCTCATAGAAGTTGGCTTAAGCTCCTAGCGGAATTGTGCCAGCTGACCAAGTGACAGCTGCGGCAAGAGCTAGTACTTGTGCATACAGCACCGTCGCTTGCAAGTTTGTTATGAACTACCGGGTTGATAAAATTAAAGAAGGGAGTTCCAAGAGTTGTAGCATTATTGCTACAATACTGGGGCTCACCATCTTTTTGGCGCCGTTGCCGGGGAAGCGTCAGAGTATTGGTGATTGCCGCTTTTCTTCTATTTTCCACTACAATCTTCTGCTAAGTAGTTTATTTCGTTTCCATTATGCAATTTTGTTTATGCAAAAGTAGATTAGCCTTTCCCGCTTTCATAGATTAGCATTTCAATTCCGCAATTTCATTTCTGCAAGCGTAGATTAGCATTTCAATTCGACAAGCGTAGACTAGCATTTCATTCCTGCAATTTCATTTGAGCAAAATAGATTAGTCCCTTCCTGCTTTCATTTCAATTCCGCATTTTCATTTTAGCAAGATAGTTAGTTGTAGTTCAATCTATTTCAGTTTTGCAGGTAGAAGTAGAAAAAGCAAAAATCAACCAAAAAGATTTCACTTCATGCCTTGTAGGAGTAGAGATAAGTTAGAAAAATGATTGCACAACTCCCCCACTGCTTCACACAACCAACATTCTCTCTTCTTCGATGGTTGTGATTAAGGAACCCTTAGGTGGACAACAAGACATATTTGAAGAACCTCAAGGGAAGAAGAAGAAGAAACCATTCCTCTGGAGCAAATGGCTACAAGCAGAAATGTTGGGAGCAGTCCCTTGTCCAAAGACGAATTTGAAGATCAGATAGAAGAAATCAAGAGTGATATGAGGCAGTTTCTTGCCATGCAATTGGATACCCTGTGGATCCAAAAGAAGCAAGAGGAAGCCAAGAGGGCTTTGGTCATCTTTTGTCCCAGGTGCACTAGAAAGCATCCTAGGAATGAAGGTCCATTACACTCCCTGGAAGTGTGTTTCATCTGTGAAGAATACCATCCTACAGATCAGTGCCCTTCCTTACCCAGAATCAAAGCTACATATCAGAGAGCCAAAGGATCCACTGAATCACTCTATTATATGAGCCAAAGGAGGCCGCATGAACCTAGATCTTACCAGCAGGAACTGCAAGGGACACCCGAGACCTATTATGACCCCTATCAAGCCACTTTCATGCCTTCTTGGGGTCCCCCTACTCATCCTTCCTGGTTCACACCTCCTCCTTGTTCCTTCATAGATCCATATTATGCCCAACCAACTGCTCACTCGTTTCACTCTTATGCTCAGCCACAACCTCAGTGGAATGCACCTCAGCAGGGGTGGAGGCCCCAATACAACACTCCTCCCGCTTCTTTTCCTCCAACACCTGCTCATCCACAACCATCGCCTCCTGCTCCACCAAGGCAACCCCAAATGCCTACCCAATCACAACCCCATCCACATCCATCTCAAATCTACGCCCCCACTCAGCTACCCATACCACAATTTCCAAACCTGTCCATTGGAGTAGCTCAACACAATTGCAATGCTGGGACACAACATGTCCAAATGACTCCTCTTGAGCTCAATGATCTTCACCATAGCTCAGGAAGAGTATTGCAAAAAAGAGACTATATTGAAAGCATTGAAGGACCACATCAGGCAAAAGAAGATTCAGAAGAGGAAATCAAAGAACCATGGGCTTTACTTGATGAAGAGAAGACATCAGAAGCAGAGATAAAGAAAGATCCTTCATGGTTACCATCAAATCTTCCATGTATTCAAGAGAAAGATCAGCAAAAAGAGGAAGATGAAGAATTCATAGTAGAAAGTGACATGAAACATGACCGAGATCAACAAAAGGACCAAGGATATCATAGCTATATTGAGATATGGTTTCAGAAGGTCACTAAGTTGCAGCAGTACTCTCTTCTTCAGCTATGTTTGATCCCTTCAAAGTCAAATCATTTGGTCTCTGAGATCCGGATAGCTGTCAAAGCATGCATTTCAATCCTCCACATCAGTTTATCTCTAATCTCGATGTGCACATGGCTCCATTGGAAGTATTCTTATACTTGAGAACGATTTTGTTTTTCAAGTAGGGTAGGGTAGAAAAAAGAACAAAAAAGAAAAAAAGAAAAAAGAAAAAGAAAAAATGAAAAAAGATGAAAATAGAAATCTAAGGTGAAAACCTCCTCGGAGGCACCTTAGATTGGCTCATTGATTGAAAACCTCCATGAGGCAGTCAATGGGTTGGGAAAAAAGAGAAAAGAGAATAAGATCTCTGGGTGAAAACCTCCCTTGGAGGCGCCCAGGGCAGGCAATTAGGGTGAAAACCTCCATGAGGCGCTCGAGTTGTTTTTCAAAAAAAAAAATGAGAAAAAGAAAAAGAAAAATAAATCTAATTCCCATTGAATAATTTTAGGTTGCAGCAATGACATTGCAGGTCAGGAGGATCACTCAAAACAAAGACAAAGGAGTTTTTGTTCCTTCTACGGGAAGATCTATATTTCTACAGGAAACATCCTGTAGAACCTTCAAGCGAGCCAGATTCGATTATGGAAGGGAATCTAATGCTTGGAATATATTTTTTAGGCCTGCAAGCACCTCTGTGTCCATCCCTCGCCTTTCTCCATCATTTTTCCATCTCATTGTGCTTCTACAGGAAGTTCTTGTAGAAATTGTAGGAAGCTAGAAATGGATTTCAAAAAGGTGGTTTGGCGAACATGGTAGCTTCCTCAAGGGTTCAAAAGTCCTCCTGCAATCTTCAAACTCCTCCTCCATCATCTCCATACCTGCATCACAGCCCAAGCTCAGTTTTTCTTTCCATGCAAAAACTTGCAAAATGCTTTGAAGAGAAAATACATAGAACAAAATTTGTTTTTTCCATAACTTGAAAACCATGAATCCATTTGAAAAACCATTTTACAGGGAGTTGTATAGGGATGATGGAAACATGCTCAAGCATTTTCAGCCCATTCCGATGCACGGTTTCCAAGAAATCAGCCTCCATCACCATCATCCATTTTTTCATTTTCTCCATATCCGTGCATCCGTTTCAAAACATGTTTCATGGGGATATGCATATGGATGATAGTAACCTACTCAAGCAGTTTCAGCTGATTCCGATGCACGGTTTCCGAGAAATTGATCTCTGAAATCTTCAGCCATTTTCCATTTTTCTCGAAATCTGTGCATCCATTGATCACGATTTTGCTGTGGGAGGTGCATCATGATGATAGGAACATGCTCAGAAGTTTTCATATCAATCCGGTTTACCGTTTGGGAGCAATGGCCAAAACAAGTTCTGGCCCGGTGAAAATTCAGCAGCAGCAGCTTGAACGTGCAGATTTGAACGTGGAAACAAATGCCTGGAGCTTAGATCTGGCTAGAGGACACCTGCACAAGAAAAAAGACAACCAAAAAAATCAGCAACCAAGCCACATGCAATCACAAAAACAAATGCATGTAGCAAATGAAGGATCTCAGCACTTCACAGCAACCACACACGACTTGCAGGTACGTGACTAAACTTGTTCCTCTATTGCATGAATCTAATCTAAGCATTGCATGAACGAATGAGATGGTGAGATTCAGTTAGAAAGGTAGCAAGTCTGATTGCACTCATCCAGGGATCGTCAGCGCATGTGTGTAGTCAGTCACGGGAAATTAAAAACAAAAAATTAAAAAAATAAAATAAAAAAAAACAGACAGTGGTAGAGAGTTTAAATCCAGCGCAACTGATTAACGGGAAGAGGACATGCAACTCATCACAGCACTGCCGTCTACATGTGGCCACGTACGCTTGGCCACTGCACTCTCTCACCATGAATCGTACCAAAATTAAATGATGCTCGGCTCTCTCTGGCACCCTCTGTTCAACTGCGGTCACAACTGGAGCACGCATCCACCACTTCCAGATCAGTTAATCAATGGTCCTCTACAAGTTTTCTTCTTGATTTCTTAGATTTATGTCGTTTTAAAAAAAATCTCCCACCTATGCAAGGGCGTTCTACAGGAAATGGGTGGGTCTTCTACAGGAAGTATGACACAGCGTTTTGGAACAAAGAAACCTGAGCTTTCCCTCATCAGATTTGGAGTTCCGAGAAGGGTAGGCTCGAAAACACTCTTCCATGCATGATATATATTTTGAAAGGTGGTGAATTGAACTATCTGGAGCAGGAGAATTAGAGACCAGTTTGCCTGTAAGTCAAAAATAGCAGTGTGATTGTGTGTTGCATGGAATTTCTCAGTTTTTCTGCATCTCTCCACGTTTCCGGTCTAAAATTCTCTTATAAGGAAGGCATGTGCAGCTGTGAGAGCCAGCCTGTGGATGAAAATTTTAAAATTTGCATATCTGAATGTGTCCTGAGAAGAAAATTTGGTCTCTATCCTCTATCTATAGAAGCAAAACTCTTCCTCTCATAACCAGATAGCTGAAGAATTTTTAATGTCCTTGAGATCTCTTTCTACCAAAAAAAAGAAGAGAACCGAAGAAAAAACTTGGTTAGGGTCTTTTGCATGCATGAACATATTTGTTAAAACAAACTAAGGTATCATATCAGAATTTGATGCAGGTGATCCAAGATTGTAAAGGGATGGAAGTCTTAAATTTGGTAAGGGACTTGGAGAATGGAATTAGAGTCTCACATCAAAGGAGAGACATGAATATTATGTCACATATCCAAGCTAGTTTGGAGCTGTCTAAATTGAGAACAGGGGAACAATACTTTGAGAGTGCTTATAAAAGCAATCAAGCTGGGAATAAAAAATTTATTTACTGTGACAGATCAGGCTTGGCAGCTGACAACCAGATACAGCAAAAAGGGTTAATTGAAGGTGCCCAAAATTGTACAAATGAAGGTTTAGCAAACATTGGTGCGACTTAAAATTGACCATAATACTAATGAGATGAAATAAGTGTAAGGTGGAAATCAGTCATAGGTTGGACCATTCAAGGCATGTAACTAACCAACCAGAAATAGTACGTTTTTGTCTTGTCATAGTACAGTCATACAATGAATAGGTGGGATCTTTTACATGATCAAGAGAAATACAAGGAGCCAAATAAAAGCGAGAGGGGGAGGACAAGGTTGGATACTCAAAGAACTAATGTTGATGAGTTAGTGGAAGTGCTGAAGAAAAATAAAGGATGGCAAGGAAGAAGAACACATTGAAAAATATGAAAAAACCAATGATGAAGAAATGCAAGACATTCATGCAAGGCAAGAACAAACGGAAAAGCAAGAAAAAGGACCAAATTGTTGATGCCAAAACAGTGGGAGGAATGAAGGCACAAACACCAAGGGAGAAATGGTTTCAAACACGGGCAGAGAGGACTAAAAATGTCAAAACAAGTAGGGACACACCCAGGGCAACCACAGCACAGGTCAAGGAGAAGGCATCTTCAGTCAAGCAGGCAAAAACATTGAAGACTGTTTCTACAGGAAGCCAAAACTCAGCTACAGGACTTTCTACAGGAAGTTTGGAAAAAGGGCAGCAAAAGGAGAAATCAGCCGAGATTTTAGCTAAGGAGGTAGCACCTGTGTTGGCCACCCTAAGCACATCCATCCCCTCCATGAACACTCATTCTTTTCAGGGTTCGGACACAATTTAGTCATCGTTCAACTTTCTACAGGAAGTTTTGTATTTTTACCAGAAACATCCTGTAGAAGCCTTTGGATAGGCTAGAATCAATTATGGAGAGGGATTTGAAGCTTGAAGACTGTTGAGGAGACATCCAACCACTCTTTTCTTCCATCCTCCACTGGTTTCATCTCCTTTCGCCACCATCGCTACCATCAGATTGAATATACATGCACACTCATACCAAGGCTCAGAATTCACTAGGAAAAGGAACAGGCAGTGGGAAGAAGCAAAGAAGCATGGTTTCATGACAGAAAAGAGGACATCACTTCAGAAGCTTGGCATGACAAGGAGGCCACCAGGGCCATCAAAGATGAGGAGAGAGATTGGTTGCTCAGAGGATGAGCAACACTTTCAGTAGGGGGTGATGATGAGCCCCAAAAATGGATAATTATTTGGGCTCATTCAACCTCCTAATTTGACTTAATCCACCATTCTCATTAGTTTATTGCATGTTTTTTATTATATTTATGCTAATAGAGTGAATTTGGTTAGTCATTATGCCAACAAGTCTAATGGGTGCTTTGTGTAGCCTTTTTGGTCAATTTGGAGACAAAATTGAAGGTCTTAATGAGCACTTGGCAGCCAAATTCGTGGGAGAACAAGGGAGAGGATTTGTAGGAAGGTGTCCCCTTCATTTATGGGCCCTTACCTCGAATTCTCCACCATCAGCTCTGAGTTCAAAGGCCACCAAATCAATTAGCACAAGGGCAGCCAAGCAAGTCAAGTAGGACTGCTGTTAACTACAAGTTTTGGGCAGCCGAGTCCCTAAATTTGAGGAGGACTGTTGGGGTCCTCAATTTGTATAAATAAGAAGGCTTAGGGCCTCATTTTGGTTAGCTAGTGGTTAGTCATTTTGTAGCTGGTATTTATTCATTTCATAGTCTTGTTGTAGTCATTTTGTAGTTCGATTTTTAGGCAATAGATTAGTTTTGTTGTCAGCTCATTTTCAAGTTCTCCTTGTGGACAGTTTTGATGTAACTCTTCATTTCTTGATTAATAAAGATGAATCCAGCTTGGCACCAGCTCTAAATCTCTCTTATGAGGATGTATCTCTTGGGGTTGGGCCCATCTCAAGCGCTCAGTACCTCCTTTGTTTACCTTTATATGTCTTTGTTGCATTCTTAGAGTAAAATCTGCTATTTAGACTTAAAACTTGTTGTGTTATTTAGGTTGCTTTTGATGATTAAAATAGATTTTCATGTTTAGATTGATTTGGATAGATTAATAACATAAAGGATCCTTGGAAAAAGGGACTCAAGCACCTCTGATCTTACCTCTCCCTCAGTGGGATCGTGAGTTGGGACAAAGGTGACCTTGCTGCCCACAAAAACACTGACTTTGCTTTGCCATGCAATCATTAGTGTTTGGTTTTCATTTGCAGAAGTTGGTTACATGTTCATATATTTGAATGCTTCATTGCATAGTTAATATACATGGTTTCCTTGCAAATAAAGCTGCTGTCAATTCTTGTTACTGTTAGCTAGATCATATTAGGGTAGCATAACTAGATCTTTGTTTTCTTGCTTGTCTTTGTTGGTTCAGTTGGAAACACAAATTGCAGAGCACCTGTACCACTTCCCTATCTACCCAGACTCCGTCAAACCCATCTTCTCCCTCTCCTAACTTGGTTTCTTGCCTCACGTTGCCATACTGCCCTCATAACCCTACCTTTTGTGCAACATTACTTCCGTCTTCTTGGAACAAGTCCAGCCATCCACACCTTCTCCTCAACTCCATCCTCCAAGTCCTAGACCTCTTCACACCCCTATTTCACCTCCATACTCATTCCTCCATATTTTTCCCTCCATCCATGCTCCAAAATCCCATTTCGAAACATCCTGTAGAAGAATTACAGAACATCCTGTAGAAATCCTGAACATCCTGTAGAACCCCTGCAGACTTCCTGTAGAAGCTCATAAACACAGTTTCTTGGCAGCCAAACTTTGTGAGACTCTCTGGAAGGGTGTTAGGGACCCCTTAGACCCTCTATGAACCTTCCCAACCTTTCCCAAGCATTTCTCCTCCTTGATCCACCTCTGCACAGTCAAAAATAGTTAGAAGCACATGCATGATAATTCCAACAACTTAAACAAAAATACAAAAAGATGTTTTCTTCAGATAGAGGTAGTCTAGACACATGTATTTTACCTTCATAGAAGTAATGTCATCTCTTTTAGTAGTTTGCATGCCCTCCTTTGCATCAGTAGGACTAGCTGGTAGAATTAGGGTTTGCTAGGGTTTGTGTTTCTTTTTGGCTCTCAGTTTCTTTTTGCAATTAGATTAGCTTCCTTCGAGTTAGCTTTCATCCATCAATTAAAAAGCTTCTTCTAAGAGCTCATAGAAGTTGGCTTAAGCTCCTAGCGGACTTGTGCCAGCTGACCAAGTGACAGCTGCGGCAAGAGCTAGTACTTGTGCATACAGCACCGTCGCTTCCAAGTTTGTTACGAACTACCGGGTTGATAAAATTAAAGAAGGGACTTCCAGGAGTTGTAGCATTATTGCTACAATACTGGGGCTCACCACCTTTCATATAGTAAATAATTTGGATTAAATTCCTTTTTTCTATGTGGTTCATTTACCAAGTTTTATAAGTTCGAAACACAAAATCCTCTTGTAAATTGCAGGTTCTCACTTATTATTAGATGTATCCATTTTTTTTTTATTTCAGAAAATAATACGATGGGTGGATTCAGGATTTTAAAACAATGGCAGCGACTAGATGCACTGTGATTAAGCGACCTCTAGGACGTCGCACTGCTAGAAAAGTCACGAGATCACATTCTTGTCCTTAGCCAAACACCCAAGTAATGCGACTTTGCGAAAATGCGACCTTTCCTAAATTGTGAACTACCTCACTAGTTTCTACCTTCGTGGAGTGGTCGCCTAAAAAGGTTCTTCTGCTGCATGGTCATACTAGATTTCTAGATCAATCAAAATGGTTAGTTGATTGAGTGATTAACATAAATTAGAAGATGGTTGGTACTCATGACATGACTGTCGGCCGTCAACTTATGCAAAACATTATGTCAGAGTTTTATTGTTCGTGTGTTTTAAGCGTTTTATTGTTCCTGTGTTTCAAGTGTTTTAGTTTGTGCGTTTTGGGGATGGTTCCAAGCATTTTATTGTAAGGTGTTGGCTAAAATACTTAGCTAAACGTAGGTGTCATCCCTTACATTCGCAAGTCACTTATTCACAAATCCACAGAGAAAGGTTAGTTCCATATTTTTGTGTTTCCAACGCTGGCTGAAATGCTTACCCAAATGGAGTGTTGGATCGGTACATTCAAGTGAATTTCAAAATGCACTGATGGGAGAATGGATGATGAGTGCATGTACTTTAGCCATTGTCATTTCTGTGGAGGGATACTTTCTAGAGTGTTCGTTCCGGAGGATATGGAAGAACATATATTTGATAAGCGTAGCATCATAGTTATCACATCATATTATGATATATCACGTGGACATGAGGGAAACCCACCAACCAAAAGTAAGGAGAGGTCATCCATTTAGGATATCTTATGTTTGTTCCCACAAGGAGTTTCCATTCTGGTGGTGGCTGGGCATGATAAGAGAAAATTCAGGGTTTTGATTCCATATGATTAAACTCATGAAGAATGACATGGGACATGGGATTCCATTGAAGGAATTATAACACAACGGAGAAGGCTACTCCTCTATGGATCTCTTAAAAGGAGCTATATTGGCGCATCCTCTATAATGGAATATGTTTGAAGCCATGTTCATCACCAGGGCCCTCTAAGGCCACATGCATTGACAATGCTGGGGCACAAAAATTGACCACATAGGGGTCTAGATTAATTATTTATTAACGTCATTCTTTCAAATAGATGGTTGTATTTCCATTATTACTCTTTGATCAAAATTATGTATGATACATGGTATTTTCCTACAGGTGGAAGGAAGGACACATGATGTTGGTCTACACAAAGGGATTAGGGTTTCTCATGGAACTCGCATAACTAGTGTTTCCTTTAACAAGCCAAATGGGCCCTTCCAAGTTCCAAGAACATTTTAGTAAACTTGAAGGCACATCACCAGAGGATTAATTAATGTGAGGGAAGCACAATGGTAGGAAAATGAGTCTGCTTCAGGACCAAGCATCTGCATAGTTTTCAAATATGGGCAACAAGAATTATAGGGTTTCCAATAACCCTCTACATCCTTCCCATCTCTCTCTTTCATCATAATGTAAATTTCACCCACCATTATATCATTCATTATGTTGGGACTGATGTGAGCATGTAACAATCATTCTTGGCTTGAGAAAGAAGTGGGGAAGATAAAGAGTCAGGAGGGTAGCCAGAAGGGCATGGGGGAATGTCAAGAGTCACGATAGATGAACAGTCACCTGACCTCTATAAATGTATCCTCATGCCTCATACACTAGGGCGACATTTAGCACTTGAGTTGAGGCAGAGATAGATAGTTGATTTATGCTCGAGAGCTAAGGTCACTTAGCTCTTGATAGCTAGTAGTGTGGATCTGTAGTGCGTTTAGAGTTGTGGCACCTGGTGACGGTATCAACAACCCATGTTCCACTATTGGGTATTGACCAATTTCATGATATGTATTTGAAGTTGCAAAAATATTAATAAGATGTTTTATTTATCTTTTTCACTGATTCCCATGCTCACTCATGGTGGTTGTATTAGTTATCTGGCACCTCACCATATTTGTATGTGTGCTTTCATATACACGAGATGTTATGTATTGATACATAGTGGTTGCATGTATGTTTTTCTTTCGAATCTATGTTTACTTGTCGCTTGCCATGTAGGTAACCTATTGTGAACTACTTTTCCATTGACCTATGGCATGTTCCTATTTATTATGTCTGATGGGGTTTGATCTCACTAATCCCTCTCATCATTTATCTTTGCTTATCATTGTTGTGACTTGTTTGCACCTCTTTCTGCAATTTGTCAATCTTGGGTTGATTTTGTTTCACTGCCCAAGAACTTCATTCTTGCCCCACTCTAACATCTTCTCATTTGATAACCAAGAGCAGAAAATATTCATGGTGGCAGCCGGGCCCACATACCAGATGGGGCTCCTATCCTAAATGGTGTGAGGTCTAGTTGGGACTTCACACCAGGGAGACCCCTTAGTCATTGGTGGTACATTTTGGCCAATCAACAGTTAGTCAAACAAGTACTTTAACCCACTATGGTTGATCATTAAGATGAACCTCATGCCAAGAAGTTATCTGGTACCTAACCATATTTGTATGTGTGCTTCCATATACGCGACATGTTATGTATTGATACATAGCAGTTGCATGTATGTTTTTCTTTCGAATCTATGTTTACTTATCCCTTGCCATGTCGGTAACCTATCTTGAACTACTTTTCCATTGACCTCCGACATGTTCCTATTTATTATGTCCGATGCGGTTTGAGCTCACTAATCCCTCTCATCATTTAGCAATTCTTATCATTGTTGTGACTTGTTTGCACCTCTTTATGTAATTTATCAATCTTGGGTTGACTTTGTTTCATTGCCCAAGTACTTCATTCTTGCCCCACTCTAACATCTTCTCATTTGATAACCAAGAGCAGAAAACATTCATGGTGGCAGTCGGGCCCACATACGGATGGGGCTCCCATCCTAAACGGTGTGAGGTCTAGTTGGGACTTCACACTAGGGAGACCCCTTAGTCATTGGCGGTACATTTTGGCCCATCAACAGTTAGTCAAACAAGTACTATAGCCCACTATGGTTGATCATTAAGATGAACCTCATGCCAAGAAGGTATCTGTACCTCACCATATTTGTATGTGTGCTTTCATATACGCGACATGTTATGTATTGATACATAGTGGTTGCATGTATGTTTTTCTTTCGAATCTATGTTTATTTGTCCCTTGCCATGTCGGTAACCTATTGTGAACTACTTTTCCATTGACCTCTGGCATGTTCCTATTTATTATGTCCGATGGGGTTTTAGCTCACTAATCCCTCTCATCGTTTATCTCTTCTTATTGTTGTTGTGACTTGTTTGCACCTCTTTCTGCAATTTATCAATCTTGGGTTGATTTTGTTTCACTTCCCAAGCACTTCATTCTTGCCCCACTCTAACATCTTCTCATTTGATAACCAAGTGCATAAAATATTCATGGTGGCATCGAGGCCAACATACCGAATGGGGCTCCTATCCTAAATGGTGTGAGGTCTAGTTGGGACTTCACACTAGGGAGACCCCTTAGTCATTGGCGGTACATTTTGGCCCATCAACAGTTAGTGAAACAAGTACTTTAACCCACTATGATTGATCATTAAGATGAACCTTGTGCCAAGAAAATAGTGTCTCCACATCTTCAATGTGTGAATGATAGTTGCCAACTCAAGATCATGAGTCACATAATTATCCATGTTCCCATTCAGTTTCCTTGACTCATAGTATACTACCTATCCTTCCTACATAAATACTCCACCAAGTCCTCCCTTCAAATCATATTTACCTCTCACATAATATTTATCTGGATTTGCAATCTTCAACATCAAAGCATTTGTAAGCAACTACTTTAGCTCCTCAAAACTAATTGCACATTCTTCTGTCCATTCAAATTTATTTCCTTTCCTTTGCAGATATAAGATAGGTAATCTATAAGAAGTTCTTCATGAACCACCTATAGTATCTTGCTAATCCCATGAATTATCTAACCTCATCCACATTCTTAGGATTTTCCCACTCCAAGATAGCTCTAATCTTTTTTGGTTCCACTTTTATGCCTTCCTTGCAAACCACATGTCCCAAGTAATGAACTTATGTTTGAAATAAATTGCACTTACTAAGTTTGGCCTACAATTGATGTTGTATCAATAATATTAACATTTCTACTAGATGTTATGCATGTTCTTCCTCATTCCTAGAATATATCAATATGTTATCAATGAATAATATCACAAATGTGTCCAGATAGGGACACAATACATTATTCATCATACACATGAAAGTAGTTGGACCATTATTCAAACCAGAAAGAACCACAACAAACACATAATTCCCATACTTGGTACGAAATGTGGTTTTGTAGATGTCCACTTCTTTTATGTGTACCTAATGATACTTTGACCTCAAATCAATCTTCGAGAACATTGTTTCTCCTTTCAACTGATCAAACACGTTATCAATCTGTTCCAAATGATACATGTTCTTAATAGTCACCTTGATCAACTTCCTCTAATCAACACACAACCTGAGAGTACCATCCTTCTTCTTCCTAAACAATATTGGTGCACCCCAAGGTGACACACTTGGCCTAATGTATTCCTTGTGAAGCATTTCCTTAAATTGAAACTTCAATTTCAGTAACACTATAGTTCTCATCATGTAAGGTTGCTTTGATGCTAGTGCTTCACTTGACATCAACTCACTAGAAAATTCCACTTCCCTATGAGGTAGTAACTCTGAAATCTTTTCTAGAAATACATCCATAAACTGCTGCAAAAGTGGATACCTTTGCAAAACTTCAACATCCTCAACATCCTTCCCTTTGTCACTGGAAATATGAGCTGCAAAAAATACACATTCTTACCTACTACTTCACTTTTCCTACATAGGTGTAACCATTCTACCTGATGTAGGCTTATTCATGCCCCACAAGACTCTCTTCTCTCCATCATTATCTGAGCACTCAATATCCATATCATAGAAATTTACCTTAGTCCTTTGAATGTGTAACCAATCCATACCCAGAAAAACATTTTATGATCCCAATGGAAGTACATTCAGATTTGTTAAGTAAAATTGACTCGGTGTTTGAGTCAAGGTTGACCTGGTTAAACAGTAGTGGTTTTGGGCACATGGTATAGTGTACCCATGGTATTATGGTTCGTGGTCTTGCAGGTAATGGAGCCTATAAAAGGCTGGGAATACTTCATTATAATGTAGGCCTGGAGGTGAGCGATGAGGGCTCACTTGGCTGGATTGGCCAAGGTTTTGGCCAATGCTAATGAGATCTCATTGGGTTGGGTTTTCCCAGATTTGGGGTTTTTCTAGATAAATATTACATGTATAATATTTATGTGTACTATTGTTGGCTATTTTATTATTCCTCTATGTAAATATCGGTAAATCTCACTAATACTTTATATCTCTATAGTAAATTTCTTAACAATTTGTATCAAAGCTAAGTTGGCTTCAAAAGGACGTTTTTTTTGTTGCCGAGGTTTTGTATTGGCATGATAGATAGAGAGATAATTGAGATTTTCTTGTATATCTGGATCAAAAACCATAAATTATGAAGCAAAGATGCACACTATTGGGTCATGAGAGATTCAGTGGATGAGGTGGATATGTGCATGTTAATTAATTAATTGATGAACCATGTACCTCAAAAGAAAGACTAGATAATTGGCGGTTACGGTGGCTAGTGACCCATGTAATTGAGTAGATGGGTTCTTTTTATATGGAAATTGATTTCATATGTAGAAAGACAACAACAAGGGTAAAAAAAAAATAAATTATTATAATGGAGTGAAATTTTTAATTTGCATGTAAATGGGCATACTTCTCTAAGACCTGGTAAGTCATGCATGCCCTAGGTAATTACCGGAAAAGTTTGGGTTAGACCTAGGTAATAGGGGTATGTCGGGTTAACAAATCTTGGGAAAAAACTTTGAAGAGGGTAAGGGCTTGAGTGAGTGGGATTGTCTCACTTAGCAGGTTTTGGCTGGCTTTAGTCAGGAACCCCAGGTCAAGTTTAAGGGGGGAATTGTTACGTAAAATTGACTCAGTGTTTGAGTCAAGGTTGATCTAGTTAAATAGTAGTGGTTTTGGGCACATGGTATAGTGTATCCATGGTATTATGGTTTGTGGTCTTGCATGTAATGGAGCCTATAAAAGGCTGGGAATGCTTCATTGTAATGTAGGCCTGGAGGTGAGCGGTGAGGGCTCAATTGGCCGGATTGGCCAAGGTTTTGGCCAATGCTAATGAGATCTCATTGGGTTGGGTTTTTCCCAGATTTGGGGTTTTCTTGGATAAATATTACGTGTATAATATTTATGTGTATTATTGCTGGCTATTTTATTATTCCTCTATGTAAATATCGGTAAATCTCAGTAATACTTTATCTCTCCGTGGTAAATTTCTTAACAATCAACTTAATAGAAAAGTCCACTTCCCTATGAGGTAGTAACTCTAAAATATTTGCTAGAAATACATCCTTAAACTGCTACCAAAGTGGATACCTTTGCAAGACTTCAACATCCTCAACATCCTTCCCTTTTTCACTGGAAATATGAACCGCAAAAAATACACACTCTTTCCTTCTACTTCACTTTTCCTACATAGATGTAACCATTCTGCCTGCTGTAGGCTTATCATACCCTACAAGACTCTCTTCTCTCCATCATTATTTGAGCACTCAATATCATTATCATAGAAATTTACATTAATCATTTGAATGTGTAACCAATCCATACCCAAAAAAACATTATATGATCCCAATGGAAGTAAATTTAGATTTGTTGAAGTATATATAACATTCAACTCAAATGCATAATATCTTACCCAATGATAAAATCTTTTTTTAGTACATGTATCCAACTACACCAACCAAGACTTTGCATATAATTCTTTACTTAAGAAACACTTATCCACCAATTTATGACTAATATAACTATAGTGAGATCCAGGGTTAATCAAAATAGAAACAGTTTGATCAAAAAGCTTACCTTCCATCTCGATAATATATGCATGATGATTAGCCGACCTATTATCCAATGCTACATAAATATGTGGAATACTATATCCATCATCCATAACTGTTTTTGCATCTTGAGCACTATAAATCTGTGTTTTTCCACCATAATGTTGTGGACAAGCTCTCCTACAATGATCCTTGCCACAAGTCCAACACTGCAAAGGCTTCCTGCCATCAACCTTGTTTTTCTCCTCAGACTGAAATCGCTCTCCTCTGTCAATTGCGCCACTGAACTTCTTATGTGGCACTACATTCTCCTTGTCATCTGCATTATGAGGTTTTCCTCTATTCTTAACCCACTTTCCTTTATTTTTCTCTTTACGTTTCCAATCCTGCTTAGACTCAGTTTTGTGCTCTGATTGTTCATAAGAGTGTTTCAACATTTTGATGGCTTCCTCGAGTGATTCTCATCAAAATCAATGGTCTTTGAATGATACCTACAACCCATTGATGAATCTCTAAATATTTTCTTTCTTCTCCTTAAGATAAGGCACTTATCTCACCAACTCCAAGCATCTGCTAGTATATTCCTCACTATTCATAGATCCCATCTTCAACTCATAGAACACCCTTTCCTTGTCATCATAATATATTCTAGATAGATACTTCTTTCTAAAAAGCCTCTTGAACTCACTCCAAGTCAACTCCTCTTCCCAAATGCCTTTGTATTAAAATTGGAAACTAGGGCCAAACTCCACATGGGTCATCTTATTTGTGACCACTGATTTTTTTCTTGGATTCCTCTCTCCGAGAGGTGTAGTATTGATCTAAATATCATTTGATTCTAACATGTACAAATGAAATTATGAATTTATTTATATTATGGAAAAATTGTCAAGGTTGGCCAACAAACCCATGTAGGCTTAGAAGCCTAACAGACACGTCTGTTCATCCTCAACGTTTGCCTATAAACACATGTTGCCTAATCCTCATTTGCGCATCACTCATATTCACGCATCTCCCTATCCTCATCTGATTGGGTGCGTATTTCTAGGTAGCTTCTCTCTCCACAAATTTGGGCACAAGAAGTGAGGCAATTTGACCTCTTGTTTGATCAACATTGACAATACTAGCGATGGCTGCAGGGTTGACTTTTGTTGACAAAACCAAACCAGTTTTGAATGGAATTTTTCATCATGTTTTGGGCTGATTAGACTTGCTATTGGAGGCCAAAGTTGACTAGGTTTGACTGAGACGAATTGAGAAAAAAATCTTCCCTGTTGACCATTGTTGACTTTTCTAGTTAGGGCTCTTTTGTTGCTATTATAAATTATCAAAATTTGTAAATTGTACTATCTCTCTCTGTTGAACTATTGAAGACTAAAAGAAGATTTGATCAAGGGTTTCCCCACATTGGGGTTTGTCCCTGGCTAGTGCCACATATTGTGTCCTCTTGTCTTGGCTTGTCTTTTATTGTTTATGTTTATGTTCTATCAACATTTTACTTACATGTTTATGCGATTTCTAAACTAAAATTTATATTGGGCTCATAAAGAAATTGAAGTCAAATTGCTCTAAAGCATAGAACATACCATTGTTGCCTAAAATTAACATGGTATCACAGCTGAGGTGAAGACAAAGCCCAAGAAAGAGTGAAAGAGAAATCACCAAAGACAGTTAGATAAGGACAAAAGACTTAATGGGTTCCTCATCCTACTTCCTGGTTGAAGACAAGCTCCATGATAAATTTAACTATCATGGATGGAAGATGTCTCTTGATTTTACCTTGGAAGAGAAGAAAGTGATGGATTATGTGTAGGGTAAAATCCCTTAGCCTCCTTCAAATGCACCAGCTGCTGCAAAGACCAAGTACAATAAGCCTGAAATCAAAGTGAAGAAGATTATAAGAGATTCCATTTACAAGCATATGGTGGCCTATATCTCTGAAGTGAAGAACTCCAAGGAGATATACAATAGGTTGGTCGGCATGTTCAAGGTTAATAATGTTAATCAAATTCTCTTTCTCAAGAATAAGTTGAAGGATATTAAGAAGGGAAAGGACAAGGACATTCAATCCTATTTCTTGAGGATTACTGAGATCAAGAATGATCTAATCTCGATTAGAGAAGTCATTCTTGATAGGGAACTTACTCTCACCACCCTTAGAGGACTCCCACCTGAGTGGTATTCTTCAGAACCACTATACTCAATAATGATCGAATTCCAGGGTTTGAAGAATTGATGTCGAGATGCATTCAAGCAGAAACAAGAATCATGGAGCAAGAAATGCCTTCTAATAGAAGCAACCCCACTACATTCTCCACTCATGCGAAGAGGACGAACAATGCAGGTCCAAAGAAGAAAACTCAAGGAAGATGGAGATTCTAAAATTGAAGGAAGGGAATATTCTTTGTTTGCAATAAGTTTGGCACTATGAAAGAGAGTGTCCTAATAAAAGGGATACACCTCAATATGATGACTATCATAACAACTCTAGGGGAAACTTCAACAACAATTGATCAAAGGAATGGTAGGTCCAATGGCAAAGGAAAAAGGAATGCGGGACATCAAGGAAATGGTCGACCCTCCAAGAAATCAAGGAACTCTAGTTATGATGGATCCAATGTTGTTAACAATAAGAAAAAAGAGTATTATCTTATATCAGCCCTCTCCACTTCCTCTCCTCTAGACACTTTGGGAAATTGGCTTATTAATAGTGGTGCCTCAAGGCACTTCACCAGCTACAAGGAAGCCCTCTCTAATTTGATAGAAAAAGAGACAAACTTGGACATCATCCTTGGAGATGATGCCACCTATCCCATGAAGGGAGTAGGGAATGTTACCTTTCAATTGAATGAAGGTAATACTATTAATTTGCAATAAGTACTATATGTACTTGATCTCAAGAAGAACTTGGTGTCCATTTCAGCAATGGAAGATAAAGGATTCAAGGTGGCTTTTATCGATGGAAAGGTACATGTTTAGAAAAGAAATTTCAAGTTTGATTTTACTGTTGGGTTCAAGGTTGAATCTTTGTATCAAGTTGGAGGATGTCCATTGGGAGCCATGTCTTGCGACACATCTCTACAATCTAAACTATGGTACCCTCAGAACCCATCAGTGAACGAGTAAGCTTCATGTCCGCCAACATTCTCCAAAACTTCATCTGTAAATGGTTTGCAAATGGGCCATGAACGCATGCATGATTGATATTTATTAGGTCTACACATATTCTGATTTCACCTTGCGTCTTCTTCCCTTGAAAGACCATAGGGCTCATTGATATTTATTAGGTCTACTATTCTTGGTGCACCTTCTCCTTATATATTTATTAGCCCAATATCAATACTCAGATTAGAATTCACATCCACATGATAGTAAAATGAAGATATAACATAAACATAAATAGTGGAAAACCAGCCAAGATAAGAGGAAGCAAGATGTGGCACTAGCCGGGGACAAAACCCAATGTGGGGAAACCCTTGATAAAATCTCCTTTCAGTCTTCAATAGTTCAGCAGAGATAGATAGTACAATTTATAAATCTGATAATTTAAAACAAAAACAAAAGAGCCCTAACCAGAAAAGTCAACACTGGTCAATAGGGTAGATTTTACCCTCAGCAAATCGGTCAACTTTAGTCAACTTCAGCCTCCAAACAATAAGATAAAACAACCCTCAAAACAATCAAATTCAACCTAGTCAAAGTTTGGTCAAAAAACCCACTTGCGATTAGCCCTAGCTGTTGTCAACATTGGTCAACATTTGGTAAAATTGTTTATAAATTTAGTCTCCTAAATGTTTGGCCTCCTGAAATTTTTCTCTCTTGAAATTTCGCTCTCTTGAAATTTCGACCTCCTAAAATTTCGGCCTCTTGAAATTTTGATCTCTTGAAATTTCAGACGTGTGGAGAGAGAGAGGCCCAAAAATCTGTACCCAATCAATGAGGGGGGAGAGAGACAAGTGTGAACATGAGTGTCTCTAAATGAGGCCAAGGTATCATGTATTTATAGCAAATGTTGAGGATGAATAGACGTCACTGTTGGCCTTCTGAGCCTACATAATTTTGCTAGTTGACCTTGAGAATTTGTCCATAACCAAAATAAATTCATAAGTTCATTTGTAAATGTTGGAAAAATATGATATTTATATCAATCCCACACCTCTCAAAGAGAGGAATCAAAGAAAAATATTAGCTATCATAAATAGGATGACCCATGTGGAGTTTTTCCCTAGTTGCCAATTTTAACACATTAGCTTTAAGGAATACAAAATTCATTTCATCCATGCTTTCTTTATTTCTTTAACCAATAGAACTAATAGAATACAATCTACTGTAGTAGGAAAATATAATAATTGAATACCTCCTTTGGCAACTGAATTTGGTCATTCATCTCAAATGCAGCTCTAGGGCCATGCATACAGACATTTTGTATGTGGGTGTCACTGGTTTGAGGTAAAAAATTAATGAAAACCATATTCTAGTCTTTAGTATCCATTCTAAATATGTAAAATATATTGGTAACTTACTATTAATGTTTTTTTTCACCGTTTTGATAAGGAGGTAGAACTACTAGTCAGGTTGACCTTTTATCTATTATCATAGTGTGTTCCTTCTAGATCCACTGACATAAACCTCTTTGATCAGATGACCGAGATGTAGGTCATGATCCCCCTACCAGGGCAGTTTTAAATGGACTTGCATTCCAATGAAATTCAATAGCCCTGATCTCCTTGACTCAATAACCCAAAAACATGTCGCTACCCAACTACTAATGATGCTAGAACAAACTTGCACCTCTCATGTAATACAATATCCCTTATTAATTACAGTTAATGCCTCATGCCGGTACTAGATATATATATCTATATCTATATATATATATATATATATATATATATATATATATTCAACAACTACACATCACCTTGGTATGGGCCCACACTAATTTAATGGTTGTGATTTCTCATTAAAATAAACAACTCACAAGCACTTGCTATGATTTCCAATTAAAATAAAAAATGCACAATGGTTGTGAGTTCCCATCCTCTCGTGATGTCAACAAGGGGAAGAGGGGAACTTGGTATTCCAAGTTCCACCATAAGTTCCTTCCCCTTAATCTAAGGGAATATGTTTTTCTTTCTAAGATCTATGCTTATCATGAATTGCAAGGGGTTACCCCAATGATCTCGATAATATGGGGGGTGGGGGGGCAGGTATCTGCAATTATAGTTTTTACCCCTCACTAAAAATCTACCCAATGATGGAAATTCCACTTTTAATTCTTAGCAATATGATATTTTGAGCTTACCAAAATTAGCCAAATTGATCCTCCTATCCATAATACTGCTGTTGAGAAATAGCAACAAGAAATTCCAGTTTAATTTGTCCTTGAATTAAACTGAGAATTAAAATCGAATTATATTCTCATAGCAACTTGTAAATAGTTATTTAAGTTTAACTGACTTAATTAACATAGGAATTTTGATTTGGAAGTATTTCTGTAGTCATGTATATGTTCTCCCTAAATTTTAGGGGTCCAGGATGAGTTTATTTGAGTTGTAATTAGGTTAACTCAGTTTACTAAGTTATGGTTAGTTAATTTAGTTCTAACTATTTATGGAACTAGTAGAGGACTAACATTCAATTGGTGCACTGGTGCATCCACAAGTGTTACGCCAGTTAAATGAAGATTCACTCATGAGAAACTCATCCATGTTAGTTCAAAGAAAGATCGAGTTGACACTACAATGCAGGGACAATGTATTATTAGTTGTATGATTTACTGAGTTGTAAATATCATGCATGCAATTAGAGAAGGACCTATGTTTGGATTACATAGTTTTGGAAGCATGAATTCCCTTTAAATACGGGCTATTCATCCTAGGAATTTCACAAGGAAATAGGGGCTTGGTAGGTAGTGGAAATTGGCTAAGTGTTGGCTAATAGCGGGCTTGTGAGGTAGAGAGTTGAGCATACTTGTGTGGAGTTTTTCTTCACTCATATTTATGGTTTAATGCAATACAGATAGGTGGTGTTTTGTGTTGTGACTTTCCCTAGGAAAACTTATTGTCTTATGTGTCATTGATTCGTTTTCTTCTTGTTCATATTGTTTTCATTGATCTATTGGCTTCTGTTGGTTGAAAGTAGAAGTAGATTATTATCTTGTGCTTTAGTAAATTGCATGACCTTGTAAATCTACAATAAATTCTACATGGTATCAAAGCTAAATTCAATATATTAGAGGATATTTTGAAGTTTTGAGTTTTTGGTTACAGGTGAAATTTGAATTTGCAATACATACTTCAGGATTGACAAATAGCATTCTATGGTTTGCGGCTCGAGTATGCCTTAGAAGGAAACTCCAATTTTACAACATGGAGGAATAAAATGGAGGCCATGCTGGAGGATAATGGTTAGAAGGAATTAATTTTTCAATACATTCCTAAGCCAACAACATCAGATGCAAACAATCTAGTCGAATGGAAGAAGTGTGTGGCGAAGGTGAGGCAAATAATCCTTGAGGAATTTTGAGACCACATTGTCTCAAGTCTCCATGGTAGGGAAACTTTGTACGTTATTGGGAAAGCATTGATGGACTTGTATAAGAACAATAGTGACCAAAGGAAATTGGCACTAAAGGAGAAACTTCAAAAAATCAAAATGGAAAGAGGCAAGACTATTCCAAAATACTTGACCAAGTTCACTCAACATCATGATGATCTTGGAAGTGTTGGAATCACAATTTTTGAGCACAATATGGTGAATCTTGCTCTTCTAGGACTCCCAAATATTTTGTATAGTTCTTAGGAATTTATCAATGGTTGGGAGAAGCTTCTAGATTGGGAACGACTATGGTGATATTTGATGAAGGAGGAGATCAGGAGAAAAATCAGGGATCCCTCTTCATCAAAGACAGACAATGAAGAGAATTGTGCCTTAGCGATTAAGGTGAAGAAGGGGAAAGGGAAAGCTTCCCAATCCAAATCATATTATTTCCATGGAGGTAAGAATAAAGACATGATTAAAGAGAAATGCTTTCAGTGTCATGATTTGGGCCATTTTGCTACAAATTGTCCACTCAATAATTCCTCTGGATGAGTGGCGGGTGAGGCTTTGGCCTCTTAATTCGAATTGGACCTTTCCCTGATTCCATGCATAGTGTCATCAATGATGGGAAGTGCATGGTGCTTAGATAGTGGAGCTTTATTTAGTGACTTGAAGGATAAATATCTCCAAATGCATATCGATATGGGTGACGATGGGAGGTATCATGTTGCTGGATATGGCACGATTACCTTTGAGAGGAAGCATGGGGCTCCACTCACCTTGAATAATTTTATGTATGTGCCTAAGCTCAAGAAGAACCTGGTATCCATTTCCATGCTTGAGGATAGAGGCTATGATATGATCTTCTTAAAAGGAAAGACGTTCCTTTGACACATAACCATGGGTCAAGTAAAGAAGATAGGGATTTAGGTGAAGAATCTCTATAAGCTGGAGGTATAGGATTGTGTTGCTTTGAGCATGAAAGCAGAGATGGTGCAAAGTGATGGGCCTCTAAATTAGACATAAATTAAGGCCCATGCCTATAAATTAAAACATAATTAAGTCTTATGACCATCCTTCAACACATTAAACCTCTCTTTCTGCATTAGATAATTTATTTTTAACTTTAATATATTCATTAGGAAGGTTTATGAACAATTGGATACTTGTGCCTAATTTTATCTATTTTTATGGAATATTATGAGAATATTGGGCAGATTATGAATATTTGGAGGAGGAAATAATTTAGGGACTTGTTCCCTACTATAGGAGGATTAATAATAAATAATAAATCAACAAGATATTATGGAATTATGGCACAGATTGTGGAACTCCAATGATTGAGAAAATTTAGGAATGTGTTCAACTAATTAAGGGATTTTGGTGGGGAAATATTCCTCCATTCGTGGGGAATGATTCCTAATCATTTTTTATAAGTACCAAGTCGAATTTGCATCTAGGGATAGTTTTTCATTAGTGTTCTTGTGGAGAGAACTTGTATTTCTGTAGCTCCATTGTATTTTGTTGAAGGGATGTGATCATATTGATGGAATAATGAAAATTGGTGTCATGTTCAGCTCCTAAATCTTGTTCTCCTCCACAGGTATCTGAGTTTCCTTGGGCTTGGCCATCCTAGGAACCTCATATCCCTTTTGTATTATTTCTTTCATACATTTCACTGCTTATTCACATGCATCTCTAGTTTTTATTTCTTTCTACTTCTGCATTTAGTATTAATGATATTGTTGTAGGATTGGGTTAGATGGTTAATGTAAGTTATTTTGCAGGATCACAAGCATTATTTCATCCTTGGAAAATCTTTGGAAGTTCATAGTAATCATTCAGATGCTTGGATTAGTCTTCTTATTGCCAAATCTAGATTGTTGGACCTCCTTTTTAGCAAAGAAGAGTAAATTTATGTTATTTTTAAGAGAATGACAACAAGATTCAATCAAGTTGGTTTCACTTGCATTAGATCTAAAAAAAATTCTAGTTCATAACAAAAATTACCCTGTTTCATTTGCACTTGCTTTGGTTAGGTAGTTTTTAGATTTACTAGCTCACTAGTTCTCGAATTTCTAGATTTTCGACTAGTAATGTTTTTTATTTTTTATTTTTGCATCGATTAACAGAGGTGTTTTTGAGTGATTCCACTTGGAATGCGAACTAAGACATCCTAGTTAATAAAAAAAAATGTTCCATCCAATTTCAATTTTATTTTCTTGGTCATTAAACCTCACCAATTTCATCATTTCACAAGGAAACTTCTCCAAGCTTTTGAGCAAATTCATCCATCTCCCAACTTTGGTTTTGATTTCTGAAGTGGTCCTAGGAACTCCCTTGCCTCATTCCATCCACCAACCACCTTCCCTAAGCTTTCAATCACCTTCAAAATCCATCCCTTTTCTCTCGGCTATATCATGTAGGTTTTCAGGGGATCTTATAGGTTCTTAGTACATCATGTAGGTTTTGCTGTAGTGGCCTGTTTTGAGGCTGAATTGAGGGAAAAACTCCAGGAAGCAACACAAGGTCACCTAAGGGTCTCCCAAGCCTTCCAACCATACTCCATAATCTCCAAGCCACCTGCCACATCACCAAAATGGATTAGCTTTCACACTCTCACATGAAAAAAGCCAAAAATAAAAATAGATTTATTTTATCCATTTACATGCACAACAATAGAAGGTTTGATGGGTTGAATCTACATGCTTAGGACAATAGGATTGCATACAATTTAACTTAGAACTATTTTAAAGTAGAGCCTCTTAGCAGTTAGTTAGAAAATGGTGTGTTTTAGCATTTGATTTTAGACTCTTCCCTTGTAATTTCTTTCTTGCAATAGGAAAAGGTTCCATTTCGAACATTTCATTTCATACAACTAGTTTAGCATTTGGCTTTAGTACATGTACTCCATTACATCGTGACAGTAAAGGAAGGACACACTTTATGTTGTACATATAGTTTCGATACCTCTTAGGTTTGTACAAACCCCAGGTTGATAACTAAAGTTGGTAGCCTTGGGAGTTGCAACATTCTTGTTGCAATATCGAGGCTCATCACTTTTTGGCATCGTTGCGAGGGAGGTGTCAAAGTATGCATTGTTTTCTTCCCTATTTGATTCATTTCTTTTTATTTTTTTGCAAAAACAGAAAAATTAATTGCATTTGGCATATTTCATTTCAAAAATACAAAAGTGCATTGCATTAGTGTTTTCATTCAATCATAAAAACAAAAACAAAAAAAAAATCCAAAACCAACCCACCCCCCCATTTAATCACGTGGTGCAGTAAGAGCCACATCACCATTCACTTTTGCAGGTAGAAGAAGATGGAAAATCATGTAGAAGAAATGGATGGAGATGATGAGAATGAGGAAGATCCTCTCGGATTTCACATTCAAGATACTGATATCAATGTGCACATGAAGAACATCCCTCCATTTTTTCTTCCAAAATTTCATGGTCTACGGTTAGAGGATATGTAAACCTTTCTCTTTGAATTTAAAATTATTTGTAGATCTTATGGTTACTTATTAAAAACTCAAAGATTGAGATTGTTTCCAACAACATTGAAGGATAGGTCTCTTAAATGGTTCACGATTTTAGAGACTAATTCAATAAGATCATGGAATGATATGCAAAAGATATTTCTAGAAAAATATAGAGATCATGATCTTAAGGAAGAAATATTTAGAATTAATCAAAGAGAAGATTATATCTTTGAGGATCTAGTAGAAAGGTTCATGTATAATGCTAAGAGGGAAAAACTATATCATTTAGGATCCCACACACTAAAAACCATCTTACTTAGAACAATTAGGGATGAATGGATTAATCTCCTTAATCCCATGAGTAGAGGTAATGTATACCAATTATCATTTGATGAAATTTATGAAGCATGCAGACACATATCAAGAGGAAAAGTAAGAGTACGTAAATCAACATCAAGATTAGTTAGTCAAGCTAAACTTGGAAATGTTTTTGATGATTTTAAAACAAAAATTCTTAGAAATCTAAAAAAACAGGTAGAAATGTTAAGAATTCAAGATGAAGGAAAAGAAAATGTTGAGATTTTTGTTGCAGAATCACAGGATGTTAAACATTGTCCATCATTACCAAGGTTGAAGGAAGTTTACAAGGAAGACAATACAGAATGTCAATCACCAATGTTGTTATGTTTTGTAGCTCCAAGAGGACCATGGCAGCCTATTCATCGTCATATGATGCAAGAGCCTAATTTACAATTCCAAGCTTATGCGCATCCACGTCAAAGTAATTGTAACACACCCTTTCCTTGGAAATATTGGCCATCTCAACCCCAAAACCAATATTGGCAACAAGGCGGGCAAGAAACTTATGGAAGCCATCCATAATATCCTCAGTATATTCCTCAATATCCTCCATACCCAACTCCATGTTATCATTACCATTCACCTCTACCAAAACCACAACCCCAACCACATCCATCTCAACTATCCATTCCTACTCAACTATTTGTACCACCATTTCCAAACCTACACACTGAAATAGCTCAGCCCACTTACAATACTGAGGTACAACACTTCCAAACATATCCTCTTGAGCTCAATGGTATTCACCACAGCTTAGGAAGATTATTACAAAAAAGTGATTATCTTGATGCGATTGAGGGAGAACATGCAAAGAAAGAAGATTTGAAAGAAAAGATCAAAGAATCATGGGTTGCACTTGATGAAGAGCAGACAATAAACTCAGAGATTGAGAAAGCTCCCTCATCAAGTCCTCCATGTGTTCAAGAGAACAATCAACAAAAATAGGAATATTTGAAGGTCATGGAAGAAGAAGACATCCAAGATGATCCAAACTGGCAAGTGGACCAAGGACATCACAACTATATTGAAATATTGTTCTAGATAGTCACTAAGTTGTAGCATCACTCTCTTCTTCAACTATGCTTGATCCTTTAAAAGTCAAAGCATTTGATCACTCAAATCCATGTACATGTCAAACCATACATTTCAAGCCTCCACATCATTTTGTTTATCATGTTGATGTGCAAATGGCTCCATTGGAAGTATTATTATACTTGAAAGTGATTTTGTATTTCAAGTAAGGTAGGGTAAGAAAAAAAAATGAAAAATAAGAGAAAAAATAAAAATCTCAAGTGAAAACCTCCTTGGAATCACCTCAGATTGGCTCATTGATTGAAAACCTCCATGAGGCAATCAGTGGGTTGGAAAAAAGAAAAAAAAGAGGAAAAAAGAAAATATCTTAGGTGAAACCCTCCTTTGAAGCGCCTAGTTAGACCTACTAGTCAAAAACCTCCTCGAGGTGGCTAGTAGGCCTAGAAGAAAAAAAGGAAAAAATTAAAGAAATCCTTGCTCCATGCATCTCTTTGATGAATGCATGTACTCTCCAACATCTACAAGCAACAAGAACTAGTTGGTACCAAAAATAAAAATTGGTCAAGCCTAGTCAAAAGAAGTCAAATTTTGACTTTCTCCTCCTTTGCTCAAATGCTCCAAAAATTCCAAGGCCATGCCAATCCATCACCATAATCTATCTTCACCATCCACCCATCATTCTCAAGCTTCCACCATTCAGTTTGCGTGTTGTCCTGAAAAACTACAGGATGCTTTGTTTTACTTCAGGATACAAAAGTACATAGAGCAGACATTTGTTTTTTCCATAACTTGAAAACCATGGATCCATTTGCCAAGATGTTTGAAGGGGATATGCATATGGATGATAGTGACATTCTCAAGCAATTTCAACAAATTCCAATGCCCAGTTTTCGATAAATCAACATCCATCACCTACAACCATTTTTTCATTTTCTTGATCTTCGTGCATCCATTTAGAAATATGTTTCATGGGGAGATGTATATAGATGATGATAACATGCCCAAGCCATTTTAGCAAATTTGAGAGCACAATTTCCCAGAAATCAGCCTCCATCACCTTCAACCATTTTTATTTTTCCTCGAGATCCATACATCCATTGACCAAATTTGTTTTATGGAGAGGTGCATGATGATGATGGAAACATGCTCAAAATGTTTTAGGTCAATCCATTCTATCATTTGGGGGATATGGAAAAAACAAGCCACTATCCTGAAAACCTACAGGATTCCTGAGATCTTACAGGATACAGAACAACACCTGCAGGATTGGGAGTGAGTATTTTTAAAAGGGAAAAATAGAGGTTGGCTTCATCAAGCAGTGTTAAGGAGGTAGGCTCTACATTTCCCCACATTTTTCCAAGTGAAAGGAACATAAAAAACCCTTCTAGTTTGATGAAAATGATTGCAGCATAAGGGAATTGTATACACATAATTCTTTAATTTGGTATCAGACATATACAAAACTTCATCCATTAGAGAAAAATGATAAGGGGGAAACCATCAACATAGTGAGGATTCATCATCACCCTCCTATACTAAGATATATTCACAAGGCACAATTGGATAGCTTCTTCGAAAAATTGAGGGGATATGATGATGAAGTAGCCAGAGATTTGTAGTCGGCTTCAGCATGGAGATCCAAAGGTCAAAGAAGCTCCTATAGAGCTTAGAAATAGCATCAGGATCATCAGCATCACCATCCAACACCTACACATCAACATCAACTCAACAACAGCATGCAGGTCTCTCCAACAACCATCAGGTAGGTACAGGTATGCAATATTCTTGACCTCTTCTCTTGAGCATATTATAGTTAGAAATTTGTTGTCAATGCATGAGAGATGAGGTTTTATAAGCTAAGGATGGGTCAGTAGTCTTAGTCACCTTCAAATAGTTAATTGCAGCTCACTCCTTCACTCATGCAAGATTGAAAAGTCAAATTATGAAGGCTGATGATTTCAAGGAATGAGGACAACAGTTAAAAGAAGAAATTTTTGTAAAGGCCAAATCACCACAACACTCCAAGCCCTCCATCCACTTCATATTCACTATCTATTCATCATTCATCCATCCCATTTCATTTTCAAAAAAAAAAAAAACAAACAGATCATCCTCTCCATTTTCACAAACCTACACTACTCCTTTTGAGCCCTAGCATCATCATCCAAACCCTCTTCATCATTTCTCCTCACTCCCATATAGTTAGAAGATCCTGAAAGAGGAGGAATGACTACTACAGGAAGGTAGAATGTTGCCACAAGAAGGAAGAAATGAACAAATTATGTTAAACCCCAAGATGCAGAGCTTAAGAGAGACTTGATCAAGATAGAGAACTCCAAGGCCATTAGGCAGTCATGCAGGCCACAAGAGAGAAGAAGAAGGCAATAAAAGGAAATGAGGCATTCTCCATCGAAACAAAACTCAAACTTTAGTGATTAAAAGATGTTTTCCAAGAGGTCTCCAATATCTTTCTAGCTTTTGTCCAAGACCCAAAAATGGGAAAAAGACATGGGAGTCAAGTTGAGGGCCTGTCCTAGGCTCAGTATATCATTTATGCTCAAAAAGGGTTTCCTGTAGTTTTAACAGGGTTTCTTGTAGGTTTGATAGGAATTACTACATGATCTCCTAGTTCTCATCTAAATTCATTTTGAAGCTGTTAGAGGTGTCCAAATGGTGTAACAAGGTAGAAGAAGGTTGATAAGGGTGTGGAAGACCTTGCCAAATAGAAAGATATTCAAGAATCCACCTTGAATAAGGGGAAGAAGGCAAGCTAGTGATCTTAATAAACAATGATTTTTCTTTGCACAAATATGTTTTTTGGCTTGTTCTTGTAGAACTTACAACCAAGATTTTTAATGCATAAGAGAGTGGCCACGAGGGCCATGGATGAGGCACCATAAGGTCACTAACTTTCTCAGAGGATGAGCAACACTTTCAGTAGGGGGGTATGATGGGCCTCTAAATTAGACATAAATTAAGGCCCATGACTCTAAATTAAAACATAAATTAAGGCTTATGACCATCCTTTAGCACATTAAATCTCTCTTTCTGCATTAGATAATTTATTTTTAACTTTAATATACTCATTAGGAAGGTTTATGAACAATTGCATATTTGTGCCTAATATTATTTATTTTGTGGAATAATATGAGAATATTGGGAAAATTATGAAGATTTGGAGGAGGAAATAATTTAGGGACTTGTTCCCTACTACAGGAGGATTAATAATAAATAATAAATCAACAGGATATTATGGAATTATGGCACATATTGTTAAACTCCAATGATTGAGAAAATCTCACTAATCAAGGGACCAGAACCACTAATCAAGGGATTTTGGTGGGGAAATCTTCTTCCATTCATGGGGAATTATTCATAACCATTTTGTATAAGTACCAAGTCAAATTTGCCTATAGGGATAGATTTTCATTAGTGTTCTCATGGAGATAACTCGTATTTACATGAACAGTAGTATAAGGTTTGATGGGTTGAATCTACATGCTTAGGATAGTAGGATTTCATACACGTTAACCTAGCATTCTATCGAGGGAAAGTCTCTTAGAATTTAGTTAGAAAATGGTGTGTTTTAGCATTTGATTTCAGTTTCTTTCCTTGTACTTTATTTCTTTTAATAGGTTAAGGTTCAATTTTGAACATTTCATTTTATACAATTAGTTTAGGATTTGGCTTTAGTACATGCACTCCATTACATCATGGTGACAAAGGAAGGACACATTGTATGATTCACATATAGTGTTGATAACTCTTAAGTTTGTATGAACCTCGGGTTGATAATTAAAGTCGGTAGACTTGGAAGTTGCAGCATTCTTGTTGCAATACTGAGGCTCATCACAAAGCTGAGATGTTGGCGAGTTGTGGCATAAGTAGTTGGGCCACTTGCATCATGGGGCTTTGAAGATCATGCAATAGATCTCCATCTGTTTTCCCAAAGGTACACTTTAGAAAGTTGATACATGGAAGGGGGGTACTTTAGGTGAATACACCAAGTCTTCCTTTCATGACAGAGAGAGCCAAGTAGAGGCTATTCTAAAGTGATTCCATTCAGATGTGTGTGGACCATTATTGATAGCATACATGGCCAAACAGATGTATTATATTATATTTGTTGATGATTTTTCTCGTAAATGTTGGATATTTTTCATGCAGAAGAAGGATCAAAATTTCACAAAGTTTTGTGAATTTAAATTATTGGCCAGGAAAGAGTATGGTAAGAATTTTAAAGATCTGTATAGTGATAATGGTGGTGATTATGTCTCAAACAAGTTTAAGAACTTCTGTGCAGTGGAAGGGATTAAACGGGAGTTGACATCACCCATAACTGTCAGCAAAATGAGGTGGATGAGAGGAAGAATAAAAGAATTGTAGGGGCAGTACGGGCAATGTTTCATGATCATGTCCCACCACTACACTTGTGGGATGGGTCATGCAACACATTGGTTTATTTTCATAACCATAGCCCACATCAGATACTTAGCATGAAGACACTAGAGGAGGCTTATTCCGGTAAGAGGTCAGATGTTGGTTATTTCAGGATTTTTGGGTCATCGATATATTTCCATGTGACCAAAGATGCGTGAAAGAATATTGAGCTAAAAACACATTTGGGGGTATTTGTGGGGTACATTGATACACCTCACAACTATCGTGTGTACTTTCCAATCAACAGGATGATAGTGGTTTGTAGGGATGTCAAGTTCGATGAGGAGAAGGCCATGCGAGTTTCCCTTGAGAGGGAGCTTCAACTACATGTGGTTGAGGAGCCTTAGAATGATGTGGAGTAGCCACATGCAGAGAATCTGGGACTAGAGACATCCACTCAAGCAAAGTCTTCCAGATATGGGAGAAAGTGAACTAGGGAGGCAGATACATTGGTGTCAGATGCTAGAGTGAATGTGGTAGCACCCATATCACAACGCATACGGAGGAGGCAACCTGACAAGTACACTAGATACATGGCTCTTATGAGTGGATGTGTTGTGACATAGTCATATTCCTTTGAAGAAGAAATCTAGTAGTTGGTTTTGGTTGATGCCATGGTGGAGGAGTATGACTCCATAGTTCATATCGGTGTTTGGGATGTCATCCTAATATTGGAGGATAAGTACATGGTAAGCTCCCATTAGATTTACAAGGTAAATCAAGTTGTAGATGGTAGTGTGGAGATGAATAAGGGTAGATTTGTTTCCCATGGCTTTTCACATGTATAGGGGATTGACTATGATGAGACCTTTGCTCTTGTTGCAAGGTACTCGTCGATCAAATCTATATTGGCACTATCAGCACAGATGGGGTGGAAGATACATCAGATGGATGAAAACACAACATTAATTAATGACATGATTGAGGAAGAGTGATCTGTAAACTAATGTGGATATGTCATTGGGCAGTTCGTCACAATAGATCTAATAATATTATATTAAAAATATGAGATTCTACACTAGTATAGTTTTATTTAATTTCTAGATCTATAAAATTAACTATAATTAGTGCATGCATGTAAAATTAAGCCAAGAATAAAAGTAAAGAAAGACAAAATAATCCCACACACACATAATACACAAGATATGCTCTCTGGGAAACCCTGTCGGGAGAAAACTTAGATAGAAGGTGAGGTCGCTTCTCTCTCTTTCTCTGTTTGGAAATATGGCTACATATACAAAGAAGTAATGTATGTGGTCCATGGGATACTATATTACACATATCCTCTCTATGTGCTCTATCTCCTATCTCTCTTGGCTATCTTCACTCAACTATGGAACAAAATTCTCTCGAAAGAATGGAATGCCTCTTCCTCCTAATGGATTGGTTATTAAATAGGCTGATATCCTACTAGTAGTTAATTTTGACGAAATGAAATCTTCACTAGAGTTACAAAATAGACTCTTCTAAAGTCTTTTATGTCACAAACATGTGGCTAGTCCCTTTTCCATGAATAATGGGGGCTGATGTGGCATCCTCTCGAACTATAGGTGTGAAAAACAGGAAGGTCGACTTCTAAGTGGCATACCTTTTGCATACAGACTCTGATTGACACGATTCTTGTGTCATTGGTAATCTCTCTATGTGTAGAAACACATGAAGAAGTGAAAAGATTAATAAATAAATTTTTACCCAAATAAAAATTGTTTTATGCCTCAAAATTCTCCTAGAAGGTTTCAGACCTTGTTTTGCCAAACTAGGTCCTGCTAGTAAAAATGCTCCCATGAACTAAATCCTCCACTTTTTCCACTCCAAATTCGTTAAGATGGATGAAAAACAATATAATGATCCAATTGGGATCACACCTACCATTTTGGGAGGCTTTTGGGCCCCAAAATATTTTACTTCATGAGGTGAGGAAATTTATCCTCCACCTTCTCTTTGGTGTACCATTTAGGTATGCCTGTCAGTTGTCCCTTCAAACCAATTTTCCAAAGGTCTTGTTACCCTTGTCTTGAAGTTCTTGAACTCTTATACAAAACAATATCTTCTATCAGCTCTACTTGAGCCTCTGGTGCCAAATCCTCCACAAAAGGTAGGATTTGTTCCTCATCCTGATCTATCATGGAAGGCTCACAGAGTTTCAAATTCTCTATATTTACAACTGAGTAAATGATCATATATGGCAATAAATTGAGTTGATATGAATTATCACCCACCTTTTCTAGTATCTCAAAGGGACCATACCTTAGAGCCTTGATTTTCTTACTAGATCGCTATAGCCTCTCGTTGTTCAACTATATCCATACTTTGTCTCCCACCTTGAATGATTTCTCTGTTCTGTGTTGGTCATGCCTAGCCTTATACTTCACCTGCGATTTCTACAGTGTTTCCTGTACCTATAGATGGATCTACCTAATTTTCTCTATAATTTTTTCAGCCCTCAAATCATCTCCTGTAATGTCTTCCTTCACTCCTCCTTGCTTCACATATGAAATATCCAAAGGTGAAGGTGGAAAATATCCAAAACAAGTTTTAAATGGGGACTTTCCTGTAGAAGTGTGGACCGATCTATTATAAGAATGTTTTATATATACCAGATTTTAATCCTAAGTCTCCAAATGCTTCTGGTTGTAACCCCTCAAAAGCTACACTAAAGTCCTGTTGACTACTTATGTCTGCCCATGTGTCTGTGGATGGAATGTTGTAGGTCTTTTCAACTTCACGTCCATCTTCTCCCACAATGTAGTCCAAAATGCACTAAGAAATCTTGCATCCCTGTCTGAAATGATGCTCCTAGGTATCCCAAAGTGTACCTAAACCTGTCCAAAGAACAAGGTTGTTGTTTCTTGTTCTTTGATGATCTTTTTATAGGGAATCATAACACACATCTTGCTAAACATGTCAGCTACCACGAATAGGTATTCATGTCCCTTCCTGGTTGTCAGTAAACCTCCCACAAAGTCCAAGGAAATACTTTCGTAAGGACGAGTAGGTATAGGTAAGGGATGATACAGGCCCTATTTCTTATTCCTATGCTTGATGGTACAACAAAGCATGCATCCTCTTATGAACCTAGCTACTTGTTCATGTATATTGGGACAATACACACACCACTACAAGTTAGCCACAGTCTTCCATACACCGAAGTGCCATGTAACCTTGGAGGTGTGAGCATCTTTAATCACCTCCAAAAACTCACCTTTAGGAACAAATAGCTTATCAAACCTATAGAGAAACCCATCGTAGAGATGGTAGTCAACGTTGTTGTCACCATCATGCATATGACTTTGACTCTGCAACTGTTGATACACCTCCTTGACGTGCTCATCTTCTGAATATGTCTCTATGTATGCATCATGGGTGAATGGCTACATGTACATAAGAGTCCCCAGAGATGTAATATTTGATGTGGGTGGCCTTGAAAGCATATTGTCCAACTTGTTTGTGGATCCATTCTTATAATTGATCACCAAATGAAACTACTGTAAAATCCCCATTGACTTGTAAAACCTAGGTTGTTGTAGCTTATTATGGGCTTGTAGGTACTATAACAACTAGTGATCAATGTGGATTATTGTCTCCTTTCCGATCAAATAATGGTTCATATTCTTCACATCTTGCATCATGGCATAAAGCTCCTTAACGTAGGTAGGGTACTTAAGGACTTCCGCATGAAATACTTAAAAATGGTAGCAAATGAGCCTTCTTGCTTGCATCAAGACAACTCCCATAGCATACCCACTCACATTTGTCTCCACTTCAAAGGGTCATTACAAGTTTCATAATGCTAGACCTAGTGCTTCACTGATCTTCTTCTTTAGCTCATGAAAGGCCTTCTGCTTCCGTTTTCCTCACTAGAAACTCTTTCCACTTATTGTTATGGCATGGATCGGTGCTACCACCACTGAAAATGAGGTTATGAACTTCCTCAGGTACTATGTTGCTTTAATGAAACTCTTGACCTTAGTAACATTAGTAGGAACCGACCATTTTACGATGGCCTCCATCTTGGAAGGATCTATCTTCAATTCTCCTCCACTAATGACATCTCCCAAATACACCAAGGACTATTGTGCAAACTTGCAATTCTTGAGATTTGCTAGCTACTGGTGCTTTTTCAATGTTTCCAACACCCACATCAAATGTGAAATATGCTCCTCCCAGGTAGCAATATATACCAATATATCATCCAAATAGACAAATAAAAATGAATCCATAAAAGGGCACAATACATCATTCATTAATCTCATAAATGTAGCTCATGCATTACATAGGCCAAATGGCATAACAAACCACTCATACAAACCTTGCCTAGTTTTGAAGGTGGTCTTCCATGTATCTTCTTCTTTGACTCAAACCTCGTGATATCAAAAACTCAAGTCTATATTGGTGAAATATTTTTCTTGTTGCAACTAATCTAGCAGATCGTCTATCCTAGGCAGGTGGTATCTATTCTTGAGCGTGATTTTATTCAACTCCCTGTAATCTATACACATCGTCCAAGTCCCATCATTCTTTGGTATAATGATGATGGGTGACCCACATGGTGATGTAATCGGTCGAATGACACCTTGTTCCAATAGCTACTACAACTGTTTCTTCACCTCACTTTCTTCTATAACAGACTGCTTGTAGAGCCCAATATTTGACAATGGGGAGGCTGCCAATAGTTGGATCTCGTGCTCCACTTCACTCTTAGGGGGTATCCCTTTAAGATCTTGGAACACATCCTTGTATGCGTGAAAACAACTCCTCCAATTGTTTTTTTTGTTTCTTAGTACACCCCTCTAGGGATGCCATGCCTCTTATTGGCTCCTCTACAAACTGATTTTCTCTTAAAAACAATAAAAATTACTTCTTGTTTTAAGTGATCAATTTCTTGTCTTGGTTGGCACTTACCAGTGAAAATTTTGACCTGCCTTTGTGTGCATTGATGATGAATGATTTTCCATACTTGATGAGACAACACTGGTTAGCTCTCCTCATGAATATTTCATCACGCATGTACATGTATGGACTCCCAAACACGACTTCACATACATCAAGGGGAACCACATCGAGATCTATTTCATCAATAAAATAAACATTATAGAAAATCTAATTTTATATTGTTTGGTTACCTTAAGCTCGGCATCCTTATGTAACCATCCTAGTGGATATGGGTTTGGATGATCCCAAACTTCCTGCCCCATATTCTTGACCAGATCTATTGCAATGATATTTTACTGCAATCCTGAGTCAAACAAAGCATCAATCTTCATCATCTTGACCTGTATCTTTACATGGAAGAGTTTGATCATTTCTTTCTCTTCCTATTGCTGAAGGCTACTCAGATTTACCTCCTTCTACACTGATGTACATATGATTTCTCATCCACGTCTGAGTTACTTTCAACTTGGTTGCTCGAATTAGTGGCCATGATATTCTTCTTCTTATCATATTTCTTCTTGTTCTTAAGGTTTATCTATGGATGCAACTTCCAACACTTCTCCTTTGTATGGCCATCAATATTGTAGTGGTTGCTAGGATCTTTGCACTGGTGTGATGTGGCTTCCATTTTTTTACTTTCTCCCCCTTTTATCCTTCTTCCCATCCTTATAAGTGTCTTGTTGCTCCTTTTGCTTCGATCCACTTGATTGTGCTCTTTTTAGGCCTATGTTCTCCAGATAATGTGCTCATACACAAGCCTTGTCCACCATTTTGGGCTTAAACAACATCACTTTCTCATGTAGATCATAGTACAAACCCAGAAAATACTTGAGGAGTACATTTGGGTTCTTTGGAGAGATACCCAACCTTACATCCATCTTTCTGAATTCTATGGTCTACTCCTGCACGCTTTGGCCCAACTTTTGCCTGAAGTAATGCCACCAGATCCACTGATCTTCCATGTACCCAATGGGATAAAACTGTGACTTAACGAGCATTTTGAGATCATCCCACTTAGTCACTGGAGGTTCTCCCTCAAACCTCCAAGTTTCTGTGTGGCTCTCCTACCAAGTCAGTACATCTCACTCTAATTTCAACTGCGCAGATCAGATCTTCTACCCTTCCTCGAGCTGATGGACACCGAAATAAACTTCTAGTTACTACAACCAATGGTTCAACTTCAAAGCGTCGATATCACCATGGTATGGCTTGATATTGACTTTTTCTTCCACTTTAAACAAGGATTGGTTCATAGTACTCAAACTAGATTAACCTTTTCCAGGGTTTTTCTTCGGTTGGTTATCTTCATCTTCCCAATCTCCTGATCCCACTTCTGATTTTTCCTCTGCATTTGAACCCCCTTCTTCTCGAAATATCCCCAGCTTATTTCTTAGTACCGCCATGAGGACATTTACATTGCGGTTTATGTCTACAACTTGTTCTTTGAGCCAGAAAATCCTCACTTCTACAGGATCACGAGGTCCATTTACAAATTCGTCACCCATGATTAGGGTTTTACAATTTTTGGCCTCACCAATATAGATGCATGAAATCTCCACTTAATACCCAAAGAAACATTATCTGATACCAAATGATCTGTAAACTGTCATGGAAATTCCACTGGATAGTTCATCACAACAAATCTGATAATATTATATTAAAAATATGAGATTTTACACTATTATAGTTTGATTTAATTTCTAGATCTACAAAATTAACTCTAATTGGTGCATGCATGTAAAATTAAATCAAGTAGAAAATTAGAGAATGAAAAAATAAGCCCACACATAGATAATACACAAGATATTCTCTCTAGGAAATATTTTCTAGAGAAAACCCAACTGGAAGGTGAGGGTGCTTCGCTCACTTTCTCTATCTGGATATATGGTTGCAGATACAAAGAAGTAATTTTTGTGGCCCAGGGGCTGCTACAACATACAAATTCTCTGTGTGTGCTCTACGTCCTACCTCTCCTTGCTATATTTTCTCAACCATGGAACAAAATTATCTCGAAATAATGGAATGCCTCTTCCTCCTAGTGGCTCGGTTATAACACAACCTAATAACCTACTAGTGGTTAAGTTTGACTACATCAACTCTTAACTAAAGTTACAAAATAAACTCTTCTAGAGTCTATTACATCAAAAACACATGGCGATCACCTTCTCCATGAATAATGGGGCTGATGCGAAATCCTTCCGAACTATAGGCGTGAAACAGGAAGGTCAACTTCTGAGTGGCATAAATTTTGCATACAGACTCTGATTGACACAATTCTTACACCATTGAAAATATCTTGGTGTGTAGAATAGCATGAAAATATGTTTTTCTTTAGCGATAAATTTTTACCCCCCAAAAACTTAGTTTTATGCCTCACAATGTTCCTGGAAGGTTTCAGACTTTGTTTCGCCAAACTAGGTCCTGCCGGTAAAAATGGTTCGTGAGCTGATTCCTACACTTTTTCCACTCCAAATGCATCAATATGGATGGAAAACAAAATAACTATCCAATTCAAATCAAAGAGGTGTACATAAAGAATCCTGATGTTTTTGAAACCTTCAATCATGAGTTGTATGTTTGCCAACTCAAGACAGCGGTGTATGGGCTGAAGCAAGCTCCTCGTGCTTGGTACACCATGATAGACAACTACTTCACGAGGTTGGGATTCACAAAGAGTGAAGCGGATGCCAAACTATACCATATAGTGGTGTAAAGTAAATTGTTGATCATTATACTTTATGTTGATTATCTCATATTGACAGGTGATGACCAGCTGATCAAATCCTGCAAGGAGGACCTTGCAAGGGAGTTTTAGATGAAGGAATTGGGGCTCATGCATTAATTTACGGGCATGAAAGTATGAAAGGGTGATGGGGAGTTGGCTTTATCTCAAGGAAAATATGCCAACGAGATACTCAGAAGGTTCCAGATGGAGAGCTACAAGCCTAGGGAGACTCCTCTAGCTGGTAACTGGAGGAACGAGGATGCTACTATGGGAGAGGTAGTGGAAGCTAATGTTTACAACCATCTTGTGGGTTCACTCATGTACTTGGTGAACACACAACTAGATTTATGATATGAAGTTAATTAGCTTAGTCAACTGATGGTTAGGCTTGCCAAGTGGTATTGGAACGTAATAAAGCATGTATTGAGATACCTCAGGGGAACTACTCAGTATGGACTATGATACAGACGAAAAGAGGGTGTTAATCCTGAAGGCTTCACGGATGTAGATGGGGCGGGGATTCCATCTGATTGGAAAATCATATCAGGAGGGATTTTCAATATTGGATCAATGAAAGTTTCCTCGTACATCAATAAACATCGATCAATTGCACTCAATTTAGTAGAGGCAGAGTACATGGCTACAAGTCACGGAATATGTGAGGCCATTTGGATGAGGAAGATCTTGGTTAGTTTGTTTGGTCAACAGATGTATTCGATAGAGATTTACTACGATAATCAAAGTTGTATAAAACTCTTTGAAAATGAAGTTTTTCATGATAGATCCAAGCACATTGATATCCGGTATCATCATCTCAGAGATTGTGTATTGAGGCGGATCATGTTGTTAGAGTACATTCCACGAAGGAGAAAGATGCTGACATTTTGAAAAAGGCATTATCAAGATGTAAATTTGAGTTTCACGGAGATAATATCAGGGTAACATATAATCCCTTTCTTGTTGAGATGGAGTGTTGAGAAATGGCAACAAGAAATTTCAATTTAATTTTTCCTTAGTAAACTGAGAATTAGAATTGAATTATATTCTCATAACAACTTGTAAATAGTTAATTAATTTTAATTAACTTAATTAGCTTAGGAATTTTGAGTTGGAAGTCTTTTTGTAGTCATGTATATGTTCTCTCTAAATTTTAGAGGTCTAGGATGAGTTTATTTGAATTGTAATTAGATTAACTCAGTTAAGGTAAACTTGAGCTGTTCAAGTTACAAATGGTTTTTAAGCTCAAGGTTTATGAGAACATGTGGTATTACCCATGGTATTCATGTGGAATATAGCCTATTTAAAGGGGAGAACTAAACCAACCAAGATCCATCTTAACTCTTGATCTAAAAAGGGTCTAGAGGGATCAACTATCTTATGGGAATATCTTAAGTAATTATATAATATTAAAAATAAATATTTATTTATATAGTATTATTTTTATTTTTTTTAAATAGAGGGAAAATCTATCATAACTTAGTTGTTAAAGGAATGGTGGAGACAACCATTAGTAGCTATTAGCCACAAATCCAGGGTGACCCATTCCTATTATTAAGGAAAACCATTGCACCTCAAATTACTTGATGGGTCTTTGGCCATTAACATATTTTGTAAGGAAAACAAGCGCTCTTACCCAAGGAAAAGAAATTTTAGAGCATAATTTTAACTACATTTTTTTTAATGAGAAATAGTGTTAGGATAATGAAATACTTAAGAAAAAGAGAAGTGGTGGTGGGATCCCACATTGACCACCAGAAATTTACTTGGGGCCTTTTTGTCTTTAATTAACCTATATTCCACATGAATACCATAGACAAAACCATAAGTTATGACAAATTTGAGTAAACAACAATAATAACCCCCCTAAAAATTTGAATAATTTAATATTTCTTTTAAATGAAATAAAATCAAATTATTTGTACAATAATAAAAATGTATTTCTATAGTTTCCATAATCAAAATTCAAAATATTTGAACTAATGTAATCTCTTTGAATATCTATTTTTAAGGTCGATGCATTTTTTAATCAAGGTAAGGCAAACAAATGGAAATTGAAATTGAAAATTTTATTCTCGGTAATGATGTTCTACATCTAGTGTTGGCAGAAGGATCATGGGCCTATTGTTATTATTATTATTATTATTATTATCCATTTATAAGGTTACTCATGGGCCTATTGTTATTATTATTATTATTATTATTATTAGTATCCATTTTTAAGGTTACGACCAAGCGAGACACCAAATTGGTGTATGAGACCCCCTTTTTTGTGGGACAAGGGAGAAATACCAATTTGGTGTATGATACCCCCGTGTTTATGGTACAAGAGACAGACATCAAATTGGTGTATGAGACCCCCTTGTTTATGGGACAAGTGACTCACCTCCGTGCAGCGATTTCACTGCTAAGTCTACGAAAGCATACATACTCTACCCCTCTAGTTTTGAACATGTGACCTCTTAAGAGGAAACACATGTTGTTAACCATTAAACCCCATGTAATATTGTTTTGTAGGATAATAGCATATTTTAATATTGTTTAAGCGGACTTATTAAACACGTGTGTGAGAGATGTTATATGTATATTCGACTCCAACGATAATTATCAATGTGATGTTATTGTTTTGTTTAAAGGTGATCATGGAGGAACAAGGAGATTATGATAATCATGTAAGAGAAATATTTGATGAGATTGATAGACATATAAAAGCACAACTGAACAATGGCTTGCTATGGAAAAAATTAGTCTCGGAAAGAACTGGAGGCATGTCCTATCCCATGCATATATTAGTAGCACCCACTTAGTGTCGGGTGTAGGGTTAAGATGTATTAGTCAGGCTGAGATATATCACTGGAAGTTGGAGAATGTATGGGATAATGTGGATACAAATCGCATTAGAGTGGCTGAAAATTTTGAATGGCTTCCAGTGAGTTGCAATTGTGTAGGAGACATCAGAATCTGGATGGAGGAAAACACTAGTCTTTTGTGCTGATAAATGTGATTGGTGGAAATATTATCTGTAACTTTTTTACTTGGAGGATTGTTGATATCGTAAGATTATTATATAGCAAAAACAAAATATTGATGTGGTAGAAGAGATCGCTACTAGGAAAATGAGTTTGAACTTTCTCATTTTAATAATTTGAAAGAAAACCTATGGTGCTCCTTCGGTACTTTTGTTTACTGCATTTTTCAAATCCAATAGTTTTGTTCAAATCTGGCATTCCATTTGTGATATATATTGACTGTTTGGGACAAACTAACCAATAGAAATTCTCTGTATTTGCTTATATCTCTTTGTATGTAACATAGTTTATTCACTATGATGTGGTGAGAAGAAAAGTGTTTAATCCACCAAAGTTGGTTTTCCTTTGGTTCCAATTGCATCTTTATAAGATTATTGGAATAGGTACCTGTGTTTGGGCCTTGCTGCAATGATTTAACGGAAAAAGAACTCTAGTTTGTGTAGAATATGAAATGACTTATTTCCAACCAACTAAGAAGCCAAGAGTACTATGAAGAAAAGTAGATATAAAAAAGATAAAACGAATAAGACAAATAAAAACACAGTTACTGTGTGTGAGCTAAAAAATGTTGCAAATCTCATATATTAATTGATCTATTAACTACATTCTTATATAGTAAAACTATTACTAAATCAACTCTGAAACATATTTAATGACATTACAGCTAATTTCCAGCACCTTCCAGTAGTGACCACCCTAACAATTTGCTGCTTTAATTTTGCAGAGAACACAAAATATCAATTTACATAACTAATTAAGCATTATTCCCAACACTCCCCCTTAATGATTAATGAGGATTTACTATCTTATCTTGTAGTGCCAAAAACTGATCTTTTGCAACTGCTTGTGTGAAGATATCTACTAGTTGATGCTCAGTATTTATATGCATCAATTCAATATCCTTCTTCTGCACCAAATCTCTAATGAAGTGATATTTCAGGTCAAAATGCTTTGTCCTGCTGTGATGAACTGGATTCTTTCCTCACTTGATGGCACTTACATTATCATAATAAATCATTGTAGGCTGAGTTTGTTCTTCTCCAATTTCTTCCAAAATTTTTCTAAGCCAAAGAGCTTGTGTACTTGCTGAGGTAACTGCAACATACTCCGCTTCGGTGGATGAGAGGGCAACAATGCTTTGTTTTTTTGAGCTCCATGTAATCAAACCAGAACAAAAAGAGAAACAATTTCCAGATGTGGACTTATGGTCATCAAGGCAACCTCCCCAATCTGAATCACTAAATCCAACAAGAATGAACTTTTCAGAATAGTAGTAATCAATACCAAAATTTAGAGTGCCTTTCACATATCTTAAAATCCTCTTGGCTGCCTTCATATGTATTTCAGACGGATTTGTCATACATCTTGAAACAAGTGAAACTGAATATGTAATATCAAGCCTTGTGTGGGTTAGAAATATCAAGCTCCCCATAATACTTCTATAAGTCTTCTCGTCAACTAAATCAGCACCATCATCTCTACATAACACCTCTCCATGAGCACTTGGAGTAGGGGATGGATTACAATCAAGCATATCAAATTTATTTAGCATATCTTGTGCATACTTTGTCTGACAAATGAAAATCTCATCCTTACTTTGATAAACCTCCATTCCTAGAAAATATTTCATGATGCCTAGATCTTTCATCTCAAATTCATTCATCATAGCAACTTTGAATTTATCATTCATCTTAGAACTACTACCCATATACAATAGATAATCAACATACAAACTTATGATTAAAATATCAATACCTTCTTATTTGTAGTAAAGGGTAGGATCATTCTTACTTCTCTGGAAGTCATTTTCTTGAAAGTATCCATCAATACTTTCATACCATGCTCTTAGTGCTTGCGTAAGGCCATACAAAGCCTTCTTCAACTTGTAGACATTATTCTCCTTTCCTTCCACTTCAAAACCTTGTGGTTGCTCCACATATGCTTCCTCTTCTAAGTACCCATTCAAGGAGGCACTTTTCACATCTATATGATGTATGCTCCACTTTTTATGAGATGCTAATGAAATCAACATTCTAATGGTCTCCAGTCTTTCTACTGGTGAAAATGTCTCTCCATAATCAATTCTATACTTCTGTGTGAATCCTTTAGAAACTAATCTTGCTTTATGTCTTTCAACACTCCCATCACTATTAAATTTAGTCTTATAGACCCATTTGGTGCCAATCTTTTACTTGTCATGTGGAAGCTCTGTCAACTTCCAAGTGTCATTCCTTTGAATGGAATCCATCTCTTCTTTCATGGCTTGCATCCAAACCTCATTAGTACATGCATCTTCAAAACATGATGGTTCAAATTCAGCCTTGGCTAATAAAGCAAAATTGACTATCTCACCTATAGGTCTTTCTTCATGTGCTTGATTTTCACTCCTCTCATAAATAGCACTCAATCTTCTTACCTTCCTTGTAGAACTTGGAGAAGAAGTTGGACTTGAACTTGATGTTGAAGAAATTGATGAAGGGCTGCTCGGTGGAGTTAAGCCACTAGTTACAAAAACATTAGTTGGCTGCTCATGATCATTATCAACAATTATATCATCATTCAAAATAGATTTTGTCTTCTCAACATGGCCTTTTTTATGACCATAAACTCCCCCTTCATAAAAAATTACATATCTTGAGACAATAAGCTTGTTAGTTAGAGGATTATACAATTTATAAGCCTTGCTTGTCTCACTATACCCAATAAAAATACATAACTCACTCTTTGCATCTAACTTTTTTCTATTCTGATCAGATACATGCACATAAGCCAAACAACCAAAAACATTGAAATGATTAACATTAGGCCTTTTTCCATACCAAGCTTCATAAGGGGTCATCTTTTCCAGTGCACTGGTGGGGCTACGGTTGAGGATGTACACTGTTGTAGCAACTGCATCTCCAAAATAAGTGTTGCTCAATCCCTTAGTTTGTAGCATGCATCTTGCCATTTCAACCAGAGTACGAATTTTTCTTTCAGCTATGCCATTATGTTGGGGTGTGTATGCTGTAGTATGCTACGTCTTGATGCCATTCATATCACAGTACCTCTGGAAAGCTTTTGAGCAGAATTCTCCTCCATGGTCAGTCTGTAAACATTTGATCTTGAACCCTCTCTCATTTTATACAAGGGCTTTGAACTTCTTGAATGTATCCAGGGCTTCACTTTTGGCCTTCAAAAAATGTACCCAACCATTTCGTGAGTAATCGTCAATAAAAGTGATGAAATATGATGACTTACCCAAACTTTTAGTCTGCATAGGACCACAGATGTCTAAATGAACAAGCTGAAGTGGGTGATGAGCCCTCCATGCACTACCCTTTGATAACCTTTCTCTTGCATGCTTTCCTTTAGCACATCCTTCACAAACCTCCTTATGCTCTTCTACCTTGGGCAAACCAGAAACTAATGCATGTGAGGTTAGAAACTTCAAACTGTGAAAATTTAAATGCCCATACCTAAGATGCCATAACCAACTTGAATCCTCATAAGCCATATTTGCAAGATTGTTTTTATGTTCATCAAACCTCAAGGGAAACATCCTATTTCTTTTCATAGGCATAACAGTGATCACCCTATTTCCCTTATTCTTATCATAGATAGTACATGTCTTATTTTCAAAGACTACTTTATAATTTTTCTCACATAGTTGCCCAATTCTCAACAAATTGTGCTTCAATTGTGGAGTATAATAAATGTCATGAATACTCTTTATACCTTGTTTTGTTTGGACCTCCATAGCTCCTTTGGCAGGACCCTCCAATGATTTATCATCACCAAGCTGGAACTTGGATTTGTAACCTCCATCCTTTGGTAAAAACAACTTCTCATTCCCTGTCATATGGTTAGAGCATCCAGAATCTAGGTGCCAAACATCTTTACTAGTATTTTCACCTTTAGCATAAGATAAAAATAAGTTATCTAGAGGATACTCACCACTTTCTTGAGCATAATTAGCATTTTTACCTTCTTTCAATCTGCATTCTCTTTCAAAGTGACCATACGTGTTACAATAGTAACATTGAACATTTCTCTGATCAAATCTACCTCAACCTCTTCCTCTAAAACTACCTCTTCCACTTGAGCCACCTCTTCCTCTACCTCTTGAATAATTTTGGCTTTGCCATTTACCTTGACCTTGATGGCTTTTGGTACTGCTGATACTTGCATCTTCATTCTTTGTAATTTGTAATTTAGAGGAAAAGGCTTTCTCTACACCTTCAAAAGTTTCCTTCAATATTTCTTCATGAGACATCAAAGATCCAACCAATTCATCAAACTGTAGTTTTGTCAAATCCTTACTTTCTTCCATGATTATTGCAACATGATTCCATCTATGTGTTATAGATCTCAATACATTTTTAATTAAAACTTCATTACTTACAGTTTCTCCAAGTGTAGCCATTTTATTGAAAACATCTTTGACTCTCACACAATAGTCACTGACACTTTTAGCTTCTTGCATCTTCAAATTCTCGAACTCTCACTTCAATGTCTGAAGCTTGACCACCTTAACTTGATCACTACCTTGGTAAGCTTCTTGTAGAGTCTCCCAAGTAGCTTTGGCAGTTTTTCTCCTGATATTCTTGGAAATAAGCTCTTATCAAGAGCTATCTGAATGTGAAACAAAGCTTGAGAATTCTTCTTCCTTGCTTCCTTTCTTGTTGTTCTTTCATTGGCTGTAAGAGAATTCCAATCAGCTGGCTCCTCATATCCTGATTCAACGATCTTCCACAAATCTTTTCCAATAAAAAAGGTTAGCATCTTAATGCACCAATAATCATAATCGTTCCCATCAAATTCTGGAACTAGCATCTGGTTAGAATTCGACATGATTAACTTTGGCAAAATTCCAACAATACAACTTTATCCCAAAATAATTTTACTTTCTCTGATACCACATGCAGAATATGAAATGACTTATTTCCAGCCAATTGAGAAGCCAATAGTACTATGAAGAAAAATACATATAAAAAAGATAAAACAAATAAAAACACAGTTACTGTGTGTGAGCTAAAAAATGCTACAAATCTCATATATTAATTGAACTATTAACTACATTCTTATATAGTAAAACTATTACTAAAATCAACTCTGAAACATATCTAATGAAATTACAGCTAATTTCTAGCACCTTCTAGCAGTGACCACCCTAACAATTTGCTTCTTTAATTTTGCAGAGAACACAAAATAGCAATTTACATAACTAATTAAGCATTATTCCCAACAGTTTGGATCTTCCCCCGAGGAGAATAAACAACTATTCAAGAAAATATCTTAGGGCAGCGATTCTATATTTTCAATTATGGCAGCAGTTCTAAACCAAAGTTCTGGAAGACGTAAACAAATTAACTTGCTTTACATTCATATTAAAAAATGGATTTTATTTGCTCCTCAGTCCCTCCAAGTCAACAATCACATAGAGAAGGTAGACTGAGTGAATGTTCAAGATGTTTCTAACTTCATGAAAATGTTGGATTCTATTTTGACAAGGGTAGCTGCAGGGCAGCAAGTCCCTGCCTCAAGTGGATGATTTACTGGGGTTGAAGGGGGCTTGCTTTTGCGTATGAAGAAGTGACCTTGGCTTATCAAGATAGCAGTCGAGACCTATACCTGACCTATGAATTGAACCGATACCGAACAACTATAGGAAAGAGCAAGAGAATCAAGTATTTGAGCTATAGACTTGTTAGATTCCAAAGAAAAAACAACCACCAGAAAGAGCAAGGGAATCAAATATCTATGCTACAAGTATATAGACTTGATAGAGTCCAAAGAATGAACAACCATAGGGAAGAGCAAGGGAATCAAACATTTGTGCTACCAGTATATAGACTTGTTAGAGTCCAAATAAATTGTTATTAAATCTGTTCACACAACTTACATCGTCCACCCAGGACACTGTTTCAAAATCTCAGCGACATGTTTAGAACATTGATTCTTTCTATACTAAAGTGACCCAGATTTTCACCAACTTCGATGAGCAGATGAAGCATCAGCTTTCATCTATGATCCCGATTTTGTAGGAATGATGGCAGTTGTCTTGGGGACGAGAAAAGACTGTGTTAGGGCCCTATTGCTGCCCTATTTGACAATTTGGGGACTCTCATATTCTAGCTTTCAATATGCCTAGCTTCAATTAATGAGGGTGACTTTCAATCATTCTAGGCTAGGGAACTATGAACCCTAAGACATTTAAATACTAAAATTTGCCCAAAATGATATTCTTTATCATTATGTCACATATTTTGAGTTTATTTAAATTGCATATGAAACAAGAATAATATTTTTTTGTTTCCCCTTCTATCTACCAAAAACGTTTGAATGTGCGTAGAAGCAAACACACGAAATTTGGTTAAAACTTTATTTTTTTCAAATCCATGAGTAAATTCACTGAGAATGCATGTAAAATCAAACATGCCAAATTTTATTAGAGCCTTAGTTTTTTGGATTGCAATAGATATATTAAAACAAATTCATGGGCCAAGACTTAGATCAGTTTGAACCGATCAGTCCTAAAACCTGAAAAACTTGTGGAATGAGTAATTATCCAATAATAGCTACATAGACAGAACCAAATTTTAGTGTCAAGGGCACCTAATTTAATCCAAGGCTCTGAGTTATACATTGTTAAATGATTATTTATTTTCCTCTAAGGTGAACAACTAAGATCTTATTGAGATCAAGGCTATTCTGCTAAGATTTAAAGACTACTAAATACTGTCTATTGAGAGACTGCTTTCAGATACTAAATATTTTAGGGATAAATTGAAATAGAAATTAATTTACATACTTGCTTGAAGATGAAGCTGGTTGCACGTAACAGGATCTGCTGCCAGACTAAAAACCCAAGATTTATGTATGTAGGTTTTCAACTATTTGACCTACTGTTTACAGTGCTATTCTTGATACATTAATAAGAATATTTATTCAAACATGAGATAAAAACCTAAAATTCATATGACTAATGAGAAAATTAGTTATAAATAAATCAACCATAGTTAAATCCAAACAGAACTGTTTTTTGATTTATTACTTATTATTGAAAATATAATGATAATTGCCACTTATTGAACACTGGAAGAAAAGCAGGTGCAATACAAAATATGGAAAATGCCATGGCTGTGAAATACTAAATCTTGAAACTGAGTATCTCAAGAAAAGTGCAACAAATTATCATCGGATAAAAGACACTCAGTCTATGATGATATTTGTGAAGGCCCTTCCATCGCTAGACTTAATTAGATACTTGTGGCCGTGGAAGCCATAGCAGGGAACTTCAGTAAGGCTGCATAGGTTGCAAAGATGAAAGACAGCTTATTAATTTACTCTAAGATGCTATTAAATGAAGGGAAATATGATCTAGCAATTAAATCCATTTTATTTCATGTCCAATTGAATTCATTGTGGAGTAAGAGTAATAAAGGGTGGCCAATGGAGAAATTCCATGGGAATATTGAACTATTAGAGAAAGTAAAAGACATAGCAGGAAAAGAACGAAACCATGTATACGATTCCATAAGTTTAGAAGTGGAAATACTTTTAGATGAGTTATACATTCTTCCTAAATTAACAAAACACAAGATCGTTGGAGAGAGGATGAGAAACATGAAACTTGAATTTCTTACTCTACGTAAAGCCCTGGATGCACATCTTCATTGAGATTTGAAAAAATTTAATCTCCATGAAGGGATGTGTTTATTCAATGAGGATGATTATTCCAAAACGCTGCTACAAAATAGAATTTCCCCTAAAACACTAGCTTATCTTTGGGATGAATGGGAAGATAAGTTGTTTTCCTCACTGAATTATATTTGAGACTTGAAAAATGACAGGAAGAGTAAGACATTCTCTACCTAGAGTATGATATTGAATACTTTGGTGTTAGAAAAAGTAAAAATGATACATTTTGTACCGTGTTTAATTGTTATTCTAATGATTCCAAAGGCAATGAAGGTAAAGAATTATAGAAACCATAGCCAAACCTCACGGGCTGAGATAAGTGTTCAACAACATGGTTGCATGGACTTTAGTGTGCACACTTGGGCTGCATGTATGGTTGGTGTATCAACATTGTATTGTTTTGTTCTTAATTCATGCCAACATATATTAAAAATTTTAAAAATTAATAAAATTAAAATGACATAAATAAAATAAATAATAAATTAATTAAATTTCAAATAAAAGGAAAAGACTTGTCAGGCGGAGATTGCATGCATTTTGCGTGTCTGAACCTTCATCCACTAGTCACCACAGTTGAGTGCTCAATTAGTCACCAAACTTGAGTTAATGCCAAAAACATGCCAAAAATTTTTTATGCAGGTTGTGATATGATCATGCGTCCCATTAATCTCATTGCAGACATGAGAAATGGCTTCATGTAAATAAATTTGTGGTAATTCCTGTGTTCAACTCTATGTACAATCTTGCACCGATGCATCTTGGATATTCAACCTGTTGTTTGATGTCGTCAGAACTGCCCTATTGCCAGAAGATAAGGGGAGGGTAGGCATTTAGACCAGTATTAGATGCCTACATGATTCCCTAATGTTGGATGGACAACCGTTGGATCATGGGAACTACCTTCTTGTATTGATTCACTATAACCAAACCTTGAAAAGAAGAGTGAAAGCCAAAGGAAAGAAGGGAAAATGTACGAGTGAAGGACAACTGCATTATATATGTTGCAGAGATAATTTCATAACCTCTATTCAGAGGTTATTCACATTCCAGATGCAAATTCAGTTAACGGAGACCCTTCATGCAGTTCTATATCCCTTTCCAGTTGCAATAGGAATATACATGGGTCTACTCATATAGGTATCATAAACTTAAATATATATGCACGACAGCTAGCTACCTAGTGGACCGGGGAATACCCTCTTTCTTTATCAGTGCCTTCGATGCAAGGAAGGTCTGACGCTAGGAAGCAAGGGATTCAAAGTGAAGTGGATCCTTGCTAATATCAATTACCCATTATTGGAAAAAAATAAGATGATACAACATGAACAACTACCAGGTAAGCGAAATCCGCCAATGGAATAACTATGGGTAAAAACCTCCATCTCCAGCTGGAAGAGATTAAAACTTCATCAAAAGAAACCATATCTCTTGCTTAACCATATTATGTAGAAGTAGGTATGAAACTGTGGCATTTGGAGACCGTTCAACTAATATATATATATTGGAAGAGAGCACTAATACGCTATAGTAATTTCGATAGATACTACCTCGTCGCTAAAATGAAATTGACCTACAAGCAAGGGAAAAGGTAGGAGCATCCTCTTTGCAGACAGTGTGGTGTTGATCTCCAGGTTAGCCACAGTGTAGTGTTGGTTTCCAGTTTAGCCACATGATAGTCTTAGTTTTTTTTAGCTTTTTTCCTTTGATAATAGCGAATTAAATACTGTAGTATTCATTCTGCATAGATAGGTACACATTCTACCCATTAAAACCATTCTCTTGGTGAAAAGAGTCCACTTTCTTCTCAACAAAAGAATACCATTTCCTTTCCGAGAAGGGAACTAATTTTCTCTACCTGGACATGCGATTCTTTCATCATTTTAGTTGATTTTTTTTTCTCTTAGCCCCCATTATCTCTTCATGCCTTAGGAAGCTTGGCTAGTTTCTATAAGTAAGAAACCTAGCCCACATGCGATCACTGGTCTTCACTCAGTTTTGAGAACGTTTCTTTTATTTCTTCTTTCCTCTGAAACACGGAACTAAAAACATCAATGAATGTATCAGTCTAAGGGAAGATGCAACAACTATTTTGACTCTTCAAGACATCTCAGAAGATATTGTATCCAAGATGCAAAGACCTCCAACTCTTGGCCAGATTGAAATTAATTGCAAGTAGTACTTCCCCTTCTTTCGAAGGATCTGGTTTCAGAGTATTTAAAGAAAATTAGTATGTGCCTCGATGACAAACATTATTGGAATGCTCAAATGCTTTGGCTGCACATAAATGCATTTCCAGAAATCAATTTGCAGGATAAAAGAATTTGTCTGGTCAAAGGCTTCGAAAAATCCATATGTTCTACATTTAACAGCTGAGAGAAAATTGTTTATATTTCCCCTCATAATTACCTCATTCTTTTTGAGAAGCTATTCTTTCTGGACTGAAAATAAAATGACTCGTACTAGGAATTATTACTAAGAAACACCAGATTTATTAGATTTGAATTAGCTAAAGCATATTGGTTTTGTTCTCCTGACCTGAACTGATTGACCAGATTGACTTTCACCAAATAAGAACTTTGAATACCTTTCAAAGAAACCATTCTTGAAGCAGTTTCCTCATATAGTTGTGATCTATGGAGTAAAAATTGCACACCAATGAGGGCCTACATAAAGTATGTTGCATGTTTGTCAAAATTAAAGTACAATCTGAAAATGAAATTATTGAAATTGTATTCTAAAGAGATAAGAAATAAAGCCGTGATTTTCTTCCTTGGACGAAGAAAATAACTTTCATTAATGGAGAATTAAGAGAGATGCCAAGAAGTGTCCCAATAATTTGTAGAATCTGCTGCAATGTTGGATGTTCATGAAACTCCTTCAGGAGAACATTAACCCTTTCCTGAAGTCTCAGAAGGGGTTCTACCATTAATGCCATCTCGTATGTATTTGAATCCTGCATGCAACCAAAACTTGAGATTAAGAGAACTGTCACATCCTTACACTATATCCTCAAACAAAACAAGATTTTCTACAATTATTGATGGTAAATAACCTTGTAAATATTGTATTTTGCACAGGATGACTAGGAAAGCTTCTCGTGCTCCAAACACAAACGCAACAAATGGCCTGACAAAATTTTTTCATCCAATATTACGGGTAAAGAATACCCAGTCCCTAGAAAAGTTGGAAAGCACATGAGAAGGATAGGAGGCGCAGTCAGTATAAACATATTAGCACTTTAGGATGGATGCGATACTAAAACATATTTTTACATCCATTATTGAAGAAATTGCCATTCATTTAACATATTGCAAAGAAGACAATGTACACTTGGCACAACCTTCAACAAATTTCGTACCAGCATCATATGCAGTGGTAAATGCATGAATTCTTTTCTCATTTGAGATTTGAACTTGTTAGCGCCTAAATCTACCTCAGGCTGAAGGAAAGCAGGTCTAGGGTAACATCAAACCACACTTAACCTGGTAGCTAGCCCTACCAGGTCGGGAGAGGGCTCTCTCCTTGTCAATCTCAAAATGAATATGGCAACTAAAGCTTGAGATGACTGAAATGAATACTAATTTTAGGCTAGGTATGTTTTCTCAGAGGATTTTGTTTGATTTTAATGGTTGGTTGCTGGATTAGATGAGGAAGGCAGCTTTGGGTCCAGGAAATCAACTCAGATTTGTAGAGGTTTCTATGGGGAAAGGTAGGAAAGTGTTTTAGCACTTTGAAATTGATGTTATGGTGAGTCTAAAGACTGGCGAGGAGTTGGAGAGGGCATGCAAATTTCATGAGTCCTCTTCAAACAACAGAAAACATTTAAAACTAAATGTAACCCCAAGGCATAACACTAAACATCAATGGGTTCCACCTATTAATCTTGATTCATTTAGTTATGTAGAAAAATATAGATGATGGCACATATACACATAAGAGAAACTAAATAAGAGAGGACAAAACAATGCCAATACACATTACCACAAGAATCCCACAAAATGTTGCAAAACCCTAGTTCATTTCCTTACCAAACTGCAGAAGTGATTTACAATGTAGCTCAATGCATCCACAAGAGTCCAACCTTGATAAATGAATAAGAAAGTACAAGATATAGGCATAAAACCACCTATGCTAGCCATCAAGAGTCAAATCCATGAGTCAAGGAGCTGTTTCAACAAAATCTAAGCTAGGAACTGAAAAATAAGTAGTGTAACAACTTGCCTCTAAAACTATGGAAATTGATTCATTCATCCTCAAACCAACTCTAACTAATATATCTAGCCCCTCAAGTCGTTTTTCATCATATCTACATCATAGTACATCATATTAACACATATTACATCATTAATTTACCAAAGGGAGAAGAAAAAGTCAACTGACAACAAATTAGGTGAAATTATGAGTTTCTAGGCAAAATTGGCAAAATTTTGCCTCATGCTCAACATCATGAGCCTGATGCGCAGTGCCACTTCAAGGCTGAATTTGGAGGCCTTCCACTTCACAAAATGAGGCCCAAGATAGCTTGTTTGAAAACTATGCCTATATACTTTCTACGACAACTAGAACTTTTGGATTTGGAGTCCATTTTCCCCTTCAAAAATCATTTCTCCCAAGACTGGTTGTTGTGGGTCCAAAAGTGGCTGAGAGGGCATTTTTTAGGTGTTTTTTACCCTTTAGGTGACCCAGATCTCCTCCAAATCTTATGAAAATTTCTGGGTTTCATTATTTTTCCATGAGGAATCCAAAAATGTAAGCCATTTTGCAAAATTCCTAGCCAACTCAATGCGCAGTGCCACCCACTGAAAATTCCTGTGTTTTGCATTACAAAATTGTGAAATGACAAAATTTTCGCAAAATTTCTTCAAATTTGGAAAGTGGCAAGCTTACTAACTGCTTTGCTGAGCCAATGAAGCTTCAGCCAAAATTTTAAGTCTTTCTTGTTCCTTTTTGGCTCTCAAGTCTCTCTTTAACTTAGCTTTTAGGATATTTATCCTTATATTGCAAATTTTATTCCAAGTAATGATATGCCATGTGGCGCAAAAATTTCTTCTCTTTGTTAGCCTTATCAAGCATCTTCTCAAGGTGGATGTTCACTCTTTCCAACCATGATTCTTATTCAGCCTCAATTTCTTGCTCAAGGGATGTCATCCTGATTTTTTTTCTTTTTACCGTTTGCCTGTTTTCTCTAATTGTTTGCAGCTCCATAATAGCTTGTTTGTCCTCTAGTTGCTTGTTCTCCTGCTCAAGAAAGTTAATAATCCATTTATCCCTCTCAAGTTCAAGTGATAAGGCTTCGATTTCAGCCTCCTTCACTTTGATGATCATATCCTTGATTCTTGAGCTTTGAGAGCCCAAATCAGTATCATCTTCCTAAACCAAAACAAAATCCCTGTCTTGCCCTTTAGTAGGGCCTTCATCATGCACTTGTTGCTTTCCTTTGTCTTTTTCCTATACCTGTTCAGCTGAAGAAGAAGGCAAAGCCCCTTTCACCCTCGGTGAAGATAGAATTTGCCTGTGATCCAGTGAAGAAAACGAGAACCCTTCCACCCTTGGTGGAGATAGTACTCGTTTGGTAGCAACAAAAAGCCTCCTGGTGCCTTTTTCATAAGTAACAAACACAAGAATATGAGCCTCCTTAGTTTTGATTTTAGGCTCTTTTTATTGCCCAGAAGGTTCACCTTCCTCTTTAGGATCTGCAAATATTTGAGGCCCCTTGAAGCTTTCATTGGTAATGAATGTTTCCCATGATACTCCCAACTGAGTGAGCTGATGCAAAACAACAATTTTGATGACAACAAAATGATAAATACTATTAAGTTGCTGTGGGTATGGTTTTCTTTTTGCAATCACAGTCATCCTCTCTATGTTTTTACATATGAAATATGGAATACTCATCATTCTGACCCTGGTGAAGTGCATAAGTAATCTGATATGGTAGGCATAAAGTCTGGAGAACCTACCCTCACATGTGAAGTATTTGATGATACGTTTCATGAGTGGAACATACCGATCCTTCAAGAACTTGAAAGGAAACACCTTTCTAAGTTTACCATCATATTTGGCATTGATGTATGGTTCATAATGCTACTTGCTGATTCTGCCACTTGTTCCACTTTTCCCCTACATCTGGCATTCTAGTAGCTTCTGCAATAATAGCTGGTGGAAGAGTGAAATTGATCCCAGCAAGGTGCACCACATTATTGTCCATCTTTATGACAAATTGCCTTGCTAACTCATGAGGGTATTTAACCCTCTCAACCATCTCACAAAACTCAAAGTAAGACTGATATCTGAAACATGTGGTAGCAAGGGGGTAAGCAAGGATTTCAGTCATGCTAATAGGTTCCTCTCTAATAATTTTTCCACCCTTGTGAGGTCTCCTAGGCTGTACATTTCTTTCCCTTGAGCTGTAACTAAGTGTTTCTTCTTCATAACTTGATTCATTTCTTCTTGTCATGGTGCTTATCTTAGGGATGTGATGTGATGATGATATCGTGGAAAATGATAATGGATGAGGACAAGGAAGATGAGTACGAAGAGATTTTACAAATGTGGAATGGAGTAGGGAAATGAAGGGAGAGGTTTTGGAAATTAGGGTTTAATGAAGGGACTTAGGGTTTGATAAAGGGAATGAATTTTCTTTGGGGAGTGGGGTAAGGAAAATGGAATTAATGGATTGATTTAGGGAAATGAAGTATAGAAAATGGGAAAAAGATGTTTGTTTTGGTTATGGAGTGAAAGTTTTACAATGAAGTGGAAATTTATGAAGACAAGCTAGGGTTTGATTTTCAAGATGAAAAACTCATGAAGAAAATGTGTAGAAGAACAAATTCAACTCAAGGCCAATGAAAACTTACTTGTAGGAGATAAATGCAGCGTTTTCGAGAGTTTTGGGTGATTTGGAATGGTTTTGGCACTTTATTGGTTGATGCGCAGTGCACTGGGCCCAATGCACAGTGCCCTCCTCATGTGCAGCACCCTTGTAATTTTATACTGACTGAAACCTGTTGATGCACAGTGGCGGTCTGATGCACAGCTCCAACCCTCTAATGCACAGCGTGAGGCAGATTTGCTAGAAAAATAGGGTTTTCACCTTCTTTTGCTCAATTTGCCTCCAAATCGCGATTTTAGCTCTTCAAGGGTGTTTTGCACAATGAAATAGATGAATAGCATAATTTCACTTTATATATGGATGCCTTTTAATTTTTCCTTATTTCAAACCCACTTTTATAAAGTCTTAGTCACTTTTGCTCAAAAACTCTGTTTTTCATTTGAAGTGTGACTTTTCTTGATCAATTGATGGACTGATGCATTGATGCTTTTGTTTTTTTGCAGTGGCTAGAGTTGGCAAGGTGACCAAGAGAAACTACTAAACTTATTACATATAGAAACACTTTAAATTACATAAAAAAAAGGAAAAAAAAAAAAGTATGTTTTCACCTCAAAATAGAGTTTTGAGGTAAAAACCATTTATTGAGCATATCATGAGTAATTTTATGATTCTATGAACTTATAAAGCCTCCTCATGTGCCTGCTGACCTTTTATTGAGTTTTGGATGACCATGGTGGCAAACCCTAGACCTAGTGAGACTAAAACCCTAAAACTGACTTTTGTAAATGAAATGAAACAAAATGACAGTAAATGACCTAAAACATGTGAAAACAGGCCAGCAGGTGAATTTCATGAGGGAAATTGACAATGAACCACTACCATCAGTTGATCCATGACCTAATGGAATGTAGCTGATCAGATGGGACACCTAATATGCATGCAAAAAGAGAAATTTGATCACTAATGGAGGGATGAAGATACCAACACTAACATTGGCTCCAATGGGGATGGTAGCTCCTCGGAGGTGCCAAGAACCATAGATCTCTGGAAAAGCAGATAAGTGCCTTCATCGATTGGGTAATGTGTAGTCAACAACTTTAGAACACGGAACAAATACCTCGAGTCAAAACCGACTCAACTATGACTCAAACAACTGACACTAATTAACCAAAGACTAAAGCCAAACATTCAGCTTTATAGCCTTCACTTTGGGCCCCAAACTGAATGAATGATGACAGTGGAAAATTTGCAATGAAAGAAATAAAATGGTATGTACAATGACAAAATGTGATAGCAGAAAACTTCTCAAAGATAATATTGTTTCAGAAGCCAACCATTTACCGGCCCTCCTGGACAACCTTCCCCCATTCATTTCTTTGAGTAGAAAAGAATTTTGACCACGATATGCAACAATTATATAGGGTCCCTTCCACAGGTTCTCGAACTTGTCATGCTGGCATTTATCCTCATTTCTAGCATCCCACTTTAGCACTATTTCTTCAATCTGAAATTTGTCCACCTTTTCCTTTCGATCATAAATATTCCTAATTCTCTCTTGCAGCCTAAAGGTATTTTGAAAAACTTCCTCTCTTGTCTACTGTAAATGGATCATTTGGCTTATTCTCTGGTGAAAATGATCTTCCTCGTTGCTAGCTTCCTGCAGAAGTTTAACAATCGAGACTTCAAGAGATGTTGGGAACACCGTGTCGATACCTTATACAATCTTGAACGGACACATGCCGATTGACTTCTTTTGACTTACTCTATCCACCCATAGTGAATTAACCAATTTTTTTTGCTAGCTCTTCTTATTCGTTTCCAACAACTTTTTAATGATGTTGACCAACGATTTGCTTGAAGATTCAGCCAATCCATTACCTTGCAGATAATATGCAGTAGAATGTCCCAAGGTAATTTTGTATTTGCTACAAAAGTCAATCATCTTTTTGGACTTGAAAGCTACTGCATTATCTGTAATTAATTTGTTAGGACAACCAAAATGTCACAAAATATTATTTTCAAGAAACTAAATTATTACAGAGTTTGTATCCTGTCGAGTGGGGATCGCGTCAATCCACTTTGTGAAATAATATGTCGCTGTTAAGGTCTACTTGTGCTGAGCTGAAGGTGTGGGTGAATCTCTACAATAAAATCTAGGCCCCATTGCTGAAATTGTGCACTAACTTCGACTCACTTCAGAGGTAGAGGCTGCAACTTTCTCCTTCCCTAAAAAATCTGGCATTCATGACAGATTGTAACAGTTTTATAAGCATCAGCAAACAGGGTAGGCCAATAGTACCTTGCTCTCAAAATTTTGTTAGCCGTCGTCTTCCAAAGTAAGTGACCTTGACAGTCTCCATTATGAAAATCACTCATAACCTATTTTGCTTCCTCTTCGATCAAACAATTTAGAAAAATGCCTCTGGAATCCTTCCAATAAAGTACATTGTTCAAAATACAAAATTTAGGAGGTTTTAGTTTCAGAGTTCTACCTTTATTTTTAGCCATCCCCGGTGGTGGTGAAAGGTGTTGGAGCACATATACAATATTTGAATACCAAGAAGAATGGAGAAAAATTTCAGATACCTGAATCAACGAACTATCTTCATCTTCTTCAAACATGGCTTCAATCAGGTTTATGTCCAATGCATGTAAATTAGACTCTACCATCAACTCTTCTAGACCCTGCCCCTTGATTAACCTTGTTGGCTTTATCTCTAATTCATATTCTAGCAATGTTGCGATCCATTTGCCTTGCCTCCCTTCTGGATCTGTTTGTACCAAAACATCTTTGACGCTGTGTTAGGGACATAAGCAAGAATATGAGAGTGCAGAATATATACCCAAAAATCTTTCAAAGCTTTCACCAAGGCAAGAGCTTGCTTCTCAATAATGTTATATTTCAATGTTGCATCTCTTATTGTCTTGTTGAAAAAGGAAATCGGTTTTTCAAGCTGATCTATTTTCTCCATTGGAACTGTCGCCATAGTATGTTCAAAAGCGAATGAAAATAATATGAAATCCTGTGAATAATCTAGACTAATTAAAATCGGAGCTGAAGAAAGAGCCAACTTTACCAGGTTAAAAGATTTCATGGCTTCTTCAGTCCACTTGACCACACTATCCTTCTTCAACATATTTGTAATTTCCCTCAAGTGTTCAGCTAGATTAGGCACAAAACAACATAAGAAGTTCATCTTACCGTTAAATGCTTGGATCTCTTTCTTATTACGAGGAAAATCTATTTTCTGAATAGCTTCCACTCGAGCAGGATCGATGCAGATTCCTTCTTTTGATATTATGTGACCGAGAAGCTTCCCCTCATCCATGGAAAACAAGCTCTTTTTGGGATTGAGTGATATTCCATATTTTCTACAACGCTGAAAAACAATTTTCAGATGGTAAAGATGCTCCTCATCTGAATTTGAAAAGACAGTCAAATCATCAAGATACACTACTAAAAACACATCTTTTTCATTTGCGAAGGTGATGTCCATGGCCCGCTAGAATGTTGCTCCAACATTCTTTAAATCGAACGGCATCTTAGCATAGTGGAATGTCCCCCATAGAGTGGTGAATGTTGTCTTGTCCTTGTCATCTTCATGAACCAAAATTTGATTGTAATCAGAATACCCATCGAGTGGCGACATACGATATGCCCCAACTAGTCTTTGGAGTATGTGGTCCATTTTCGGCAACGAGTAATTATCTTTCAATGAAACTTTATTCAAATTTCTAAAATCTATGCACAATCTAATCTCACCTATCTTCTTCCGCACGAGTACCAAATTGGAGATCCAATCTAAAAATCTGATCAGAATGATTATACCAACCTTGTACAATCTATTCACCTCCTTTTCTATGATGGCAACAACTTTGGATTTATCCTTCTCAGCTTTTGTCGAAATGGCTTCTGATTTGGCTTAATTGGAATGATATGCTAAATTATACTTTTGTCATACTCCTTCAAATCTGTATAGTCCCATGCAAATACATCAGAAAATGAAGACGATAAACTAATGTATTTAGCTTTTACCTGAGGAGGTAATGCCTTTGACAACTTCACCATATTTGGATTTTCTGCTGTTTTGATATTTAGATCTTCAACTACCTTCTGGGTTGGCACTAAGCTTGTCTTCTGGGCTACATCATCTTGATCAAATAATTCCTCCAAAGGTATAAAGCCTTTAGGGATGACATTGTCTTTCAACTGTAAGAATTCCATTTTATTTACCTCAATTTTTGGTTCACCATCATCTTGCTCACCATCTATAGAAGTGTCTTTATATTTTCCTTCATTTTAAAGAAAATCTTCAATCTCTGTGTCATCCTGAAACACCTGCCAATATCTTAGATTATCAGGGACAACTGGGCGATGCTTCACATGAATTTAAAACTTATTGTTTGAATTCATAGGGATCTTTAAGTTACTTGCAACTATAGCAGGGGAATTTGCAATAACATTTTCTGTACGAGGGACACATGTCAAAGTATGATTTGGAAACAACCTCAAAATATCTAGAACCGCATTACGATAGGCCCTCATTTGAGGATGTTTGGCTTGGTATTCACCCTTGAATTGTTTGATTACTAATTCGGAGTCACCATAAACTAAAATTCTCTTTGCATTCAACTTCTTGAGGATTTTCAAGGCTGTAATCAGTGCCTCATATTCGGCTTCGTTATTGAAACAATCAAAATCCAATTTATATGAAGAAACTCTTACATTACTCATGAATTTATTTGGTAGGAAAACAGGGTTGCATATCCAAATACTAACTCCTGCACCATCCTTACCTACTGCTCCATAAAAATCCATACTCCACAAACCGACTTCTTCCTCCAAGTGCTGGAGTTCTTCCTACTCTTCTACCTTTGGCTGCTTTCCATCAATTTTCTGTTGCTGGCAGAATGTAGACTATTCAGCAGTACTTTCAAGCCTTTGTCTCTCTTGATCAAGTACTGCCCAAAAGTTTTCTGTTATCTCTAGAATATCTTCGACTTCAACTAGTGTACTATTTACATCATTAAAACCACTGTCAGAATAAAGTACAAAAGATTCTAAATTTGTATGTACATAGTTAATCGGATGATTCAAAGGTTTCTCCTTGCTCGTGATCATATACTTCATCTTTTTCTCCCTATATAATTTTCTCAACTGACCAAACACGGGAATAGTGGCATAGGAGAAATCTAACTGCAATGTCCCTTTGAGTTTTGCACCTGATGACCTAGATAAAAGCATGGCAAATATAGGAGGAATGTCGGCCACAACTACATCCATGAGAACATTCTTTGCTAGAATATGATCTAAAGTCACAACCAAATCCTTAATGAGACCAATACATTTGACCCTACCAGAATCAAAGGAATAAAGATCATGATACTTGCGAGTCATGTCCAAACCCAATTTCTCCATAATTGCCTTTGGCATTAGGATGTGATATGCTCCTAAATCAAACATGGCATTATGCAAGACAAAATCATGCAATCTAAGGCTGATGTAAAATGGGGCTACGTCGCTATCCTTAGATTGGCCTTCTAATGCCAGACCAAAAATAAGCTTAGGTTGGTCATCTTCCACATTAACCATATCGGACAATGGATCTACATTCAAAATCTTTGACACTTGAATCTTATAACTACTATTCTTCATTAATTTAGTCAAAGGTATCGACACTTAGCAATCTCATTCTCTAAGCTAAGGGCTGTAGTTTTATTTACCACATTAACCGGACCATCCTTCTTTTCAGACTTTTCTTTTGCTGCACTTGGCTGATTTGACTTCTCATTTGTAGATTGTACTTTGCTGGAAGTAGAATCTGCTGGCTCCTTTCCTTTTTTCTGAACATATGGAGAATCATTCTTTGGTTGTGCTACTTCCTTCCAATTTTGAATTATATTGATTGGTACATCCCTTCTCCTCAGTTAATATTGTCTTTGCTGTGCTGTCAGTTCATTCATATATCACCTCTGATATTCATCTGATTCTTCTTCTAGGTCTGTTTCATTTCCTAATATAAAATCCTCATCTTTCTGTACAGTCAGGCTTTCTGAATATTCCTCATCCTCCATGATATAAATAGGCAAACCATCTAGTGTAAAAAAGTGATTCTCCTCTCCTATTGGATTGTCATCATCATCTGACTCCAGGCCATGCACATAGTTCTATTGTAATGGTGTTTTGACTTGCTACTTTGATGATTGATCTTGCGCTCTTTGCTCTCACTGTTTAATCCTGAATTGTGGTTGTTGCTAACCACGGAAATTTGGATTTCTGATCTATGTCTCAGGCTTATCTACAATGGTTAATGTATCAAACATTTTCTCAATTTTACGAAGCAAATTATCTGAGGAAGAAGCTTCTTCCTTTATGGTGACCTTCTTCTCGGTCTTTGTCCTAGCTCTCTTAGCTAGCAGATTTGCCTCCACACTCACTACAATTTTCTACATATCCTCCAATGTAGCAGGGTATCTTTCTCTTAATTGGTATGCCATGTCGGGATCAAATACATCGGGAAATTCTATCAAAGCCAACCCCATCAGTGGCTTGATATCAGCTAGAATGGCATTATAGACAATATTGAATCTTACACAGTAATCCTGGACAGTTTCACCAACATTCCTCTTTATATTTTCATACTCGGAAAGAATTTGGAGTGGATTTTTCTTTACCTCCCAATGATCCAGAAATTGTCTATGAAGAACCGCCAATGTATTGATAGTTCCTGCGGGCAGTGCTCTGAACCACTTTCGCACCTCGCCTCCAAAAATTTGCACAAATAATCTCATAGTCACATTCTCTTCATCTATCTCATGAAGATCAAAGAAGTCGCTCATCCTATCCACATGTTGTTGTGATGTGATACCTTGGGTAGCATCAAACAATGGTATTTTACTTTGGTAATCAACATGCATAGCATCCAAGTTTTGTGGCAAAATGAGGGGTGCATATCTAGCAGCCATTGCTCGAGGTGGATTGGAAACAGGCCTTAGAGAAGTAGGAGGATTTGTAATAACAATGGCAGTTGATGTGATGGGTGTATGAGGTGTTGAAGGAAGTGAAGAAATGATATATGTTTTAGGTGTTGAAGGGGGATAAGAGACAGTAGATCTCCGATCAAATATGGTGGGCTACACGAGAAGGGTGGGGATAAAAGGAGGTTCAGTAGGAATTTCAGAACTAGACAAAATAGTAAATGAACCTAGAGTAGCAGATGCAGATTATAAGAACTCGGGAATATCGGTAGCCACAATAGAAGTTTGAAGATTCAAAATATAAGCATCAATCAATCTATTTGCTCTTTCAGTTTCAAGATATTGGAAAAACTGTGGATTTATAGCAATATCACCAACTGCACTTTCAAATTTAGTTTCAAACAAAGATAGATCAAAGTGTACATCAAATGAGAGATCTTCAAGGTATTGAAAATTGACTGGGCATGAATGAGATCTGAAAATCGGTGCTAGACTCAAAGAAATTTCCTGCCTGAGAATTCTTGGAATGAGATTTGAGTTTTCATACGTGGGAGGAGGATCAAGATCAAGATTGGCCCTGGTGTATCGTCTAGAAGCGGGTGTGTTGAATTGTTCCCAAAATTTCAAATGGACATTACAATATTTTTAGCCTACTGAATTCTAAACCTATCATCCAAAAGTCTAGAATTGTTTAATGTACTGGGGTAATATTTTCAGTTCTTCCCTAATATGGTCACCACCATTTTAGCGCCTAAATCTACCTCAGGCTGAAGGAAGGCAGGTCTAGGGTAACATCAAACCGTGCTTAACCTAGTAGCTAGCCCTACCAGGTCAGGAGAGGGCTCTCTCCTTTTCAATCCCAAAAGGAATATGGCAACTAAAGCTTGAGATGACTGAAATGAATACTAATTTTAGGCTAGGTATGTTTGCTCAGATGATTTTGTTTGATTTTAATGGTTGATCGCTGGATCCGATGAGGAAGGTGTTATAGACATATTTGGGCACTGCAACCCCAATCACATATGTAGATAAACCAAGGGCTCTTAAACCACTAAAAGCGTTGTTTCGTACCCCAACTGATTATATCATTTCCCAGAAGTTCCACCTGAAAAACCACTCAGAACTGGCCAAAAATGGACCATACAGACTTCTCCACACTTAGGGTGCGATGCATACTAGCTGCTACACTGGCCAGGTATGATACATACTAAAAGAGCCTTCTGTACGGTGCGATGGGCGAGAGTAGACAAATGGCAGAGGCAGTTTGCTAGGTGGAAACCCAAATAATATTCTAAAAACTACTCATATGACACTTGCCTCTCTGAATTCACCCAAGGATGAGTAAGAGATCAATGAAATCTCAAAGTGGAGCCAAGAAATATCAGTGAAATGACACTAATCAAAAATCCAGACGCTGACTCACCCCTCTATAAATATCTAGAAATGGATCCCTCACCTAAGAGATCAAAAGGCTGGAATTTTGTAATTTGTAAGGAAGTGTTGTTGGTTTCTCTTTGAGAAAAACATTGTATTGTTGGGTGATCTTGCTTTTCATGAGGTGAAGATGGCTTTCATGCTGGGAGGATGATGCTAGATCAGATAGGTGGGTTGTATTCCTCTCTTCTATTTCTACTAGCAATAAAGTTCTTTGAGTTTTCCTCCATATAATCGTGTATTTGTGAATTTTTTTATTTGTAGATGCAATTGTATAGTTGATGTATTTTTGATTCTGCATTGTTTATGATATCATAGGTCGAGATTCTTTGATAGTGTTTTGTTGCTTTTCCTCTACAGATATTCCTTAAAGTAGGAGAAGAGTAGCAAGCTCTAAAAAGGGAGAGAGGAAACAAGCAAGGATCCAAGCGGAAGAAACAGGTTAGTGCCCTTTGCTTCTCTCTTATCTATCATACATAAAGGAATTCTTGAAGCACTTTGAATTTTTTGTTTCTAAGATAGCTACCCATCTTAGTGGGACTAGTAGATCAAAAAGACACTAGTTTTCCAGGAAACAAAATGGCGACTTTGCTGGGGAGCGAATAGTTTGTTTGTTTGTTACTATTGTTTGCTTTATAAACTACAGATGGAGCCTAAAGTTAAGCCAACTATCCTTCGAACTTCTTTTGTTATGCAACTGCAAAGTAGGTCAATGCTGCTTCAGTCAATCTTCGGTTGGTTTATGAACTGAACATCTAACTTGCAAACATCCTAAGTACCCTTGTGGTAGCTCAATAACATCATAAGATAATACCCCTATACTTTTTTTTATTGTCTATCATAGCTCAGCCTAAATCACTGAACTTAGCTGCAAATTTTGAGAAAAAACCAAGCCCATTTTCATTCCCTGGTCCATAGCAGTGTCTTTAACCGACAGCCTATATGCATCACACCTCCTGTGTGTTGCAGGTGAGATGCATCTCTGTTTCCCTTAAGGATAGGTGTGATGACTGAATGGTACTTTTTCCCTGTCTGGAATTTGGTTTTTTCTTCCTGGTTTTGAGCTCTATTCAGTAGTTTTGCTGCTTACGATTAGTATATCATTACTGAAGCCTCCTTCCTTCACATTATTCAGCCTCTATTGATCAGGATTTTTGAATGTATTTTATGTCTTTTTTATCATTTTCGGTCCTCCTTTGTCAAAAGTATCTTAATCAAACTGTCGTTTTTGATGAAAAGAAGTGTCATAACTGTCATTATGAGTTGAAAAGAAGAGTGTCGTAAAGTCTTCCTCTTCTAGATGTCGATTTTAATTTTGCCATTGTATTTGATTTGAATTTTCAATCTTTGAAGTGTCAAAAGCAGTTTTCCATTAAAAATTGTAAGTGTCGTCATAGTCTTCCTTTCGTTTTGAAAAGAAATCGTTAAAGTGTTGCTTTGAAGAAAATAATTCAGATCTGTACTTAGTTTTCTTTTTGGCATTCTCACATTAAGGAAACAGACAAACAAATACTTGCATGTGCATTTGCATTTAGACTGCATGCAAAAAATGATTTAGGAAAAGTGCATTTAGTGTGTGCTCTCTGCTCTCTGTTGAAAGAATTGTACTCTTATTTCCTTAGTAGCTAGGATTTTCATTGCTAAAAGAAAACAAACGACTGTTTATCATTTTAGATTGCATATTTAGGAATTTTACATCTACATCACACGGTGAACCTTGAAAGACAAACTTCTAAAGAGATCAACTCTAAAATAAACCTCAATGGACATAAAAACGCATTGGAACCTAACGCACAACATCTAGAAGTCTAGGCTAGAGACGTATTCTGGTGTCATAAAACCTGGTAACTATCATTTTCATCAAAGTTTGGATGATTCCTCCTCTTTGATATGACAAGTGCCAGTATGGACTTATGCTCCCCATACCATCGAGTATACATTTGGAGACCACAATAGGCTGATATTCTTTATCCTTAGGAAGCTGTGTCTGTCGCCCTATCGATTGAAATGCACTAAACACATCATTCGGGAAGATTGGATACCGTACATAAAATCCTTGGTAATTTCTCTTTAATTTACCACCAAGGTGTATATAGCAGTTTTGTGATTGGTTTGGTAATCCCTCTGTCTAGATTTCTAGAGTAGTCACTTTCGTTCCTTTTCGACTCCTTAAAAGGAAAGGTCCATCTGAGCAGTTGTCACTTCAGGCTCATTAAAAATTTAAGGTGACTAGAGTCATCTTTAGCTCTTTCTCGACTCTTAAAAATTGAAAAGAAAAGTTGTGTCAAAGAGTCATAAAATTTATTTAATTCGGAATAACATCCTTGTTCCTTCGTTGATCCTAGGTTGAGGTAATGGAGTCCACCAATCAAGGATTTCCCCTTGGGGGAAATCCTATTCCTTTCTCTTCTTGGGGAGATATTGGTGCTCCATATATGGCTACATTTTCCCTTCCAGGAATCACAATTGGCCTACTAGTATGGCTATTCTCAACCTCTGTCGTTCAAAACACCGTAATTCCTCAGTAGTCGAATCAGCAACTAGATGATATTGGAGTTGCTACCTCACCTTCTTCTTCATTTGTTTCTCCCTCTCCTTCTTCCTCTTTGCTCGGTGAAACTAGTGATACTAAAAACCAATTAACTGAGAAGAGGAAGAAAGGGAAGGAGAAAAATAAGAAGAAGCCAGTCAAGCAAGGGGGCAACCATGCATCATCCAACAAAAAATCACACACTGAACCTTCCAAACCCAAATCTCCATGCATAATTTTCAAAGGAAACCACTTTCATCGATATTTTCCTTGCATTCCGCGGAACTTGAGAGACTGGTCTCCCCGCTTCCACCATTCGGTGTCATCAACCTCTGTTGATCATGTTGAGAACACACCATCGACTACTGAAAATGAAGTGAATGGAAAAAAAGGAAGATTCAGATTTCCTTGTAGGTTGTGTGAAGGCGATCATGCCCTTCATCGTTGTCCTTTTCTAGATGAAGCAAAAACTATCGTGGATAACCATCCTGCTTCACCACAACGGCTTTCACCTGGATACAAGAAACTCTTGCTAAGAACATCTCTAGTTGAAAATCCAACTGACATACCTCAGTTGTTGGTCGAAACACTTATCGTTGAAGATAAACCCTCTGAGTCCACACCGGACCAAAGTCAACAGGTTGAGACGGTATCCGACCCAGTCTTGCCTTTAGAACGTCCACCTTCAGATGATACAGTTTCCAAAGAGAATGAGAACGACACAATTCAAATTATCTTTGTTAACAAAGATTCTGATGAACATGGGGGAAATCTACCCATTCCTTTATGACAGGAAGGAATTTCCCTATTTCAAGATATTCATCTAGCTGTTTATTCAGTCCCCCATCCAAGAAATCTAGTCGTTTCCTTTGATTGGAATCTACTAGTGGGTCCCCGCCTTCCATCTAATGTACCATTCCGGATCATAGTACAAGTTTACAAAATGATCATGTCTGGCACTATCATAGATGATGGGGCTTCCGTGAGTATCATTTTCTCAACTGTTTCGAAAGTGCTTGGTTCGCCATTGATTCTGCCTAAGAATCGAAATTTGTCAGGCTTCAACAAAGGAACCAGTCGATCGTTAGGAATCCTTCCCAAATTTTCCTATAAATTTGAGAAGGAAAACCGTTCACTTGAACATGATGGTAGTCCAAGGGCCATTAAATTACAATCTACTACTTGGCCGTGACTACATTTACGTCATGGGAGCTATTGTTTCAACACTCTTTCAGGTGATGTGTTTCCCGCATGAAGGCAGAATGGTGCAACTTGTCGACCAGCTTCCATTTCCCAGTTCAAACACAGCTATGAGTTAAACACCATCCATAAATGGTCTCTTTGCATCAATAATGTCTCTTCAACCTCCATTTCATCCACCTAATTACTGCGAGTAATTCGGTGAATGTAACAAAGCTTACGGGGCATGCACCTTGTTCTGCTTCGGCAGGCAAACCCAGCTGAAAAAAACAAATTCCCTTGTAGGTTATATGATCAGTCTGAAATGCCATTTCCATGTACAATATGGGATTAGTCTGAAACATTTATCTCCTTGCACATTAAGTGATTAGAAGCTCACACCATTCACATTTGTCGATTTTGATGGACAGATCCAAGGAAGTGTTTTTGTCTACTCCGCAGACGAAACAATCCTGCTTAAATGCAGGAACTTCCATAAGGTAACCTGGAAATTCTCGTTCTCTCAAAACCTGGGGCCACGCAAACCTTTTTATGCAAGTGAAAAGTGACCAGTTTAATTCTAACACTGTAGTGTTTTAGCTTAACTTTTAGTTCAACTGCGTAGGTTAGGTGAATGGTCTGATCCACCATTCACCTTTGTCAGCAGCGTGCAGGCAAAGCAAAGGAAATGTTTTATCTAGGCAAAAGACAAAACTATCCTACCTAACCTTAGTAGTTATTTAACATTTAGTATAGTTGACTCTGTAGTTTGGTCGTTTCTAGCCTACATAAAAGGCATGAGAAAATTTTCGCATGGGGCAAGCTCACTAAAAAATGAACCTACTAATAAGGGACATCTTTAAAATGACTGGCACAAGCAATGTCTCTGCAGGGTTCAAGCTCGTTAAAAAAAAACCCGCCACTGAGCATAGTTTCTTTCGATTCAAGCTCATTAAAAAATGAATCCACCCTTGGTAAATAACCTTTGTGACTACCTTGCTATCAGCCTTTTGAGCCTTGGTTGTGTTCTTTCCATCACCTCCATTCTTTCGGCTGATCATACGCTTCCACTTGATTAGTTACCCTTTTGAGGAACAACTACAACGAGTGATTCTGTTAGCCACCCTTTTTACACTGTCATGTTTTAGAAGTTCCAAACTTACCTATAACCAGTTGCTACCCGAAAAAATCACTTGTTCCACAAAAACGAGTCTCTTTTAAGCTCTTTTTAGACTTGTAAAATATGAAAAGATTACCGAGCTACTGGCCTTTCCAGCTCATTAAAGTAAGGGGAAGTGCCATCCCTCCTCTACATTTTAATCTTTTTGGACCTGAAGGATCATTCTACAAAACGATCGAGTGCTTGTCATTTTCGGCTCGCTAAAAGGATCGAAAAGTCGTCTCTTTCGTTTATTTTATACTTTTTCGGACTTAAGGGATTATGCCATTAAAAAGGACTATTGGAGTTTCCTTTTTGTCCCTTTTCAAACTCTCTAAACATGAAAAGGACCGAGTTATATTTGTTGTTAAACTCATTAAAACAATAGCGACAAACTTGTCCATGCAGACAAGAGCGATTTTCACTGTCGCTAGGCTCGCTAAAACATAGCGACAAGTTTGCTCGAAGGGAAAATTATAGAACAAGCATATGTTATCCTCCTGAGGCTTGACAAAAATAAAGAGGTACTGGTCAGCAATGACTGGGGAAAAAGTGAAGAAAACTTGAAGAACTTCATTGGTAGCAGGTCGCTCTTGAACATGACACTTTCACTCCATCACCATGATTGAGTCGGGTTGGGTTATTCCGTTCATCGGTCACATCACCATTGGTCCTCCGTACCATCCATTTCTGGGGTTAACACTACCAATCCATCTCAGTGTCACTGATATGTTCAAGAGAAGTCGTTCATAGAATTCACCACCCAGCTTACACCTCATCCACTGCAATAGATTCACCCTCCATTTTTTCATGACCACCATTCTTAAACCTTGTATCATCAGATAGTTTTCACCTATAGAAAATCATTTGCTTCATTTCGTGTCGTAGATGTGGGATTCATTAAGGCCCTCCTATGAAATTTCACTTCTTGTCGACATCAACTCATTATCCAAGAAATTGACTTAGGAACAACCATTTCTGTACTTTGAAGCTTGCATACCTCAATGGCAAGTTTCTCACTTCCGGCGACAGGTTTACATCAATGGCCTTCGACTGAAATATTTTCCGTGGTGTTCTACATCAGATCCTATATTCACACCACGTGAATTGTACTGTAGTACCTTGAGGGTCATTTTCATTATCGGTGATTCCTCTCGCACCTATTAACAGCTTACATCATTGGCTGGTAATCAGGCGATGTCTTTCCATGTTCAACTTCAGAACATCTTTTCACATGGATCGACTTGTACATCAGGCAAAGATTGAATGAGTTTTGAAGACCCCAGATCTAGTTTCATCCATCTGGGTTGCGATATATTCAGGAAGATAAAGACATCAAATGTACACAATAGATTCATAGATGATCATCCAAGCTAAGGGATGATGCCTCTACAAGAATCACCAGTCTGCAACAACGAACAATTATCTGTCCTATGTACATGAAAATGAATTTATAAAGCTGAGCATGGGAATTCCTGCCTTAGCTAGATCATGAAAATAATATGAAGATAATGTATTGTATTGTATTTTATACAGGTCACCTTCCAGTTCGAATACCTCGGATCCTCATGAAAAAGCATTTCACTCAACATCAAAATATTTATGACCTCATGCTTTATGGGGCAACTATTATAGATGTATTTGGGCACTGCAACCCCAATCACATATGTCGATAAACCAAGGGCTCTTAAACCACTAAAAGTGTTGTTTCATACCCTAAAGGATCATGGTCAACTGATTACATCATTTCCCAGAAGTTCCACCTGAAAAACCATTTAGAATTGGCCAAAACTAGACCATGCAGACTGCTCCATACTTAGGGTATAATGCATACTAGATGCTACATTGGCCAGGTGTGATGCATAATGAAAGAGCCTTCTGTAGGGTGCGATGGGCGAGAGTAGACAAATGGCAGAGGTAGTTTCCTAGGTGGAAACCCAGAGAATCTTCTAGAAGCTGCTCATATGACAATTGCCTCTTTGAATTCGCCCAAGGATGAGCAAGAGATCAATGAAATCTCCAAGTGGAACCAGGAACTATTAGTGAAATGACACTAATCAAAAACCTAGAATCTAACTCACCCCTCTACAAATATCTATAAATGGATCCCTCATCTGAGAGATCAAAACGCTCGAATTTTGTAATTTGTAAGGAAGTGTTGTTGGTTTCTCTTAGAGAAAAACATTGTATTGTTGGGTGATCTTGATTTTAATGAGGTGAACAGGGCTTTCATGCTGGGAGGACGATGTTGGATCAAATAGCTAGGTTTTAATCCTCTCTTCTATTTCTACTATCAATAAAATTCTTTGAGTTTTCCTCCATATAATTGTGTATTTGTGAATCTTGTTATTTGTAGATGCAATTGTATGGTTGATGTATTTTTGATTTTTCATTGTTTATGATATCATAGATCAAGATGCTTTGATAGTTTTTTTTTTCTTTGCCTCTACAGGTATTCTTTAAAGCAAGACAAGTAGGAGAAGAGTAGCAAGCTCTATCAAGGGAGAGAGGAAACAATCAAGGAGCCAAGCGAAAGAAATAGGTTGGTGCCCTCTATTTCTCTCTTATCTATCATACATAAAGGAAATCTTGAAGTGCTTTGAATTATTTGTTTCTAAGATAGCTACCCTTCTTAGTGGGACTAGCAGATCGAAAAGACACTAGTTTTCTCGGAAACAGAAGGTAGCTTTGGGTCCAAGAAATCAACTCAGATTTGCAGAGGTTTTTGTGGGACGAGGTAGGCAAGTTTTTTGGCAATTTTAAATTTATTTTATGGTGATTCTAAATACTGGTGAGGAGTTGGAGATGGCATGAAAATTTCATGATTCCTCTTCAAATAGCAGAAAACATTTAAAACTAGATGTAACCCCAAGGCAGAGCACTGAACATCAATGGATTCCACCTATTTATATTGATTCATTTAGTTATGTAGAAAAATATAGATGATGGAACATATACACATAAGAGAAACTAAATAACAGAGGAGAAAACAATGCTAATACACATTACCACAAGAATCCCACAAAATCTTGCAAAACCCTGGTTCATTTCCTTGCCAAATTGTAGAAGTGATTTACAATGTAGCTCAATGCATCCACAAGAGTCCAACCTTGACAAATGACTAAGAAAGTACAATATATAGGAATCAAACCACCTATTCTAGCTATCAGGGGTCGAATCCATAAGTCAAGGATCTGTTTCAACCACATCTAAACTAGGAACTGAAAAATAGGTAGTGGAACAACTTGCCTCTAAAATTATGGAAACTGATTCATTCATCATCAAACCAACTCTAACTGATGTATCTACCCCCTCAAGTAATTTTTCATCATATTTACATCATAGTACATCATATTACATCATATTACATCATTAATTTACCAAAGAGAGAAGAAAAAGTCAACTAACAACAAACTAGGCGAAATTCTGAGTTTTTATGCAAAATTGGCCAAATTTTGCCTGATGCACAACACCACTTCAAGGCTAAATTTGGAGGCCTTCCACTTCACCAAATGGGGCCCAAGATAGCTTTCTGGAAATATATGCATATCTACTTTCTAGGACAACTAGAATTTTTGGATTTGAAATCCATTTTCCCCTTCCAAAATAATTTCTCCGAAGACTGGTTCTTGTGGGTCCAAAAAGTAGCAGAGAGGGCATTTTTTAGGTGTTTTTGCCCTTTAGGTGACCCAGATCTCCTCCAAATATTATGAAACTTTTTGGGTTTCATTATTTTTCCACGAGGAGTCCAAAAATGTAATCCATTTTGCAAAATTCCTAGCCAACTCAATGCGCAACACCGGTGGTGTTGCACATTAGCTGAAAATTCTTGTGTTTTGCATTACAAAATTTTGAAATGACAAAATTTTCCCAAAATTTCTTCAAATTTGGCAACAGGCAAGCTTAATAATTTCTTTGCTGAGCTAATGAAGCTTCAGCCAAAATTTTAAGTTTATCTTGTTCCTTGTTGGCTCTCAATGCTCTCTTTAAATTAGCTTTTAGGGTATTTATCCTAGTCTTGCAAATTGTATTCCGAGCTAAGTAATGATATGCCATGTGGTGCAACAATTTCTTCTCTTTGTTAGCCTTATCAAGCATCTTCTCAAGGTGGATGTTCACTCTTTCCAACCATGATTCTCGGTCAGCCTCAATTTCTTGCTCAAGCGATGTCATCTTGATTTTTCTTCTTTTTGCCACTTGCTTGTTTTCTCTAATTGTTTGCAGCTCCATAATAGCTTGTTTGTCCTCTAGTTGCTTGTTATCTTGCTCAAGAAAGTTAATAATCCATTTAGCCCTCTCAAGTTCAAGTGATAAGGCTTGGATTTCAGCCTCCTTCTCTTTGATGATCATATCCTTGAGTCTTGAGCTTTGAGAGCCCAAATCAGTATCATCTTCCTCAACCACAACAAAATCCATGTCTTTCCCTACAGTAGGGCCTTCATCATGCACTTGTTTCTTTCCTTTGTCTTTGTCATGTACCTGTTCAGCTGAAGAAGAAGGAAAATCCCCTTTCACCCCCGGTGAAGATAGCATTTGCCTGTGATCTGGTGAAGAAAATGAGACCCCTTCCACCCGTGGTGGTGATAGTACTCGTTTGGCAATAGCAAAAAACATCTTGGTGCATTTTTCATAAGTAAAAAACACATGAATATGAGCCTCTTAAATTTTTCTTTCAGGCTCTTTTTGTTGCCCGGAAGGTTCACCTTCCTCTTGAGGATCTGCAAATATTTGAGGCCCCTTGAAGCTTTCATGGGCAATGAAAGTTTCCCATGATACTCCCACCTGAGTGAGTTGATGCAGAACAACAATTTTGATGAAAACAAAATGATAAATACTATTAAGCTACTGTGGGTATGGTTTTCTTTTTGCAATTACAGTCATCATATCTATGTTTTTACATAAAAAATATGGAATAATCATCATTCTGACCCTGGTGAAGTGCATAAGTAATCTGATATGGTAGGCATAAAGTCTGGAGAACCTACCCTCACATGTGAAGTATTTGATGATAAGTTTCATGAGTGGAACATACTGATCCTCCACGAACTTGAAAGGAAACACCCTACTAAGTTTACTGTGATATTTGGCCTTGATATATGGTTCATAATGCTACTCGCTGATATTCTGCCTTTTGTTCCACTTTTCCCCTACATCTGGCATTCTAGTAGCTTCTGCAATAATGGTTGGTGAAAGAGTGAAATTGATCCCAACAAGGTGCACCACATTATTCTCCATGTTTATGACAAATTGCCTTGCTAACTCATGATGGTATTTAACCATCTCAACCATCTCACAAAACTCAAAGCAAGACTGATATCTGAAACATGTGGTAGCAAGGGGGAAAGCAAGCATTAGGTCCCTATAATACTAGTGATTATCCCATTACTATTGTAGTTGTATCTCTTATTAATATTTTTGTGCCCCTATTTCCCCCATATTGTTATTACTGTGCCCCACAGAATCCCTCTATCGTTACTTTTGTGGCTTTATATTATTATTGATAGGTCGGCTGGGTTATGTTGTGACTCCTTACACTCCTATATATAGAAAGGTGGTTTTGTCATTTGGATCATCAAGGAATAATTCATTTGTGTAATGTAAAGGAGGTTTCCCCCTCAAAGAGGCTGAATTATAAGTCGTTGATCTATCTTATTTATCTTTTTGTGAGTTGGTTTCATAACATTCGGTATGAGAGCTTTGGATTCTAGGGTTTTGCTGCTCCAAACAGGTCATCATGGAATTTTCGCTATAACTTTTTTTCTACAATGTTTTGTGGATGATTGTGGTGATCTCTAAATGATTTCTCAAAGCTTAAAAAGTATTCTACAAGAAAGCTTGAACAACAACTGCAATAAAATCAACTCTTAAAGGAAAATGAAGACATCAAATAAAAGGACTAATGACATCGGCCCAGTATCTCTGCTGCTGCATGAAAATGAAAATGAAATCTATATTAAATCCAACTAAAAGTAAAAACAATTATCTCACACTATTTCAACCCTTCAACTCAATCTTCTCTATGAAAAGATATCATGAAATGTTAATCAATGTGAAATTGAAGTGAAACTACATAAAAGAGACTAGTCACAAATACTTTAACTTCCTCTTAACTTCTTGCCTTTCAGCTGAATTTATCATGTGAGAAACAGTTAGGAATAAGTCAAGTAATGTGAGTTCTAAAGCAAACTAAATCAAGCTATGCTAAGTGATATTTTGGCTCCCAATAAAGATATTTGATTATGAAAAAGGAACCATCAATAGATGAACAACTTGATATCTAAGAGCAGAAAGTAAATATGCAAATTAAAGGAATGACAGTAAGGAAAATCAAAGCTGCAAAACAATTAAGGTCAGCAACATAGACAAGATGATCACGCATGCCACTAGCTATGAAAAGAAAAGAAAGGAAAATTGTCCCGGGCACGCCTAAGAAACCTGCATAATGCACTGATTAGTCATGAACATAAAAGTGCAGAAATGTAAATCAGCAGAATTCAAAGTTTATGTACAGCTATTATACATGTTGAAAACGCAGCAATTTAAAAGACATCTGTACAGCAATTATACATGAAATCAGAAAAAGAAATGCAAGAAATTAAAGATTACTATAAAGGACTTCAGCAAACAGGGGCCCTCTGCCTACTTCAGCCGATTCAATGAGCAAATATACTCTTAGATGTAAAACCGTCTTCTCATGTATTAAACATCAAAATGTGAAGTACAGTGGGGAGTTCAAACAAAATGATTACAACAATGAATAACTATACAGCGTTCAAGGACGCTTTATTTATAGGAAGAAAGCAAACTGATTTAACGAAATTTATGCTATTCGATCATCTGTTCAAAAACACGTGATCCTCTGTGTCCTCGGATCTAGGTAACGGTCATAGTGATCATTCAATCTGGAGAGTATGGCTGTTGGATTCGTGCTTCTAGATCATCTCCGTGGCTGAGGATGATGCCACCTAGCTTCACGTGCCCAAAAACAGAGCAACGTAGAGGCGTGCCACCGCTGGACACTTCTGTTGACCGGTATTTGCCTCCTCATTGACCGTGGGCTTTTATGGTTGTTCTAGGTGATCTAGAGGGACACGTACCATGTCCTTGACTGCTGGAACTTTCCCATGTGGCTCATCTTCTCGGAGGACACCTGTAACATATCGTTTAATAAAACAGCTGCGGAATCTGGTGCTGGCTTCAGAAACCTGGATCAGCTGCAGAAACCTATGTTGGCTGCGGAAACGCAGCATACTGAACCAAAATTCTAAACCAAACAATAGTCACTTAGCATAGTTAGAAAATCATGTAAAAGGTCCTAAAGTACAATGATTTAATAAACTTTGTGGATGAAATGAGTGGGAAAAGGAGGAACTGGATGGGAAAAGAAGACTGAGAGGGTGTGTAAGGAGGTACAGGTTCAAGGCTCTACATACCCCCACTGTGAAGGTGTTGCATGTCCTCATGCAACCAAAAATTAGTTTTTTTTTCCTCAATCCATGTGCTCTGATGCTTCTGCAAGAACATCCAACCTCCTTCTCTTTCTCCTTGATGCCAAAATGGTCCTTGGTTTCTTGACTAGACACCTGAATTTCAAATTAATCAATGCCCGGCTCAGCTTCTTGCACTTTTTCTTCAATTTTCTATTCGTCTTCTGCCACAGTCCTAAGTGAAGCATGGTATTTTCATGGGCAATCTTGTCCACTTTACTTTGCTCTTTTAATGCTTCATTTTCTTGTTTAATGTGCCCGTTTAGGACTTCTAGCTCAAACACTTCCTGTTTTAAAGATTGCACTTGTGCATCAAGTGTTAAGGTAGTGCTTGGTCCTGCAACTGATCGTTCCAAGGACTCTAAGTAGTTATATGTGTTGTTGGGAAAAGTATCCAATACGGAATGACCCTATCCCACTCTAAGGGTGATAGTACCTCAGCAACAATCAAAGCAAAGCTATTTGAGATTACTTCTTTATGAGATGTAAGAGAGGGGAGAAAGATATCCACTAACCGTTGTCTTCCGCTAATGATTGATCCAATATTCTCTCTTTGCTGCTTGCTCCCAACTCCTTGCTCTTTCACAGGCCCAGCTACACCAAGATCCTGCAAAATGGTAAGAGAAGGAAACTACAAGAAGCATACATTCATAATTGAGTCAAGGATTAGAATAAATCAAATATACAAGTATCAATACGCCATTGAGACACATGCATATAGAAGAACCTCAAATTCTTTATTAATGGAAGAAGTAAAGTTCAGGAAGTAATACAACCATAAAAGGCCCAATCCAGCATCACCTCCCGGAAGAAAGAAATCTCCTCTTCACCTCCTTCAAGGAAATCACCCAATAGTTCTATACTCAAACCAACAGCACTTCCTTACATTCACAAGATTCCAGCCTCCTTAGACCTCATGAGAGAGCTCTATATATAGGATTTTTGGAGAAAGGATGAGTCAGCTTGAGCTTGGCATGGAGCTGACTAGTGTCCTCTCCCACTTCAGTTATTCTTCAGTTCTTGAGTCCACTTGGAGGTTCTTGCTTCCACTTGCAGATCTAGACCCTCTTACTCATCACTAGGCGAATTCTCTGATCCAAGTGTCATTTTGGAAGCTTCCTGGGCATTGACACCTTGAGGAATGACTGTGCCACTTGGCCAAACTCGCCCAGCGCAGGTAGCCTTCATTGCAGTTGACATTCAGCGCAGGTACAGAGTGGAGCAGTCGACATTCAGCGCAGATGCTCAGTGGAGCAGTTGACATGATCCAAAATTAGCTTTTTTTTGAGTGTTTTCAGGTGGAGAACTGATCTTCAGTGCTGTGGTTTGCTGACCTTGTTCCTCTAGGGGTAGGAACAACATGTTTAGGGGCTTTGGAACCCTTAGATTATTGACATTTCATGCTTCATGTTGCAAGGTACAAAAATGTCTATAACAGTTGCCCCCTAAAGTATGAGGTCGTTTATCGGGTGAAATGCTTTATCAGGAGGATCCGAAGTTCATTCAATCGCTGAGAGGTGAACTATAATAAAATACAATACAATACATTATTTTTCATTCTGCTTTCATGATCTAGCTGAGGCGGGCATTCCCATGCTCAGCTTTATAAATTCATTTTGGTACATAGAACAGGCGATCGTCTGATGATACACTGATAATTCTCTGCTGAAATTATCATCCTTTGAGTAGGATGATCATCTGCTGCAATGATGTACATGTCAAATGTCTTTATATTTCCTGAATATATATCGCAGCCCGGATGGATGAAACTAGATCCGGGGTCTTCAAACTCTTTCGATCTTCACTCTAAGTACAAGTCGATCCATGTGAGAATTGTGCTGAAGTCGAACATGGAAAGACATCGCTTGATTACCGGTCAATAATGTAAACCGTTAACAAGCGCGAGAGGAATCACCGATAATGATGATGACCCTCAAGGTACTGCAGTACAATTCACGTGGTGTGAATAAAGGACTTGGCGTCGAACACCATGCAAAATCTTCTGGTCGAAGGTCATTGATGTATACCTGTCGCCGGAAGTGAGAAACTTGCCATTGAGGCATGCAAGCTTCAAAGTACTGAGGGGGGTGTTCCTAGATCAACATCTTGGATAATGAGCTGAAGTCGACAAGAAGCGATCCATCAAAGGAGGGCCTTAATGAATCCCACATCAGTGACACGGAACGGAGCTAATGATTTTAGTGGAGGTGAAAACAATCTGTGAAATACGATTCAGGGTGGCGATCATGGGTGGATGAAGGATAATGTATGGCAGTGGATGGGACACGGTTGACTCTTTCTGAACAATATCTCTTGAACATATAACGACACTGATGCGATGGATCGGTAGCATTACCCCAAATGTGGATGGTTTGGAGAAGACCATCGCGATGAGACCGGTGAATGAAACAACCCAACCCGATGTGATACGGAGGAAAAGTGTCATGTTCAAGAGCGACTTGCTACCATTAAAGCTTTGAGGTTCTCCCAATTTTTCCCCAGTCATTTCTGACCAGTACCTCTTTATTTTTGTCAAGCTTGAGGAGGATAACATATGCTTGTTCTATAACCTGCCCTTCAGGCAAGCCCATCGCTATGTTTTAACGAGCCTAGCGATAGGGAAACTCGTTCTCGTCTAAAGACAAGTTTGTCGCTATTTAATCATTTTAACGAGTCTAACGACAAGGAAAACTCGGTCCTTTTCATTTTTAGAGAGTCTGAAAAGGTACAGAAAGTTAACTCCAAAATTCCTTTTTCGTCATCTAATCCCTTAAGTCTGAAAAAGTATAAAACAATACAGAAGGGATGAGTTTTCGATACTTTTAACGAGCCAAATAAAACAAGCACTCGACCTTTTTGTGTAATAATCCCTCAGGTCCAAAAAGATTAAAATATAGAGGAGGGATAGCTCTTCCGGTCACTTTAACGAGCTGGAAGGCCAAAACTCGGCAAACTTTTCATATTTTACGAGTCAGTTGAAAAGAGCTCAAAGAAGACTCGTCTTTTGAGGAACGAGTGATAAACAGGGATAGCAGTAGATTCCAGGTACAGGTTGGAATTCTCCAATCACGGCAGTGTCACAAGGATGGCTAGGTGAAATCACTCTTCGCAGCTGTTCCTCAAAATAGGTAAACAATCATATGGGGGTGAACGATTGGCCAAATGGAATGGAGGTGGCAGGTGCAAACACGACCAAGGCTTTTTATGGCTAATAAATTTACGATCACAATGGTTGTTTACCGGAATAGGTTCATTTTTTAATGAGCTTAAACTCTGGAGGAAACTCTTGCTCAATCTTATGTTTATTTTTTAACGAGCATGAACTATGTGCTAAAACTGCTCGGATCTCGCTTTTCTATTTTTTAACGAGCATAAATTCCGCGGTAAAACTGCTCGATTATATGGTCAAATTTTGATTTTTTACCATTACTAGCTTTTCTCTTTTCAAGGATAGTACTGCATTTTCAAATTGCTGCAACAAACTTTGTTAGAAATGAATAATATTTGCATAAACATGAGATTATAACCCTAATATTTTACTTTGCACTACGTAAAAAGCCATTAAAAGGTGTTTTTACCTCTCATTTACCATTTCATTTGCATTTGGTTTGTTGGAGCTCTGGAGGTGCCTCTTCCCCCTTGATTTTCATCAGCTGATTCTGGGAGATTCTGCGGACGATTTTCGGCGCCGTCTGGACCAGGTAGGAGCTAAACCCTAGCTCTTTCTTTTCATGGTTTTTTTTTCCAGTTTCATGCCTGCTTTTCAGTCTTTCTAAGCCCCTGGGGTTTTGCCAGGGTGCCCTAGTTTCAGCGCAGGTTCCCCATTAGAAACCTACGCTGAATGTCAAGCTGCCTTAAGGCAGCCTGACCTTCAGCGCAGGTGGGACACTCTCTGCCTGCGCTGGGCTCAGAAAACTGGGTTTTTTCATGAATTTTCGCCAGTTTTTCACCAAAATCAGGAACTTACTCCTTCTCTTGTTTGCTTTGCAGGGAACTTTGAACAAAATGTCCCTTACATGGCAAGAACGAGAACATGAAGAGGAGGACATGATTGCCCTCCATGACCCGGTCACGGTGAATGCGCTGCAGAACTGTGGCCTGCTGAAGTTTTTCCGTATCTCTAGCATGAGAGCACAGATTACTTTGCTGCAGTATATGCTTGATGCTTGGGATCCTGTTAACCAAGTATTCCAGATTAAGGGAAAATCCATCCCCTTGACCATGGAGGACATGTGCTTCTTGACTGGATTGTCAAGACGAGGTGTCCCCATTTCCTTGTCAGGTACGGCCCGGGGGACTGATTCCACCAGAGATTATGTTCGCCAGTATTGCAGGGAAGGTTCTCAGCCGAGCAGAGACATCAAGATTGTTATCCGTGAGATTACTGACACGTCTCTCAGGTCCATTCTGTATACCATTGGCAGGATGGCCGGTAGCGCAGCCCTACATGTTGCCAACAGATCTTATATGCAGCACGCCTTGGAGTGTCTCCAACCGAAAGTATTCAACTGGTGTGATGCAGTACTTGTTTAGATGAAAAGTCAGTTGACCAAGGTAAAGGAAGGGAAGCTGAAGAACTTTGGATTTGGTTCTATTCTGACTGCCTTTTCCTTGGAGAAAATCCCACTGATGCAGCCTCAGTACATCATTCTCGACTTGCCTTCTCCGACCGAGCCACGCATGCAGAGGTGGGTTGATCACATGTCTAGGCATGCTGGTCAACCTCAGATTACTTTTACTAAGGCCTTCTTTAGGTGGTTCGAGCGCTAGGAGATGGCGTTTTCCGAGTATCCATATGTGGGTATGGATTTCCGAGGTGATCCGGATTTGGTGCTACCGGATGGCGAATAGTGGGGTGCCATTGGTAAACTCTTTGACCATATTACTGTTTACTGTTCTTATTTATAATGTTGTTGTGCTTTATTCTATCAAGACTTTTAATCGTACTCTTGGGTGCATGCAGATATTGGTCCTGTTCGTCCAGCAGTTCGTCCGAGACCGCCAGTTGTTGCCCCAGCAGTGGAGCCTGCTAGGAGAGCTATTATTCGCGACCTTGACGATACTGAGACCCTTACAGCTGTGTAGGAGCAGGTTGAGAGCCTTACTCTTGGCATTCCCGATGTGAGGATTGATGAGTTACCTTTACAGCTGCAGCGACACACCACTGGCGTGCCTAGACGATGGACTCGTCTCTTGCGCATGATTGCACAGGCCGTGACGTGCTATCATGAGCACCACTAGGCTAGGGTGCCCCCTAGCATCTTTTTGAGTTTTAGGTCATATGACCAATTTTTTCTTGGTTACAGAACATTATGTACGAACTATAAACAACTTATATGTATTTTTATTTTCGAGTTTTATTCTGTTTGAGTTATATGATCCATATGTACAATCTTTGATGATGTGTCCTTTTTATAAATGTTGCAAATGTCTATCTAACACATAGTTTGCTAATGAGTCAGTTAATGTGTTTAAGTTTCTGGAAATATGTTGATATTGAATTGAATCAAATCGTCTTTCCAAGATTTTGACCCTTAGGAACATGCGATAAATAGCTGGATTGCGAACAGAATATATACCATTGAGTTGCAGTATTATGAGCTGTGAGTCTAGCCTGACAATTAGTCGGCGTATGCCACGTGTGATGGCATCAGAGAGTAGTTCTATCAACGCGCTATACTCAGCGATGTTATTCATTGATTGCCCAATACACACACCTCTGAAACTTACTAACTCGCCGCTTGGGTCAAAAATGGCCCAGGCTGCGGAGGATAGATTCCGCGAACTACGACTCGCTCCGTCAGCATATCCAACACATGTCTCCAGAAGGTTCGACATCTGCAACAAATGAAAAAGGTGGATCACTCTACCAGAACAACTACTTTAGCGAAAACAAAATACAACAAGAGCATGCAGGTTACTATTTAAGCATAGTAACGCTTGAGGTACAGCCCATTGCGGGGCTGCGCCAGTGGAATTCCGTCATAATCCATTAACTCGTAGGCTCCTTTTGCTAACACCCTTTTAACAATATAGGGGCCCATCCATAAGGACTTGAATTTACCTGCTTCCAATTTATCGGATTCTTGGTCATAAAGCAAGACCAAATCACCTTCTGAGAAGACACGGGGTTTGACATTTTTGTCGAACTGGGCCTTGACTCGTTTCTTATGAGCTTTGTTAGCCAAAGCGGCATCACGACGGGTTTCATCCAATTGGATTAATTCCAATAAACGAGCCTCTTCTTCTGAAGTTCCGGGGAGGAGATCGATTGCGAGTTTAAGTGACGAAATTTCGCACTGTATTGGCAAGACTGCTTCCAGGCCATACACCAGTTGAAAAGGTGTGAACCCGGTTGCGTTCTTTACCGACATTCGGTAAGCCCACAAGGCTGAGTACAGTATTAGGTGCCATCTTCTTTTATGAACCCCGATCATCCTTTGCAACATACGCTTCAGGACCTTGTTGATTGCTTCAACTTGTCCATTGGCTTGCGGATAATATGGGGTAGAGCTGTCGTGAGATAGCCCTAGCTTGGCAGCTAATTTGACCATCATGTGATTGCGAAAATGCGACCCATGATCTGTGACTATAGCCTGTGGTACGCCGAACCTGGTGACTACATGATTGAAAAAGAAAAGGGTAGCTGTTTCACTAGTGTTATCCAATGTAGGCATCGCCTCGGCCCATTTGGTAAAATAGTCAACAGCGACTATAATATACCCATGGCCCCCGGTCGAGGTGGGGTTACATTGCATGAAATTGATGCCCCACTTGGCGAAGGGCCCAACAGCAACTATCGGCTGTAAAGGTGCGGGTGGTCATCTGGTTTTGCTATCAAAAATTTGACAAGCATGGCAACTTCTGACTACGGTTATGCAATCTTTGAACATGGTTGGCCAGAAGTATCTTGCTCGTAAGATTCTTTGTGCTGTTGCATATCCAGATTGATGCCCCCCACACGCGCCTGAATGACATTCATTCAAGGCTTTTTCGGCCTCCTCATGGGTAAGGCACCTCCTCAGAACTGTATCGATACCACGACGGTAAAGTGTATCACCGACGATCATGTAGTTTTTTGTTTGGTATCGTATACGTTTTTGTTCGGAGCGAGAGGTGTCTGGCCTGAACTTTTGGGTTTGGAGATAAACTATGATACCTCCATACCACTCATTGCTTGCAGATATCAGAAACAAACTTTCGTCCATGATTGACTCTTCCGATGTTTCATCGTTGGAAGACGATGGGAGATCACACAATAATTCTGCAAAAACTAGAGCTTTTTTTGATTTGGATTTTACAAATTCCAGATCAAACTCTTGAAGGATCGCTATCCATTTTGAATATTTGCCCCCCAGCAACTGTTGCGACAGTATATAAGTCATGGGGATGCAATCTGACAAGATGGTAGTTTTCCGAAAGAGGACATAATGTCGAAACCTTTGAATCGCTTGAACAGCTGCAAGCGCTAGTTTTTCAACATAAGAATATTTACTTTCTGTATCATTTAAGTTTTTACTTAAATAATATATAGGATGTTCAATTCCATCGACCTCTTGAACTAAAACCATCGCAATGGTTGTATCTGCTGCAGCCAGATACAGGTTAAAATATCTTTGATAGTGCGGGGCGTACATTAATGATGCTTTTACTAGACAATCTTTCAGAGCGTCAAAGGAAGCTTGCGCCACCTAGTCCCAGACAAAAGGTACATCCTTTTTCAAAAGACGAGTATAACCCTTAGCAAGTTCTGCGTAATTTGGAATGAACCTCCTCAGAAAGTTTGCTTTCCCTTGGAGTTTCTGAATCTGAAGCAAATTTGAAGGTGGAGGCAAATTAATTATTGCCTGAACCTTGCAGGGGTCGAGACGAATCCCATCCTTAGAGACTACAAAGCCAAGTAAACGACCAGAACCGATGCAAAACACACATTTGTGCGGATTGAGTCTTATCTTGTAGTGTCAGCAACGTAGAAATATCGCTCTTAAATGGTGCGGATGATCAGTCCGCTTTCGTGAATGAGCCGGAAGATCGTCGAGATAAGGTTGAACAATGTTCTTGATGTCATGGAAGGCATAATTCATTGCCCTCTGAAACGTCGCCCCTGCGTTCTTTAAACCAAAGGGTAATTTTCGATAAGCGAATGTGCCCCACGGACAAATAAATGCAGTCTTTGACTGGTCCTGTGGGCGGATATTTATTTGATTGTACCCAGAAAATCCATCCATAAATGAAAAGATTTCACATCTGGCGCATTCATCAATTATCTGGTCGATGAAGGGTGTAGGGTAGTTGTCTTTCGGACAAGCTTGGTTTACATCCCTATAATCGACACACACTCTAATTGTCCCTTGTTTCTTCATAACAGGGACAATATTCGATACCCAATCGGTTAGAGGAACCGGGTAGATGAATCCAGCATGGAGGAGTTTTTCAACTTCCGCCTTAATGGCCGCGGCTTTCTTGGGGTGCACCTGCCGAAGCCGTTGTCTTACTGGTTTGACATCGGGATACATTTTAATTTCATGTTCAACGATACTCAAGTCAATGCCTGGCATTTCATCATATGACCAAGCAAAGACATCTCTAAATTCGCGAAAAATAGCGTTATATATTTCTAGTTCTGAAGGGGAACAACCTTTGCCGACATAAATATTCTCTACAACATCTGTTTTAGTCGAGATATTTATGGCTATAGTCTCTTCATTATTGGATAAGTTTCGCTTGGAATCCACTGTGTTTACAATATTTGTTAGGAATTCAAAAACTGAAGGGTGATAAAGGTCCCTTTGAGTATCTTCTTCATATTCTGGAAGAAGGGAACGATGGTGGTGATCATTCCATGGTGCCCCCTCAATCAACATTGATCGTAAGATTCCTTCGTCAGTCCCATGTACTTTCGACCAAGGATCTAATGGGGTTCCATATTCTCTAGACCTATCTAGCCAAACGCTCGCCTCCCATGCTTGAAACATTGATTGCTACAATATTTCTAAAGGACTTGGGGTCAAAACCATTGTACAATCCATGTCAACCTTCGTAGAAGATATCATGTTGCAGGTTGCTACAAACGGTACATTTCCTATATCAATAGGAGGTGGTAGCGCGAAAGTTCCCATCAATGTGGGGTCTTTCAATAACCCTACTCCGATATCTTGAAGCGAATGGTTGCTCTCATGGATCATGGGAATGCTTCCTGTAATTTGTGAACCATTAGGGAGGAATTTCTGTTGGTCAATGACCGCAATCCCTCCTTCAAATGGGAATGCGATCTTCCTAAAATAAGTCGACACGACAGCTGCCATGGCATAAATCAATGGACTACCTAGTAGGATGTTATAGTCAAGATTTCCATCAACGACTTCAACATCAATTTCTATTGTTTTTCCTCCTAGTTCAACTTTCAAGTTATTAAGGATACCGTATGGGGTATAAGTCCTTCCGTCGAAAGCTTTTAATGTCGTCGAAGATCGCGACAAGGTTGGAGATCCTAAAGTTTTCCAGCAACTCATCAACATAATACATGTTGAGGCTCCCTCATCAATTATAGTTCTGTGAACAGTTTTGTTGAGGGCTTTCACTTGAATAAGGAAAGCTAGCTGAGATGGTAACTGAGGATCATATCCCTTGTGATCAAAGGATACAAGATTGGAATCCTTAGGATCAACCCCACCAATTGCTGATAACAAGGCCTGCCTTTGGGTTGGACAATTTTGTAGTACTTCAAGAGTCGACATAGCGGATGGCGATTGTGCCAAATCTTCCACTATGTTATAATGCTGCGACGCTCTGGCGCGAGGATTAAATGTTAAATTGTGTACTACACCCTTTGGCGGTTTTATTGTTAATTCAGGGATGATGGGTGGTACAACTTCTATCGAAGTTGTTGTCGAACTACTCGGTTGATCTTTACCTTTTTCGTTCGACAGCTGAGGATTCCCATAATCTTTGTTCCTTGTCAAAATCAAAGCATCATTCTGTTGTTTTGAAACCGAAAACATAAGTACTTGGGACGGGGAAGCATTTCCATTATCAACCAGATTTTGACCTGGGTTGGGAAATCGATCAGTTAACACAGCTGAGGTTTGGGAACTTTTAAATAACCTATTTAACTCAGCTTTGAATGGGCAATTCTTTGTGTAATGATCCTCTTCATCACATATTTGACATGGATAAATTTGTTTCCCTTGCCCAGGAGGGTTTGAAGAATTTTTCCTAGGCGATGATTCACCTTATTTTTTCTTCTTCCCTTTGTTTTGCTTCTTCTTGCTTCCTGGTTGATTGGTTTCTTTGCCCTTATCTGCTGATATGGCATTTACTTCCGAAGCAAGAATCTCTTCTTTTGCATTTTGATCCGAATTCTTACGGGCTTTCTTTGACGAAGCCTTTATCGATTTCGCGTTTGCCGTGCCAATCACACTGTCACCGGCATGAGAGTCACTATTGGATTTAGGAGGGGGAGGAATTGAAAATTCCGGTCTAGGGGCGTCAGGTATTTTGTCGTAGAGCGTGCCGGACTGAGTATAAACTAAGTCCAAATATTGTGCAAGAGCAATAACTTGTTCCTCTGTTACGACTCCCCCCTTGGCCACATCTTCCGTAATAGCAGGAAGTAACGACTTTATAAACCATTCAGCTAATAGCTGATCGAGAACGTACGTTTTCACCATCCTACGATGACGACGCCACTCATGTATATGATCAGATATATGGGTGGCAGTTGTCTGCTTGAAGTTGGTTAATATTTCTGTTCCCATTTCATACCTTATCGGTAATTTAAAATGGGTTAAGAAGGTCGTGGCTAGGGAACTAAAATTGTCGAAAGAGGCTCTTGGCAATTCAATATACCATTTAGCCGCTGGACGTGGCAATGTCCTCTGAAAAAGGCGAAGCCTTATCGAATCGTCGTTTAGGGTGTTCGACGAACACCACAGATGAAAAGTCATCACGTGATTCGATGGGTCTTCACCTGGATTTCCATTGAATTTAGGAATGTCATATGGAAGTTTATGAGGAATCGCTGGCCACCAAGGGGCATAAGCAATCGGATCGTTGGTTAACCGGTGTAGATCGGGTAACTCTAAAGTCGCCACGAATGGTAACTGTTGATTCAGGTTAGGCGAAGCATAACTAGGGTACGATGGAATCGCTTGAGCAGTGGGCCTTTGCATACCAGCATAATGTAATTGATGTTGGTATGACTGATACGGTTGGTGGACTTGGCCACTGTAAAGTGGTTGATTTTGACCGTTTTGGATATACGGTTGTCCACTATTCGCAAAGATCTGTTGCTCAGAACCTTGGTATACTTGCTGGAATTGCGGTTGTTGGTATTGCACAAGCCATGGTTGTGAAGCCACGTTCTGTTGTGCTATGCTAACCGTTGGACCAAGGTGTGGGGTAATTGTACCCGTTTGTACTTGTGTCACCCCACCAGTTGGCGATTGTGGTTGTGACCCATGGTCAAGTGGCTGTTGCATTACAACCTGAGAAATCTGAGGTTGACATGCAACAGGTATCGCTTGAACTTGTGACACTGTTACAATAGCCGGTGTGGTTGGGATGTTCGTCACAGGTACACACTGTTGCATAAAATATACAACCCTTGGTTGTTGAGGTAGCATAGGTACCCAAATACTTGATGCAGTTCCAGTATAACCTGAATACTATTGAGAACTGCCATATGGATATCCTCCCGGAGGAGGTAATGAAAGGGCATACAGCCCCCCATACAGTAGCAATCCAGAACTCAGAGGGATTGTTAGTCCTTGAGGACTGGATGGCCCAAATTGACCTCCATGAGGATCAATCTGTCAAGTCTCAACATAAGAGTTGCCGGGTATTACTCCGGATCAACAAACTGGAACAGACCACACTGTCGAAATAGTCCCTTGGTGGACTCCTTCTAACGGTTGAGAGCTAGTCGGGACAGTTGGTATGCCGGCAAACATCGTCGGAGTGACGACAGGGGCTTCTGCTGTCGCTGTGTCATTTGACACAGTCCTAGATGATGACGGTTGTTCAGACATCTTAAGTCTATCCAATAGATTGCCTAGCGATTCTACAGGAACTTCCACTTGTGGTGGATTAACTTCTGGTGAAGGAAATAGAGTGACCCCGACTCCAAAATGAGTTGGAGTACTTGCTTGCGGATCCTCTGCAATTTCCTCTATCGCAATCAAACCCGGTGGAAGAGGAAGACCGTCAGGTCCGTAAAATATTTCTGGTGCCGAAGAAGTGGTTGTTTCGATAGCGACAGTTGTTTGAGGAGCAAAACTCTCTGGACCGGTTACAGATGGAACTGGTTCAGTTATACAAGTATTTTCCCCCAGACTAGGATCAGTATTACTGTCCTTCTATGGCTGTTGAACTTCTTCTATAGAGGCAGGGTTTCCAGAAATTTTCGGAGTAATTGGAACCTCAGATGCAGTTGGAACACTTGTTCTAACTTTTATAGGAGATTTTGAACCGGTTAAACGAGTTCGCTTTGTCCGTACTGTTTTCGATTCGGGAGACAAAGACGGTTGACTCGTAAGCCTCCGCGAACGACGGGGTTTCAATTGAATTTCTTCCACGATTGCGCATTACTCGATCAACCAAAATATTAAAAGGGGAAATTTGTGTTTCCGAATTGAATGAATTTTATTAGACGCTTTTAGACACAACTTGCTTTTTCACTTTTTAAGAGTCAAGAAAAAGCTAAAGATGACTCTAGTCTCCTTCGATGTTTTAACGAGCCCGAAGTGACAAATGCTCGGATGGACTTTCGCAAAACCACAGAATACGTTTTACGGTACGAGTGGTCGATCTTCGTGAATGCTGTGTTCACTGCATTGCGATCAGTAGGGCGGCCGACACAGCTTCCTATGGATAAAAGATATATGCCTATAGGGGTCTCCCAATATATACGTGACGGTACGTGGGAGCACAAGTCCGTATTAGTGCCACCGACTCTCAGGAGGAATCACCCACCTTCGTCGAGATCGACAGTCACTACGTTTAATGACGCCGGAACACGTCTCTAGCTTAGACCTCTATGTGTTTGCGTTATGTTTCAAAGCGTTGTTAGGTTCATTCAATATATTTTAAGTTGATCTTTTTAAAGTTTGCCTTTCAAGGTTCACCACGAGATGTTTTGATACAAATTCCTAAATGCAATCTAAGATGAGAAGCAAGCTTTTTCAATCTTTTCGACTTATGAAAATCCTAACTACTGAGGGAAAAGAAAGACAAAATCTTTTCACACAGATCAAAGAGCACACACTAATGCACTTTTTCCCTAAATCAACATACAAACTTATCAAATGCAAAATGCAAAATGCAGGTATTTCTTTTCTCTTTCTTAATGTTGGTGTAATACAAAAAGAAAGCTGTTGTATAATTTCAAATTCAATTTCAAGTGAAAGCAAACAAGCTTGTCTAAAATCAAAAGACACCTTAAGATTTACTTGTTTTGACACTTAGAAATATATAAATTCAAACCATATGACGAAAGCAAAAGCTCAATCAGCTATGAACAGCAAACAAACTAACTCTTAAGATCAAAACGACACTTTATCACAGGTCTAGATCTAAGAGGCCACAACAAGACTAGTTCACTTTCGTTATGGGAAACTGTAAATTATATAAGAAATACGCAAAGAACAAACACAGTTTCTTTATACAACCTAGGCGGAATAGTGGCAAGGAAAGTTGGTTTCAGATAGGTACATTGACTGGTATCAGGCTTCAAAAACAAGGGTGAAAACAGGGCAATAAACAGGAGGGAACCCTAGTAGCACTAGGCAAAACTGGTTCAACGCAGGTAGTACACTGGCAGTTTGACCTTCAGCGCAGGTAGCCCCTTCGAGAACTGCGCTGAAATGCAGACTACCTTCACAGCACCTGCACTGAAGAGACAAACTTTCGTTTTTCTCAGTTTCCGGGTCACAGATTGCTCAAAAATTCACAGTTTTTGGCCAAATCAGAAGCTATCAGTCAAGTACACACTAAGGGATGAAAAGGAGGATGAAAAGATATCACTAAGAGCTATTTAGAGTCTTTGTGGATCAGCTCTTCAAATCATAAACTTGCCCAGAAACTGAGCTAGAGTAGCTGCCCTCTACTTTGCATTTGAAAGACCCAAATGCAGTTCGATTCGGTACTCCCTGTGTTTATGAAATGAATAGCAAAAACACAAACAACCAACAAGATACGATCCCCAGCGAAGTCGCCAATTTGTTTTTGGGAAAAGTATCCAATACGGAATGACCCTATCCCACTCTAAGGGTGATAGTACCTCAACAACAATCAAAGCAAAAGCTATTTGAGATTACTTCTTTATGAGATGTAAGAGAGGGGAGAAAGAGATCCACTAACCGTTGTCTTCCACTAATGATTGATCCAATCTTCTCTCTTTGGTGCTTGCTCCCAGCTCCTTGCTCTTTCACTGGCCCAGCTACACCAAGATCCTGCAAAATGGCAAGAGAGGGAAACTACAAGAAGCATACATTCATAATTGATTCAAGGATTAGAATAAATCAAATATACAAGTATCAATACGCCATTGAGACACATGCATATAGAAGAACCTCAAATGCTTTATTAATGGAAGAAGTAAAGTTCAGGAAGTAATACAACCATAAAAGTCCCAATCCAGCATCACCTCCCGGTAGAAAGAAATCTCCTCTTCACCTCCTTCAAGCAAATCACCCAATAGTTCTATACTCAAACCAACAACACTTCCTTACATTCACAAGATTCCAGCCTCCTTAGACCTCATGAGAGAGCTCTATATATAGAAGTTTTGGAGAAAGGATGAGTTAGCTTGAGCTTGGCATGGAGCTGACTAGTATCCTCTCCCACTTCAGTTATTCTTCAGTTCTTGAGTCCACTTGGAGGTTCTTGCTTCCACTTGGAGATCTAGACCCTCTTACTCATCACTAGGCAAATTCTCTGATCCAAGTGTCATTTTGGAAGCTTCCTGGGCATTGACACCTTGAGGAGTGACTGTGCCACTTGGCCAAACTCGCCCAGCGCAGGTAGCCTTCATTGCAGTTGACATTCAGCGCAGGTACAGAGTGGAGCAGTTGACATTCAGCGCAGATGCTCAGTGGAGCAGTTGACATGATCCAGAATTAGCTTGTTTTTGAGTGTTTTCAGGTGGAGAACTGATCTTCAGTGCTGTGGTTTGCTGACGTTGTTCCTCTAGGGGTAGGAACAACATGTTTAGGGACTTTGGATCCCTTAGATTATTGACATTTCATGCTTCATGTTGCAAGGCACAAAAATGTCTATAACAATATGCTTCTTGTTGGGTGGAGTCTACCTCAGGTGTTTGTCTCGGCCTGAACTCAAATTCTTGAAAAGGAGGATTGTTTTCTCTTTCCAGCTGAAAAGGACTTTCCTCACGTGGAGGACTTGCCTCAATGTCTTGCTGAGTTGGACCTTTTTCAGGTGTTCCTTCACCTAAATCAATAAAGTGTGATTGTTTTTCTTGGGTCACTTTCTTTCCTTTGAGCCTACTACTCCTCCTCACATGTGGACAAGTGCTCTCTTTCTGGGCACTCTGTGTTTCTTTTCGTTTCTTTGTTGAGGCAACAGTTTGGAGATGGGCTAACCTTTCTGCCAAAGTTTGAGACTCTTCTTCTACTGATGGTTCAGGGGATGGATATGTCTCTTGAACAGTTGCTTTACCTTTGTCCTTTTTCAGCTTTTTATTTCTAGTTCCCTCTTCTTCTTCCTCATGAACAGTTTCCTGAGTGTCTACTGTAGGAAGGTCTTGGGCTGTAACATTTCTTTCTCTCCTCCTACTTCTTTTCGGTATTTTTGGGGGACTACTGGCAGAGGTTTCAGTCACCTCTTGCAAGTGATTTCTGATCAAAAACTTTTCCCAAGTATCATTACTGTTTTTCAATTGATCCTCAATGAGAATTCTAATGATTCCGTGATGATAAAGGTGGGATTCAATATGGCCTACATGTTTCTTAACAGCAGAGCTCATTTTCTTTAGACTTGCTAGCAGAAAGTAAGGTAAATTAAGGGCATGGCCTTCCATAAAATTCATTATAATCCTTTCATGATACATATACATGGTGCCAAAACGGCCTTCGAATGTAATAAACTTCTGAACAAGTAATAACAACGCAGACCATTCCTCTTTGATTACATGCACATGAATTCCCTTAGTAAATATAGAAGTATCCATACCTGTGTTTTTGAGCATGACTTTCCATCCTTCATCATCCAGGCCACTGTTTTTAAACCATCTGTCTCCCTATTGTGGTAAATTGGTTGCTGCTGCTATTGTATCCTCTGTTATTGTGAATTTCAAGTCCCCTACCTCCACTACGTGTCCATTGAAGGACCGAGCAAAAGCTTTAGTGACTTCCTTATTATAACCTCTGAACTTCTGAATAAACTTCAGCCACTTCGCTTTCTTCAATGATTCCTTTGTCTGCGGATACCCCTCCAGGTATTTTGGGCCCTCAGGTTCCGCTCTGAGTAACTTTCCCATTCTCGGCTTTTAACCCCGGCTAAAAATTTTACTGTGTGTGGACGTTTGGGGGAAAAACGAGCTGATTACAGGATTCTGAAGGTAAGTGGAGTGGCCGTAACCGAAATGCAAAGCGTATTCAGTGACTGTTATTAGAATTTAGAGCAAAGCTATGGAGGTTTGCAGCGAAAATGGAGAGCAGAGAATGATATGAGCACGAGGTAAACAACAGTCACGTGTTTAGCATCAAATGCATGCAGGAGTGGAGTGATAAATGGGCAGTATAACGGCTGAGTCCTTTCGAATCGGTTGGCTTACGCCACATCTCAACATTGGCTGCGGAAGTTATGGTGGAGGAGAGCCGTAGTACAGTAGGTCACTTCTTCTACGTACGACCAATAAATGAAAGAGCAGCCCCATTTCGAGTTTGAATTAATAGTGATTATGGAACCGTTAGAAAGGAATGAGGTGGATGGATTATCATTGTGGAAGAGGAGTGATATGGATCTTGCCGTATCAAATCATTGTATTTAGTGGAATTTCCATGATCTAATAACTATGCATACAATGACACTAAATTGTTATTTGGTATAGATTTTGATCATACCTTTGGAAGTTTTCCATTTGTTGATTAAGGCTTCTGACCCATTATTGCTTTTTGATCTTGCAGGTGCCTCATATCTTTGCTGCCTTTGGTGATGATGATGCTAACCTTTGACTGTGATTTCTTTTGAACACAGAGTGCTGCTGTAGAGACAGAGTGATGCTGGCTGCGGAATCATTTGGAGCTGCGGAAACTGGTGCGAGCTGCAGAAACGGTTCCCAGCTGCGGAAACTGAGACAACACCCCTTTAGCTGCACAAATATAGTTAGAAAAACAACTAACTGAATGAAATAGTCCTAAGAAGGAATTTTATTGATGGAATGGAATTAAATGGGAATGGAATGGAGTGAAGTGGAATGGAGATGAAGATGAGATGGAGGTGAAGATTGAAATGATAGGTGAGGTGAAGTGAAGATGGAAAGGAAGAGAGATTTTTTTTTTGGAAAATGTGGAGTGTCAGGTGTCCCCGATTTTCACTCTACATTTTCTGTATAAGACTGCCAATCTATGATTGGTTTTCACGCTTATACAAAATATTTTTTCTTTTTCTTTTTCTTTTTTTTTTCAACTGAAAGAAAAAAAAGATTAGGCTGATGGAGGAGAAGAATTCTTCTCTACCAGCCTCATTGCAGAATTTTCTTGAAACATTTTGACAAAGTCCTCTTCTGAGAGTGGCTTATGATAAATTTTCAATCGGTGGCCATTCACAATGAGAGGAGTTTGAAACTCATCAATAGTCTTGACTCGAACTGCTTGCTAAAGACTTCATCAATCTCATATGGTCCAAGCCAATGAGTTTGAAATTTCCCTTTGAAGTCTTTAAACTTGGAATCAAACAGTAACGCCCAATCTCCCTTTTGAAACTTCTTCTCTTTGATATATCTGTCATGCCATTTAGTTCTTTGGTGCTGAACTAGATTGGTCCTTAAAATGGCATCTTGTCTTATTTCATCTAGCTCATTCAGCTGCTCCATTCTGTGCTTTTGGGCTTCTGATAGATTCATCCCCAACTGAACTGCCATCTTGAAGGTTTTGACTTGAAACTCAATGGGGAGCAAGACTTCTTTCCCATAAACAAGTTCATAGGGAGAATGTCCTGTTGTGTTCCTCCATGTAGTTCTATAGGCCCATAAGGCTTCAGGAAGCCTTTCTGCCCAATCTCTTCTATGAAGATGAACAGTCTTGGTGATGATGCTCTCAAGAACTTTGTTTATGGATTCCACTTGACCATTTGCTTGCGGATGTTATGGAGTAGATTTTTTGTGCTTGATTTTGTATTCTTCCATCAGCTTCTTCATCAAGTTAGATGTAAATTGACCTCCCTGATCTGTCACAATTTCTCTTGGGACACTAAAACAAGTAAAAATATGCTCAAAAAGAAATTGAACAACTTAATTTTCAGTGGCAGAAGGCAATGCCTTTGCTTCTACCCATTTAGTAACATAATCAGTGCAAACCAATATATACTTCTTTTGTCTAGATGGTGGATTAATAGGTCCAATTAAATCTAAAGCCCATTTTTCAAAGGGTTCGATGAGTACCTGTGGCTGTAATGGCATTTCATTTGAAAGAGTTGGTGTCCAAATTCTTTGGCAGCTGTCACACCTTCTAACATATTGTTTTGCATCTTTGAAGAGAGAAGGCCAATAATATCCTAAAGAAAGGATTTTATAGGCCGTCCTGTTGTCAGCAAAGTGTCCACCGCACGGTTCATCATGACATGCCTTAAGGATGTGTTGAGGGGCCTGAAGTCGGGTCAACAACAAGGGGGATACCCACCCGGTCCGGAACCTGGTTGGCGGCTCCTTGCCCGTTTGGAGTAGCGGGTCTGACTGGAGGTAATTGGACCAGTTTCCCAATGTGATGGGTGTGTGTGTGTGCGTAGAGTCTGATGATATTAATCTAGAGGTTTTTCTAAACTAGTCTCGATAACTGCTAAACTAACTCTATGCTAATGTAATATAATGAAGAGAAATACATCTGATCTATGCTAACCCGGGGTGTTTTTCTTTTGTTTATGCGATCTAGAAAGATTTCTAACAGCGGCTGGTAATAAAGATCATTCAACTGATATCAGAATATAAACCAATAAAGATAAACCATTATGCATAAGAAGTTAGGAAGAATAGTTGTGAACAGCATATCGCATAATCAGTCTTTTATATGTTAAGCATGATTAAATTATCCCACTGTACAGAAGTGCCAAATGGTAATGCAGACATTCATACAATAACATATAAAGAACTCAGCTACATATCACTTTAGGGATACTAGCAGAATCTAGTCAAGAGATAAAAGTACCATTTATGACTAACTTCACCAATAAACTTCAAGTAATAATGATTTATTTCTACTTGTTCTAACATCTCCTAAGAGTACATAAGTGCAACATCAGTAACAGATATTAAAATGCAAACATAAATAAATATTGATCCATCTACTCATCAAAAACCTCCTCTGAGGGTGCAGAAGTGCATGTTCTGAGGATAAGTTTTTTGACAGATTTCCGGACCCTTCTCCAAAAACCATGAGAAGGGTTAAATACTACTAACTAATCAATCTTAATTACATGAAATTAGGGAATCAACTTCAAATGACCACCCTTTTACTAAAAGCAACTTTATTTCTAAACTTAAAATCTAATTTCTGACCGTTTCTGTATATTCTCTTTAGTGCTGTCAACAGTGCAACGTTTTCCTGGGAAGAGTCGGCTGGTCACTTTCTGCTTTCACTCTGGAGATAAAAGTGGAAATAACAGGAGCTGGCACTTCCTTCCGGCAGACCAGAAGATATTTTCGAAAACCTTTATCTAGCTGGGTGTATTCGCCACGTGTATACTTAGCATAACCCAGGTTCTTCTCGAACTGATTTTGCTGTTGCTGTTTTCGGTTTCCGGTCGTGCGAATGACTGAGTGGGTTAGGAGTCGTGCTGTATGGACATCCCCCTATTTTAAGAATTGTTTCCGTTCTTTGTTCCAGGTTTTCCTGAAGCGTCTTCCTTCTCATGCGCTTCTTTCTCTGCTTTACAAAGTCTCAGCTTCAGGATCTTTTCTGAACACGCTGCTTTTGTGCGCCTTTGACTCTGAGTCCTGAATAGTCTAATTTCATCAGTGCCGGTTGGCTGATAGTCTGGAATCCGCGGTTCTGCTGCATGCGGCATCCATTTGCGGAGGCATTCTCTCTTTACTATCTGATTGGCGCTTTCCTCTTTCCCTCAAATGTTTCCTACATATAAACTTATATTAGTTGCGTGTCTTGCAGTCTACGCAAAGAAGAAGGGAAATGAAAAGATTTGACATGAAAGTATTAATCTCTAATGAATGCATAACCCTGACATTCATCATGACTTGACTCTTCGATAAATGTAATGCAATCATTCCTAGATACTCAAGCATGCGGTCATTAAATTCCTTCAAGGCGTGCACTTAATCCTGGGTTTATCGTGTGATAAGTCTTTTCAGATCGCAGATCGCAAATCGCAGATATCGCAAATTTTGTTTAATGGTTATGCCGTATAGCACGATGCTTGCGATTTGCGATATCGCATATCAGCGATCGGCATTTCTCGAAGGTCTTCTTTTAAAGGGGCGCGTGTGATGTATGCGACGCGATGAACTTCACATCGCTCCTTCGCAGTCTTGCTTTTCGCACTCGAGCAATGCTTCGGCCTTTCTTTGCGATGCGATTTAAGCCTTAGGGAGAGAAATACAAAAACTTTAGAAAAATATTTTTTGGGATTTTTGTTCAGGGTCCCCTCTTTGCTTGACGTTATTGCTAATGTCAAGTGAAGAAGGGGGGTTGTTGGTGACCACAACAATGGCAATTCACTGTGAAGATCCAGTTATCTCTGCTTGTTCTATTGCATTTTCACTTCCAAAATAGAAAAGTTTTCTTATGCCTAAATTTTGTTATGGACAGATAGAGTATTACCTTTTATCCTGTCAATGATGCTTCGTCACAACTTCTTATTTCATTCTGATTGTTTGTTTCCTCTGGGTTATTTCTTGTATTCATACCTAGTCATTACTCAGTCTTTTCAAAGACAAAATAAGGTCTTCTCTGCGTACTAGCTTTGTAAAGTATGCTCCTTTGTCGTAGGTAGAGCCTCTGCTGCCTGCAAGCGTCCATAGCCTCGACAGGGTTACCATGTTATCCAGCAATGATCCTTTTTCCTGCTTGAGGTTATTTACAACATTCCAGAGAAAAACCCTTTTGACACTTTTTCTTTCTTTTTTAATTTTTTATTCTCTAAAGAACAATGTCTTGGTTTGGTGGCCAAATTATGACACAGTCATCCACTTGATTTACACTTTTGCTGAACAAGTTGGCTCGTGATGAGACCCCTTGTCTTTCGATTGCAACAATCTTGAGTCGTTGCCCTGTTTTGATAGACAGTAGTGGCAAAGTCAGCAAGTTATAATATCTATGATCATGATAAGCCGGCTCGCGATGAGACCTCTTATTCTTTGAGATATAGTGTTTTCTTGGATTGTTTCTCTGGATGCTGCGATTCTCCTTAGCAGTGAGGAAGTCATTGTTTTTCCTTAAGAAAGCTCTGGATGACAATAATAGAGTTTAAGAACAACAGTTTTGCAGAGAATACTTATTTTGCTATCGATGATACTTTTCATTGCATTAGCATAAAACAATTTTTTGCTAAAAGTTACTTTCATCCCAGATTTCTTTGTAAAGTTGAAACTAACATCACATTCAGGCTAAAGTTAACTCTACCTGTCAATAATAAAAGTCAGATTTTTCGAAAAGTTTTGCTATTTAGACAAGTGAAATCAAAATCTGATAGAGAAATGGTATGTTTCTTCATGAATACTATTTATGATCGTTCACAACCAACCCTATTTATGAAAAAAAAAAAATGGAAAACTAACGTAAAAAAAAAATAAAATTAAAATTATCCTACAAAAACAGAAGGATGACCTTCTATGGGAAATACATTTTGAGGATTTGTCCGTTTACAGGCAGAGAATCTCTCCTGCATGTCAAGTCCTGCAACACAAAAGTTGATGGGCCTATGACTTCTACGATTTGAAAAGGACCAAGCCATAGCTTCTGGAATTTCGTATGTTTGCCCTTTTCTTCGTGAGCCTTATCCCACTTCAAAACTAAATCACCCATCTGAATGTTTTTTCTGGTCATTATGTTCGAATCAAAAGAGGATTTTATCAGCGCTTGGTGGTGAGCATGGGTTTTCTTGGCCTGCTCTCGTCGTTCTTCTAACTTGATTATTTCCATTTGCCTTAGTTGTAAGGGAGAAGTAGGTACTTCATCAATGTATTGTACTAAGGACAAGGAGGGAATGAGTAAGTGAGTAGGAAGAACTACTTCTCTCCCGTAAACCAAATTAAAGGGAGAAGTCCCGATAGAGGCTTTCTTGGTAATTCTGTCTGCCCATAAGGCGTTTACCAGCGCTTTGTGCCAATTCTTTTGGTTTTGGTCGACTGTCTTTTTGATGATCCTGATTAGGTTCTTGTTCGTTGATTCATCCAACCCATTACCTTGCGGATAGTAGTTGGTGAAATACTTTAGTTTGAACCCTCTTTTGAGTGCGAACTCAGTCATGGTATTTCCAGAAAAATATGAAGCGTTATCAAATATTAAGGCCGTTGGCAATCCAAACCTAGTAATGATGAACTGATCTATGAATTCAACAATGTTTTCAGAATTAGCTGTCTTGAGAGGAACTGCCTCTACCCATTTAGTAAAATAGTCAGTTGCAGTGAGGATATACCTATGCTGTTTAGAGGAGTGAGGAACGATCTCACCTATTATGTCCAGGCCCCATTGGCTGAACGGTTGTTCGATGTTAACCGGCTACAGTGGCATGGATGACTTCTTTTGTTTCCCTGCAGCCGTTTGGCAGACTTGGCATTTTCTTACGTGATTGTACGAGTCTTTGAACAGCGTGGGCCAGTAGTATCCTGTACGTAAGATTTTGTGTGCGGTGGCTTCTCCAGCATAGTGTCCACCTGCTGGTCCATCGTGGAGTTCCTGCAAAACCTTTTCGGCTTCAGTTTTCTCAAGACATCTAAGAAGCACAGAATCATAGTTTCTTTTAAACAAGACATCATCTACAAGCTGATATTGCTTAGCTTTCAACCTCAGGGCTCTCTTTTTGATGTGATCCAGGTGAAATGGAGCATATCCGCTTTTCAGGAAATAAATGATGTCAGCATAAAATGATTCTGCGTCGTTTAGGCTTACCTCATATGTGTGTACCTATTCAGGCGATTCTTCGGCGATTTGCGATGCTCCGGCTAACATCTTGTAGAATCCTTGGCCTCTTACGATGTGTGCCGGCTTGATTTCCAGGTCGTATTCTTGCAAGGCGGTGATCCAATTCGCTCTCTTTTCACCCACGTCTTTCTGAATCAGGAGGTTTCTTACCGCTGGGAATGGTACTATGACCTTGGTATGGGCCTTTAGCAAGAAGGGTCTGAAATATTTGACCGCTTTGAAAACGGCATACGCCTGTTTCTCTACGTCTGAATATTTCAGCTCAGCACCTTGTAAGTTTGAGCTAAAGAATACGATTGGGGCTTCTGCCTTTTCTTGGTTTGCCTGGGTCATGATCGCAGCATAATAATTTTCTGAGGCAAACGTGTATAAGATGAATGGTTCTGAAAATTTTGGGGTTGCTAGGGATGGAGCGTTGATGATGGCTTGTTTGATTAAGTTAAACGCTTCATGCTCGTCTAGACCCCATTTAAAGTTTGAATTCTTTTTTATCATTTTTTGTAAAGGAGAAATAATACGTGAAAAATCTGGGACAAATCTTTTCACAAAATTGATCTGTCCTAGGAAAGATTGCATGGTATTTTTGTTATGGGGCATGGATATCTCGGAAATTTCTTTGATTCTGTTAGGTTCAATGTGAATGCCCGATTTGGACACTATGAACCCTAGCAATTTTCCTTCACTCAACGCGAAAAAAGATTTCTTCGGGTTAAGCGAGATTCCATACCTTAAACATATTTGAAAGATTTGCTTCAAATCTTTGAGATGGTCGCTTCGGTTCTTGGAGTACACAGTTATATCATCCAGATAAATCACTACTGATTTATTGACTAACCCTTTGAACGCAATGTCCATAGCTCTTTGAAAAGTAGCGCCAGCGTTGATCAGACCGAACGACATCTTCCGATACGCGTAGGTACCCCATTTAGTTCGGAAGGTGGTTTTTAGCTGATCGTCTGGGTGTACCAGCACTTGATTATATCCTGAAAATCCATCTAGGAAAGACATCAATTCTGAGCCTGCTACAGCCTGTAATATTTGCTCCATAGGTGGGAGGGGAAAATTGTCTTTCTGACAGGCTTTGTTGAGATTCCGGAAGTCGATGCAGATTCTAATATCTCCGTTTTTCTTCCTAACAGGTACAATATTGGATACCCATTTGGAATGTCTGACCGGGAAAATTATTCTGGCTCTCAACAACTTATTCAGCTCAGTTTTTATCTGATTTTCCAGGTTGGGGTGGATTTTCCTGAGCTTCTGTTGGACGGGTTTCTCGTTGTCAATCATAGGGATAGTGTGCTGAATGATAGAAGTGTTATAAGTTTTCAGCTCATCGTAGTTCCAGGCAAAGACGTTTTTGTACTGTCGTAGAAGATGGATGTATGCTGACTTTTCTTCAGGAGCCAGGCCTTGGCCTAGATTGACGTTTTGGGGTTTCTCTTCGGTTCCTAAGTTCACTGATTCGTAGTTCAGAGTTGAACTGTAAAGTTTGGCGTTAGCTGACCTTTTGAACCGAATTTTTAAGTCATAAAAATCTTCTAATTTGACCACTGATTTGGGTATAGCATTATCAGTGCCATTTTGTTGTATTTGGTGGTCATGACAGTCCTCATCGATTATCTGGTTTGAGTAGGATCCTTCAGAGGTAAGGAAACTTACGATGTCTGGGTCGTCGTTGAATACTCTCCAGTTGGTGATGTTGTCAGGGATAGACGGTTTAAAAATTAATTCTATGGAAAACCTATCTGGACTAAAGTCTTCGTAGGGGATGAGTCTGGAGGCTACGTTTGTTAGCAGGTCTGCGCTTGCATTGTGAAGTCTTGGGATTGATGAAATATTAAATGCTGTAAAATGTGCAGTGATATCTTGCACTAAAGATTGATAGTGCTTTAAATGACTAGACAGGCAGTGTATGGTGTTACGTACCTGTTTGACGACGATCTCGGAATCTCCAAAGACTTGAAGATATTTGACGTTGCAGCCGATTGCTTTGTATAGGCCTTGCACCAAGGCTTCGTATTCCGCTGTGTTGTTCGTGCAATCGAACTCCGGCCTGCATGTGAGCATGGTCTTATTTCCATCCGGGCTAATCAAGACGAATCCTGCTCCCGCTCCCTCATTGGACTTAGAGCCATCAAAATATAATTTCCAAAATAAAGAAGTATTTACAGGGTTATCTAAGAAACTAACACATTTTGAATCATCAGTCTGGGAAAAGTTTTCTACTTGGGACACGACTGAATTTTCTAAATATGGTGATATGTGAGCATTGAAATTTCCAAGGAAAGAGTCTACTGAGTAGTTGCCTATGATGTTGCTGTTGTATGCTATGGCTTCGTTCTCTCCCTCCAAATCCGTCACTATGTACTTTTGGTGCAGTTCTCGTTCAACCTTTATTTGATTTGGCTTCCCGTTGAAGGGTAACCACATGTGTGACCAGTCAATCGAAAAGTATCCGTGGAGCTTCTCAGACCAATCCCTGCTAAGAATTAGACCATAAAATTCAGGGATGTCAGCAACTAGAATATTGATGACCTGGCATACCTTGGGGTTGGACAACAGTCTTATGTTCACTTGATTAAGTTCGCCTATCAATTCGACTTGTGATCGATCAAGTTGAACTATGCGCACTGCGGATTTTTGCGGTTGAACATTAAGTTTGGCACATATTGACTTGGGTAGAATATTGGTTGAAGCACCAGAATCAACCAAGCAGTTATGCACGTTTCTGTTAAAGATCTCATAAGTGAGGAAGAAAGGAGGAGTGTGAGATCTAGACCTCCCTCCAATCAAAGCGATGTCATTTGGATCGATTTTATTGATCGCGTTGATTGGGGGTCTTCCTATATTATGGGAAGCTATAGCTGTAGGTAGAGGTGCAGTAGGTACGGCATGTAACTCTTTCATCATGATCTTCTGTTGGTGTTTCAATTTGCTCAACTCGTACAGGGTGATATTAGCCCTAGTCTTCTTCATGTCGTCGATGATGTTATACTCCATTTCATCCGACACTATTAGTGTCTTTGATGGAGGTGATTGCTCTGATTGGACTGGACTAAATGAGGTCGCTTTAGGGGTTGTCTTCTTTGTTGCGACCTTTTCTTTCGCTGGAGGGCTTGCGCCCTTCTGTTTTGGGGTAGTATGGGGAGGATCAAGTTGATTTCTGCTTCGTGTGCTAACTGGAAGTGCTTCTTGATCTTCCTCTTGTGGGAGGATGAAATCCCACATTCCTTGCAGTTCCACCACTTCTTCGTCGTCGGTCTGTGTTTCGATGGTGCTCTCTTCTTCTTCTTCTTCAGATTCCACATTTGAGACCACGTTGGGTGGCTTCGTCTCCATAGGGGGATTTCTTTTGAAATTCCTAAAAGGCTTTCTTGGGGACGATTCTGCTACTTGCTTTCTTATGTCAATCATCTCATTAGACATGGCTTTCAAGACTTTTTGTAATCCTTCCATGTCGAAAGGATCCTTCGTTTGCTTCTTCTTGGTTTCTTCTTTGAAAGAGATTTTCTTAGATTTACGCTCTTCGATTGTAGATCTCTTTTCTAGGGCTACTACGCGTCTTTCGACTGCCAATGCCTCAGCCAAGTTTTCAACTAAGGTTGTCTTGATTTCCCTATCTACAAAGATGGCCAAGTTTGAAGGTAAGGCCGTGATGTACCATTCGCATCTTACTTCCTCGCTGGGCTGGGAAGCAGCGGGGATTTTATTGAGGATCTTGTTGAACCGTAAGTTAAAATCTTTAATGGGTTCCCTAGCCTCAGCTTTAAGATTGGACAGATCATTGATCAGTGTCGTTGTCGATCTATCATCGCCGAATTTGGTGAGAAATTGATTTTGAAAAATATCCCAGCTGGTGATAGATCTGGAGGGTAGCGAAAAGTACCATGACCCAGCTGTCCCTTGCATCGTATAGGGGAAGAGTCGGACCACGACATCTTCGTTGGTGACCCCGTTGAGATTAACAGAAAGCATGAAATTATTGATATGTTCTTCAGCTAGCATTCCAGTTTCTGGATTGAACTTTGGTAACCACTTCTCAGGATGGGCAGGTATTGGACTCAGGGGTGGAGGCATTAAAACCGCCCCAGGGTTTTTCCATGGAGATTGTGCCATCGCTAAGTTGCTGGTTAATAAAAGTGCAGAAGATGATCTTTCAGGCTGAGAAGATAGAGATGTTACGATTTTTGACGATTGTGGAGGAAGGGTTGCGGAAGATGGATGAGTGATTTGAGGTGGAGATGTGGGTGGTTGACTTCACGGAGAGGGAGTTGAAATGGACGAGGTGGATGAAAGAGTCTCTCTCCCAGACTCTTGAAGTGCTTTCCTTGCTCTTTTCCTAATGGGGAGAGGGATTTCAGTTGGCCGAATGCCGAACTTCTCACTCTTCAATCGGGTCAGGGGATGAGTAGGGTTGTATTGCGAAGTCAAGCTGCCTTTAGATTTATCAGATTTCTGGTTAAAAATAGAGAATCCCTGGAGTTTACGGATCAAGGTTTGAACTTCAGGGGGATTGACAATAAGTTGTTCTGATGTATCGGGATGTATAGCAGCGGTGGATGTCCGAGCGACTTCCAGTTCCGAGTTTAGTCGTACCGGGGAAGTCGGGGAAGTTGGTGAGGGTGATTTTCTCTTAGAATGGTATTTGAATTTTGAATTATGCGCCATTCATAGCTCAGGCCCTCCTTCTAGCGCCAGAAATGTTGAGGGGCCCGAAGTCGGGTCAACAACAAGGGGGATACCCACCCGATCCAGAACCTGGTTGGCGGCTCCTTGCCCGTTTGGAGTAGCGGGTCCGACTGGGGGTAATGGGACCAGTTTCCCAATGTGATGGGTGTGTGTGTGTGCATAGAGTCTTATGATATTAATCTAGAGGTTTTTCTAAACTAGTCTCGATTCTAACTACTAAACTAACTCTATGCTAATGTAATCTAATGAAGAGAAATACATCTGATCTATGCTAACCCGGGGTGTTTTTCTTTTGTTTATGTGATCTAGAAATATTTCTAACAGCAGCTGGTAATAAAGATCATTCAACTGATATCAGAATATAAACCAATAAAGATAAACCATTCTGCATAAGAAGTTAGGTAGAATAGTTGTGAACAACATATCGCATAATCAGTCTTCTATATGTTAAGCATGATTAAATGATCCCACCGTACAGAAGTGCCAAATGGTAATGCAGACATTCATACAATAACATATAAAGAACTCAGCTACATATCACTTTAGGGATACTAGCAGAATCTAGTCAAGAGATAAAAGTACCATTTATGACTAACTTCACCAATAAACTTCAAGTAATAATGATTTATTTCTACTTGTTCTAACATCTGCTAAGAGTACAGAAGTGCAACATCAGTAACAGATATTAAAATGCAAACATAAATAAATCTTGATCCATCTATTCATCAAAAACCTCCTCTGAGGGTGCAGAAGTGCATGTTCTGAGGATAAGTTTTTTGACAGATTTCCGGACCCTTCTCCAAAAACCATGAGAAGGGTTAAATACTACTAACTAATCAATCTTAATTACATGAAATTAGGGAATCAGCTTCAAATGACCGCCCTTTTACTAAAAGCAACTTTATTTCTAAACTTAAAATCTAATTTCTGACCGTTTTTGTATATTTTCTTTAGTGCTGTCAACAGTGCAACGTTTTCCTGGGAAGAGTCGGCTGGCCGCTTTCTTCTTTCGCTCTGGAGATAAAAGTGGAAATAACAGGAGCTGGCACTTCCTTCCGGCAGACCAGAAGATATTTTCGAAAACCTGTCTCTAGCTGGGTGTATTCGCCACGTGTATACTTAGCATAACCCAGGTTCTTCTCGAACTGATTTTTCTGTTGCTATTTTCGGTTTCCGGTCATGCGAATGACTGAGTGGGTTAGGAGTCGTGCTGTATGGACATCCCCCTGTTTTAAGAATTGTTTCCGTTCTTTGTTCCAGGTTTTCCTGAAGCGTCTTCCTTCTCATGCGCTCCTTTCTCTGCTTTACCAAGTCTGAGCTTCAGGATCTTTTCTGAACACGTTGCTTTTGTGCGCCTTTGACTCTGAGTCCTGAATAGTCTAATTTCATCAGTGTCGGTTGGCTGATAGTCTGGAATCTGCGGTTCTGCTGCATCCGTTTGCGGAGGCATTCTCTCTTTACTATCTGATTAGCGCTTTCCTCTTTCCCTCAAATGTTTCCTACATATAAACTTATATTAGTTGCGTGTCTTGTAGTCTACGCAAAGAAGAAGGGAAATGAAAAGATTTGACGTGAAAGTATTAATCTCTAATGAATGCATAACCCTGACATTCATCATGACTTGACTCTTCGATAAATGTAATGCAATCATTCCTAGATACTCAAGCATGCGGTCATTAAATTCCTTCAAGGCGCGCACTTAATCTTGGGTTTATCGTGTGATAAGTCTTTTGAGATCGCAGATCGCAAATCGCTGCCATCGCAGATCGCAAATCGCAGATATCGCAAATTTTGTTTAATGGTTATGCCGTATAGCGCGATGCTTGCGATTTGCGATATCGCATATCGGTGATCGGCATTTCTCGAAGGTCTTCTTTTAAAGGGGCGCGTGTGATGTATGCGACGCAATGAACTTCGCATCGATCCTTCGCAGTCTTGCTTTTCGCGCTCGAGCAATGCTTCGGCCTTTCTTTGCGATGCGATTTAAGCCTTAGGGAGAGAAATACAAAAACTTTAGAAAATTATTTTTTGGGATTTTTGTTCAGGGTCCCCTCTTTGCTTGACGTTATTGCTAATGTCAAGTGAAGAAGGGGGGTTGTTGGTGACCACAACAGGATGTTAGGCATTTCATCTTCCCAAACACATCTTCTGATCACACAATCTAGCCCTGTTTTGAACAATTCATTAGAAATCCATGAATACTTTGAACTCTCCTGAATGATTTTCCTTTTCTCATTAGGAAATAAGTGTGGAGGTAGCTTCCCTGTAACCAAATAGTTAGCAATATCTGCATACCAAGGAGTTTTAGCAGTTACTGCAAACAAATATTCATCTGGAAACTTATCCTCTACAGGAGAATCTTCGTTAGTACTTTGGATTCTAGACAAGAAATCAGCTACTGTATTTTGTTTTCCTGGTCTATCTAACACAGTAATATTGAATTCTTGTAAAAGTAAAAGCCATCTTGTAACTCTGCCATTAGTAATAGGTTTGTTCATGAGATATCTAATTGCAGAATGATCAGTATGGACAAAAGTTTCATAGCCAGTTATGTAATGTCTAAACTTGTTAATTGCATGCACAACAGCTAAGAACTCTTTTTCAGTCACAGTATAATTTAACTCAGTGGGAGTCAAATTTTTACTGGTGTAGTAAATGGAATAAGGAACTAAATCCTTTTGACCCAACACGGCTCCTAGAGTTGTATCTGAAGCATCTGTAGAAATATGGAAACGAAGTTTCCAATTTGGCCCTCTCAGAATGAGTGCTTCAGATATTCTTGTTTTTAAAGTTTCAGATGCAGATTGACAGTCAGGATCCCAATTGAATTCACAGTCTTTTGTAAGTAATTTGAAGAGCGGAGATGCTATCTTGGTGAAGTTTTCAATAAATCTTCTATAATATCCAGTAAATCCAAGAAAAATTCTAACATCTTTTTGATAATTTGGAATAGGTAACTTGGAGATGACTTCAACTTTTGATCTATCAACTTTAATTCCATCTCTTGAAATATGATGTCCTAAAACAATCCCTTCAGTAAACATCATAAAACATTTTTCATGACTTAATGAAAGATTTGTTTCTTTACATCTTATAAGGACTCTTTCCAAATTTTCTAATGCCTCTTCAAATTAATTACCATAGGCTGTAAAATCATCCATATAGACCTCTACACAATCATGAATTAGATCAGAAAAGATTCCTAGTACTGCCCTTTGAAATGTTGCGGGTGCATTACATAATCCAAAAGGAAGTACTTGGTAAGCAAAAATTCCCCAAGGACAGGTAAATGTGGTCTTGTCCTGATCTTCAGGTGCTACCTGAATCTGATTCTAACCACTAAAACCATCCAAGAAGGAGAAATACTTTTTGCCTGCTAAAGTATATAATACTTGATCAATAAAGGGCAAAGGAAAGTGATCCTTCAAAGTTGCCTTGTTCAATTCGCTGTAATCAATGCAAACCCTCCATTTACCATTCTTTTTAGGTACTATAACCAAAGGGGAAACCCACCGGTTATCTGAAATGGGGTAAATGAAGTTTACATTAAGTAACTTTTGGAGCTCTTCTTTCACTATTTCCCTAAGGTTTGGATTCATCCTTCTTTGAGGTTGTCTGATTGGTCTACTGTTTTCCTCAATGTAGATGTGATGAATGCAAGTCTTAGGGTCAATACCTTTCATATCAGTATACTCCCATGCAAATGTAGTAGAATGTTTTTGTAAGATTTTGGTTAGCTCCCCCTATTGTGATATTTCCAAGTTTCTGTTGATATTCAATGTTTTTCCTGGAAAAATCTCAATGGCAGAACTACCAAACTCTTCCATAGAGAAAAGAGACATTTGTTTAGATGATAGACACTCAATATCAGAATCCAAATGAAATTGTGTGTGGTCATATTCTGAATATGGTTCAAAGTTTTCTAATGTGTTCAGAATTTGACTATCTTCACTAATCTCATAAATGGTAAAGACAGGTTGTATAGTATCTTCATCATCAACCCACTCATTATCTCCTATTTCTGTAATTGCTTTTGTTGGAGGATACAGATTAAACTTCTTTGTCGAATTACCATAAGAAATATACATATCCCCAGACCTACAACTTATGAAAGCATCAGTTGTGGCTAGCCAAGGTCTTCCTAAAATAAGAGGATGTCCTCCTAGATTACTCTTAGGAGTTAAAATCATGAAATCCACTGGATATTCCCAAGAGTCTAGGGAGACTGGAATGTCTTCTAATACACCATCTGGTTTAATAATTGATCGATCTACCATTTTCAATAAAGTAGGTGTAAAAAGAAGATTAGGAAGTTTTAGCTGTTCCATAGTCTGTCTACTCATGATGTTGATAGCAGCCCCTAAATCAATCAAAGTATTTGGTATTTCTACCCCATTGATATGTGTTTTGACAATTGGACTACTGGGATCTACATATTTCTGCATAGTGATTTTTCCCATCATGATATCTGCAATTTTCCCTACCAGGTGGATCCTTCTGGTATCTCTTGGTTTCCTTCCTGGTCTTTTAAGACTCAACTCCTTTATTGTTTTTGCTAGAATAGGAATCTCTTTAATGGCTTGTACCAATGGAATCTTGATACAGACATTCTTCAATTCATCTAGAAAATTATAGTCAGGCAACCAAATCTGTTTTTCCACTTCTTTGTCAATTTGTAATCTTTCAAGAAAAGGAGGTGTGGATAAAGATGCAGGTTGCTCAACTATGGGAGTTGTGGGGGTTATTCTTTTTGTTTTTCTTTTTGAGTGTTTGGGTTTTGAAGAGATGCTTCAGAACCCTTATTAGCTTCAAGAGACTCTTCCTCAAAAATGCTTTGCCTTTGAGAATTTATGGAAGGTTTATCTAGGACTCTACCTGATCTGAGTTGTACTTCATTGAGAGGAACAATCATATAGGTAGGAAATTGTTGACCTTCCATCATGTAAGCATTTTCAGGGTTTTTATTATTGGGGTTTGGCAATGGCTGAGAAGGAAGTTGATTTGACTTCTGTTGGAATGGAAGCAAGAGTTGAGAATTTGGATTCTGTTAAGAAGGTTGTTGTTGTTGTGGAAATGGCAATGATAGTTGTGGATTTTGATTTGGAAGTTGTGGAGCTTGTTGGTTTTGAAAAGATGGAGGATATTGGTAAAATTGAGCAAATCTCCCATAAGGATTTTGCATACCTTGTACCCATGATTGAAAAGGATTTTGAGGTTCGGACCAAGGTTGTTGCCAAGGATTCCAATTTGGTGGGGGTTGAAAATTCATAGAGTTGCTAAACCCTTGATTTTCTTGCCCCTGCCAAGGTCTCCTTGCAACAAAACAGAGAGATTTGATTGTATTCGGATCCTCTTAAAAGACAGCTTTGAGCCCAGGGATTGAAGGACAATTCTTTGTCTCATGATTCTCTGAACAAATTACACATGTCTCTACAACTTTTGCATCCAAGGGACATTCCCTTAGATCATGTTTCTTCCTACATTTTGGGCAAAAGATGGCCAAAGCCTCAGCTTCTGCCTTCTGTTTATTGTGAATCTTAAGGGTGTCTAGTTGTTCACTAAGACTTCCTAAGATAACAGTTTTGAATTCATCAAGCATGTTGCCAATCTCAGCCCTACTTACTGATCCAGTTGTAGATTTGTTTGCTCTGATGAGAGAAGGATCTCTAGGCCCTTTTTGAGTTTTAGACTTCCCCCTTGAGAGATGGACACATAGTTCTGCTATATCATTAAGTGAAAGTTGAGATGTATCTCCCTTCCCCATCATGTTCAAAATATCTCTCCATTCATCTCTAATGGCTTTTAATAGAAGGGCTTTCAAGGTCTCCACATCTAAGTTGTTCATTTTTGCTCTTTTCAAGTTGTATTGAAATCTTTCAAGCAAATCCTCCAAATTTTTATCCTCTTTTTGCATCATTTTGAATACCTCATCCTTGTGATTGGTGGGCATACAATAGTCTAGGTACCTATCCAAAAATGTTTGTTTCATATCATTCCAAGACCTAGTGGATTAAGTGAGTAATCCCATGAACCACTTCAAGGCTGCTCCTTTCAATGTTGAAGGGAATAGTTTGAGTTTTTGAGAGTCTTCCAGATAATCATAAGTTCGACAAACGACTTTAAACTCAAATAGAAATGTTTCAGGGTCCTCATTCCTCATCCCATGGATGTTTGGCAAGACAGATGGTGAGATGTTTTTCATGGTGGCTCGGGAGTCCTCATCGACTATAGGAAATCCAAATGAGTTGTCTCCATCCCTATTTCCCCCAATGTTACCTTTACCTCCTCCATTGTTTCCTCCTCCTCCTCCTCTAACTCTACCTCTACCAAATCTAGTTGCTCCTTCCTCTGTCATAGTAGTTTCCCTAGAGACTTCATAGTCTTCTGGTTCTTCTACAAAGGGTGAATGAGAAGGAATTTCTCCCTCTTCTTCAGATGATTCTACTTCTTCAATTACAATTTGTCTCTCTGTAGAAGGAAGGAAAGGATCTCTTTCTAGTTCAGATTTGATGGAAGATATGGGAGAGTCGACTCTTTCCTCTTGAATTCTAGGAATCCTAGGGCTAGGAGTGTAAGTTGGAGATGATGGAGGTGTCTCTTGTCTATTCCTTGAAGTAGATGGACTTGTAAAAATTGAACTCTTAGCTCTAGCTAAAAACCTTCCCCTAGAATCTCTTGCTCTATGCATGTCATTTTTTATTTTTCTTCAAGTCAGAGTAACAATTCTCTTTCTGATCTTCCAGGTCACTCTAGGTGCAATAAGAGAGCATACTCAAGAAACTATTAAACCAATAACTTTCTCTTTTCTGATCCTCCAGATCACATTAAGTGCAAGAGGAGAGCATACTTTGAGAGGTTATCAATTTTCCTTCCTTGAAATTTTCTTGTTTTTTCTTTTTTAAGAATTGGTTACCTAATTTCACTTCCCTGGCAATGGTGCCAAAATGTTTGGTCAATTTAGTGAAGTCTAAATTGCAACTTTTAAATGTCAACCCGAGGCTCGTAAGCTGATGAAGTGAGGTGTACTATATGTACTTAGGTAACTGTTTTCTTAATCGTTTGTCATTTTTATCTTTTTTATGTTTGTTTTCAAATGTATCTTTCCTACTGTGATGTGATGGAAATGGAATAAAGCAAGTGAAATGTGGATGATTGTGGTGATCTCTAAATGATTTCTCAAATCTTAAAAAGTATTCTACAAGAAATCTTGAACAACAATTGCAATAAAATCAACTCTTAAAGGAAAATGAAGACATCAAATAAAAGGACTAATGACATTGGCCCAGTATCTCTGCTGCTGCATGAAAATGAAAATGAAATCTATATTAAATCCAACTAAAAGTAAAAACAATTATCTCACACTATTTCAACCCTTCAACTCAATCTTCTCTATGAAAAGATATCATGAAATGTTAATCAATGTGAAATTGAAGTGAAACTACATAAAAGAGACTAGTCACAAATACTTTAACTTCCTCTTAACTTCTTGTCTTTCAGCTGAATTTATCATGTGAGAAAAAGTTAGGAATAAGTCAAGTTATGTGAGTTCTAAAGCAAACTAAATCAATCTATGCTAAGTGATATTTTGGCTCCTAATAAAGATATTTGATTATGAAAAAGGAACCATCAATAGATGAACAACTTGATATCTAAGAGCAGAAAGTAAATATGCAAATTAAAGGAATGACAGTAAGGAAAATCAAAGCTGCAAAACAATTAAGGTCAGCAACATAGACAAGATAATCACGCATGCCACTAGCTATGAAAAGAAAAGAAAGGAAAACTGTCACAGGCACGCCTAAGAAACCTGCATAACACAGTGATCAGTCATGAACATAAAAGTGCAGAAATGTAAATCAGCAGAAATCAAAGTTTATGTACAGCTATTATACATGTTGAAAACGCAGCAATTTAAAAGACATCTGTATAGCTATTATAAATGAAATCAGAAAAAGAAATGCAAGAAATTAAAGATTACTATACAGGACTTCAGCAAACAGGGGCCCTCTGCCTACTTCAGCCGATTCAATGAGCAAATATACGCTTAGATGTAAAAGAATCTTCTGATGTATTAAACATCAAAATGTGAAGTACAGTGGGGAGTTCAAACAAAATGATTACAAAAAAGACTAACAATACAGCATTCAAGGACGCTTTATTTATAGGAAGAAAGCAAACTGATTTAACGAAATTTATGCTATTCGATCAGCTCTTCAAAAACACGTGAATCCTCTGCGTCCTCGAATCTAGGTAACGGTCATAGTGATCATTCAATCTGGAGAGTATGGCTGTTGGATTCGTGCTTCTAGATCGTCTCCGTGGCTGAGGATGATGCCACCTAGCTTCACGTGCCCAAAAATAGAGCAACGCAGAGTCGTGCCAGCGCTGGACACTTCTGTTGACCGGTATTTGCCTCCTCGCTGACCGCGGGCTTTTATGGCTGTTCTGGGTGATCTCGAGGGACACGTACCATGTCCTTGACTACTAGAACTTGCCCATGTGGCTCATCTTCTTGGAGGACACCTATAACATATCGTTTAATAAAACAACTACGGAATCCGGTGTTGGCTGCAGAAACCTGGATCAGCTGCGGAAACCTGTGTTGGCTACGGAAACGCAGCATACTGAACCAAAATTCTAAACCAAACAACAATCACTTAGCATAGTTAGAAAATCATGTAAAAAGTCCTAAAGTACAATGATTTAATCAACTTTGTGGATGAAATGAGTGGGAAAAGGAGGAAATGGATGGGAAAAGAAGACTGAAAGGGTGTGTAAGGAGGTACAGGTTCAAGTCTCTACACGTTTCAGAAGAAAAAAAAAAACCCATTTGATTTGAGATCGTACTGAAGCTTGGATCTAAATTTCAGAGCTTTTCGTGCTATAGTTGCAGAGATATGATCTGAGGAAGTTGGTCTTTTTGCAGACTCCTGAATTACATTCCAAACAGGTGACCTAGGGAAAATCATCATAACTTTCTCTTTGGGCATCGGATTGAAAATTCATAAGAAGGTATAGAAAGAGGATGGACTGTAGTTTCTTGTATATATTTTTCAAAGCCAAAGGTCGAAACAAGGACATGTGGCACGTCGTACAAGTTCGCTCTACTGAACTAGTATATAATTAGGTCACTGTGGGAGATTTGGCATAACTCTTCTTTGGAGAATCCAATTCCGATTAGATTAGTGGCATTAGAAAGGGGACACAGAGGTCTACTGTAGGTTGCAATTTTAGAACTGGATGATCTGAAATTACAAAGATACATCAGACGCAATATTGAGCTCCTACAAAGTGAAAAAAGGTGTGTATTTTTTTTTTAAATTTTTGCTTAAGCTTGGTTTGAAAAATTATTTTGAAGGAATTCAAAGGAAATATTAGAGCATTATTATTGGTAACTGATGCCCTGAGGAAAGAAAATGCAAACAACTAGAAAGCAACCTGAAAGCTCTAACATGACTCATGAAGAAGAGGAAGAAATGCTACATGATATATCAAAATTACAAGACCAAGTGCAACAAATTTCACTATCCCAAAAGCTAATAGAAGCTAAGATAAATGGCATGGAATCTAAGATAAAGGGCATGGAAGCTAAGATTGATGATTTGAAGATAGATTTGAAGGCAGATTTGACAAATTTTCTACAAGAAATACTTACTAATGGTGAAAGGGTAGTAAAGGAAACTCATTATGCGAACAAAAAAAATGTTAATCATGATTTCATAGACTCTAATGTTGGATCAAAGATCCACCATATTCCAAAAATTGATATGAGGAATTTTGATGGCAAGGATCTCGCGACATGGATATTACAGATGGAGCAATTTTTCGATCTCAATAACGTGCAAAACACACAAAAGTTACGTATTGCAACTTCATATTTGGAACCAAATCAGTTTGTATGGTATCAATGGCTTTGCTCTCGTAAACAAATTATCACTTGGGAAATTTTTACGCAAGAATTGATAGCACATTATGAGGATACAGAAAGCAACACTTTTTTTTAGCCAATTGATAAGTCTCAAACAAAAGAGTTCAAAAATGGAGCACATTGAGGAGTTCAAAAAATTGAACATAAGGGTAAAAAATATTCCAGAGGAGCATAGGATTGATGTGTTTATAGGGACTTTAAAGCATAATATCCAACATGATGTTCGCCTTTGGGAACCTAATTCATTAGAGAAAGCATTTAGGTTAGCAAGAAAAACGGAAAACAAAATTATGGCAACCAGGAATCATACCACTCACAACTATAAAGATGGAAATGTTGTTACCCCTAGTCTTCCACAAACTATAAGGTTCACACCACAACAATTGGAAGAAAAAAGAGCAAAAGGGATTTGTTACAGTTGTGATAGCAAATACACTAAAGGCCATAAGTGTGCTGAGAAGAAATTATTCTACATAGATTGTGAAGAGGAAGAGGAAAAGGAGCAAGAAAGGTCAAAAGAAGAGGATATACTCCAGGAACAAAGTCCAGATAAAGAAGAAATGAATCCGACCATATCTTTTAATGCATTGGCTGGAATTACCACTCCTCAAACCATCAAGATAGAAGGGAAAATCAAGAATAAAAAGGTAATAGTGTTGATTGATTCAGGAAGTACCCAAAGTTTTATTCATTGTAAGGTAGCAAAAGAATTCAATTGCTTCCTATATCTAGCACCAGAGTGTCAAGTGATGGTTGCAAATGAAGGAACAATAAATTGCTCTGTAAAGTGCCATAATATCAAGCTATGCATGGGAGAATATGTATTAACTAGCCCAATGCTTTCCATTCCAATGGGAGGTGTTGATGTTGTACTAGGAGTCCAATGGCTGCAATCCTTGGGTACAATAGCTTTTAATTTTCAAGAAATTTTCATGAAACTTTATGCAGAAGGAAAGGAAGTTGAATTAAGGGGTAATCCAGGGAAACCGGGAAAGATAATTAGCTCTAATGGTATGACAAAACTTCTAAAAAAGGAACAAAGAGGTGTAATTGCACAATTATGTTCGCTAGATGTTTCCACATTGAAATCGTCTATTTCTCTATATCTCTAAAAAGTCTTGGGCAATCATTCCAAGGTATTTGAGACTCCCAAAGGTCTCCCACCTATTCGTGATCATGATAATGCTATTCATCTGATTCCAAGAAGTGTTCCTCTAAACATCAGGCCGTACAGATATCCCTATGCCCAAAAGAGTGAAATTGAGCGTATGGTTGTAGAAATGCTAGAGGCTGGTATAATTCAACCTAGTCAAAGTTATTTCTCTACTCCAATAGTATTGGTTCACAAGAAAGATGGATCATGGCACATGTTTCTGGATTATAGGGAGCTCAACAAGCTCACTATTAAAGATAAGTTTCCCATTCCTATCATTGATGAATTACTGGATGAATTGCATGGATCAATTTACTTCACCAAGTTGGATCTTCATTCAGGATATCATCAAATTAGAATGAAGACTGAAGACATTCCGAAAACAACATTTAGAACTCATGAGGGTCATTATGAATTTTTGGTCATGCCTATTGGCCTTACCAATGCACCTTCTACATTTCAAGGTTTGATGAATTCCATTTTCAAACCCTTCCTTATAAAGTTTGTGTTAGTATTTTTTGATGATATACTAATCTACAGCAAGTCGTGGAAGGATCATGTTGAACATGTTGACAGGGTACTACAACTATTGGACGAGAAACAATTATATGCAAAAAGATCCAAATGTTTCTTTGGAGTACAAGAGTGGAATATCTGGGTCATATTGTATCTCATGAAGGATTTAAGGTAGACCCTAGCAAAATTAAAGCCATTAAGGAATGGAAAATCCCAACATCCATGAAGCATCTGCGAGGATTTCTCAGGTTGATAGGGTATTATCACAAGTTTGTTAAGAATTATGGGAGAATAGGAGCACCTCTAACAACATTATTGAAGAAAGATGCATTTTCATGGACTCCAGAAGCAACAAAGGCCTTCGAACATCTTAAAGAGGGAATGTGCCAAGCACCAGTCTTAGCTACACCGGACTTCATACAAACCTTTATTGTGGAATGTGATTCTTTAGGAAATGGAATTGGTGCTATTTTAATGCAAGATGAAAGACCCATTGCTTTTGAAAGTCGTCCAATCAAGGGAAAGTTTTTACACAAAGATATTTATGAGAAAGAAATGTTGGCAATAATACATGCACTTAAGAAATGGCGACCCTACCTAATGGGAAGAACTTCAAGGTAAAAATAGATCATGATAACCTTAAATACTTTTTAGAACAAATATTATCATCTAAAGAGCAACAAAAGTGGGTCACAAAGATGTTGGGTTATGACTTTGAAATCATCTACAAAAAAGGGAAGCAAAATGTGGTGGCAGATGCACTCTCAAGAAAGGACGAGGATGTGGAAGCATTGTTGTGCGCCATTTCTATTATCCAACCAGATTGGATAAACGAAGCAAGGGAGGAATGGAAGAATGATGAAGAAGTGTTGGCACTTATTCAAAAGTTACAACAAGATTCCAGTACATCTAATACATTTAGCTGGAAAAATGATTCGTTTGGTACAAAGATCGCTTATACCTCTGTAAGAATTCCCAACTCAAACAAAAGATTCTTATGGAATTGAACACTTCTCCCTTAGGAGGGCACTCATGATTTTTAAAAACTTACCACAGGGTTAAGAAGGAATTTTTTTGGGATGGCCTTAAATCAGATATTTGAAAGTTTGTGGCGGAATGTTTTGTTTGCCAACAAAATAAAGTTGAAACAATTAAGTCCCCGGGTCTATTACAACCTTTATCCATTCCAAGCCAACGTTGGGAGGAGGTTTTGATGGATTTTATCATAGGTTTACCCAAGTCTGAGGGAAAGAGTGTCATCATGGTTGTAGTTGATAGACTTACCAAGTATGCACACTTTTGTGCATTATCAAATCCATTTAAAGCCAATACAGTTTCTACTGCATTTATGGAAACAATTCAAAAGCTACACGGAAACCCAAATATTATTGCAAGTGACAGAGATCCCATTTTCACTGTAACTTTTTGTACAGAATTATTTTCTTGTCTCAGTACTCAGTTAGCTCATAGATCATCTTATCATCCTCAATCTGATGGGAAAACTGAGATAGTAAACAAATGTTTGGAAGGATATATTCATTACTTTGTATCTGATAAACAGACAAAATGGGTCAAATGGTTGCCTATAGCTGAATGGTGGTATAACACTTCCTTCCATACAACAACAAAAATGACCCCATTTATGGAACTTTATGGATATCAGCCACCATCCATCACATCATATTTAAGAGAAAATTCTAAGGTTTAAGCTGTTAGCCTCCTGCTACATCAGGTTAACCATCTTTCATGATCGACTTTTTTACATGCCAAATATGTCGTACTATGCATGCTGCAATGCTCCATATTTGCTACAGATGACCAGAGAAGTATCCATGAAGGTGTACCCGTTTTAATGCTACTGCTTTGTTCCAGTTTTGATAAGTAATCCATTTTGATCAGTTTTCAGTTAAGGGTAGGCCAAATAGCTTAATCTTGGCCTCCCTAGGTTTCAATTTCTTGTTGTAGAATATAGAGAATAACTATCTGTCACAATAGCTTAATCTTGGCAGATTTGTAGATAGGTAGAGAAACAAGGGTGCTCAATAGCTTAATCTAAGCCCCTGGATGCAATAAGTGTAGTTGTAGATAGGAGGACAACAAGAAGAAAAGAGAAAAAAGATGGGTACGCTAGTTCAAGTGCACCCAAACCAAAAAGAAAAGAAAATGCTAGGTGAGTAGGTTGGGTAGGAAGCTTTGTGGCTGCAGAATCATGGCTTGTGATCCATTTCATATTGTCAAGTGTTATATCTATTATATCACAAGTTGAAGGAAGTTGTTCAGTTGGAGGACTTCAAGCGAGGAATTTCTAACTTCCCCTTCCTCCTCTTTCCCCAAATCACTCACTAACTTCCCCTAAAGAGGTCAAGATCTACTTGATACTTCTTAATTTCATCATTCTCCATATCATCTGCCTTGGTGAAGATCTGCTTCACTAAATGAATGTTCACACTTCTTCTATCAGTCATTTTCCCCCATTGATAGCCTAAGACATCATTCTTAGCGCTTTTTCTCATCATTATCATATTAACTACTAACTTTATTATGTAACTCCCTATCTATTTCCCCTTCCCCTACTAAAACTATGTATATAACTCCCCTATATACTTATCCCTTCCCCCTGGTTGAAAAATAACCATATACATCCTTGGGAATTGCTAAGTTTATCAGAAACTCAGCAAGAACCCACACTGCCCCCCTCTAACCATCTTCCAAATGCAAAAGGACTCATTCCTTTGCATAGTTTACCTTCATATGTATAAAAATCATCCCTTTGGCCTTGGTTTGCCTTTATAAGGCAGGAAACCCTCTTTGGCCACTAAACCCTCTCAAAACACATCACATTCCTCCTAAATGCCTTTGGACTCCTTCCAAGGCATGAAAGTTGCCAAAAACCATGCAAAAACCATGAAAAACCTTCAAAAAATGATAAAATTCTCCCTTTATGGCTATCGGACCCCTTCTGATGCCTTAGAATCCATACAAAACACCAAAGGCTACCTCTCTGAATTCATTTGCCTTGCCTTTTCATAAAAGCATGCTCCAATGAGAAAAGGATCTATTTGGTCCCCCCTCCGATGCGATATCGCTATCGAGAGGGGGCAGTGGCATATATAAGCGAAAATGGCTAAGTCCTAAGGCATGGGGCATAGTGCCGATGGGCCGGACCCGAAAACATATAAAGTGGACCAGTAATAGAACATCAGGTCCGCACAGTTCGACGATTCCATATGTGCCGCCCTCTGGTCCCTCTGACTTCCGATTCGCCGACGGATCCAGGACCGTTGGATCGGGCCCCAGATCTGACTGTCTAGATTTTGTCGCGCGGCCCCCCACTTCGCATCGCCCCATATATTGCTCCGATTTGGCGGAGCCAATGAGTTATCAAATGCAGTGTTAAGGGTTTTCGGGTCCGCGGACCCATTCCACTGTTAAAACCGCCGATTTGGGTTCTGCCGATGGGTCGGACCCGAAATAAATAAAGAGGGCCTGTATAACTTATCGGGTTCGATGGGTTTCGGTGTTTCTATGTGGCAACCCTATGACCCCGGCGATAGCGAATTGCTGAGTTAATCTTAGCCTCCCATTCAGGCCCAGAGATCAACGGCCCATATTTAATCGCATCACTCCTATATGGCTCTGACTAGCGGAGCCAAAGAGTAATAAAGTGCAGCATATAGTATATCGGGTCCGCTTACCCATTTTTACCAAATCCACCGATATGAAAGCTCCGATGGGCCGGACCCAATCTCCATAAAGAAAGAGCCTATAAGCATTTCGGGTCCTCTAGGTTCATCGCTATTCGGACGTTTTATGTGTTGGGACCAATGGTCCACCCCGATGCGATTTAGCGCCAACCGTTGGATCTGCCTTTGCGCGATCCAACGGCTAGGATTTAATCTCTGCTACAGTGCTGCTCCCGCCTATGTTTTTCACGAATTTTACATAGAAATTGGTCTTTTTCTGTGTAAAAGAAAAGGCGGCATTTGTTCATATTTTCACATATATGCCCGCGCCCGGCTCCTGATAAGGGAATTCATGCATCCCTAAGCTTTCTGAGATCGCTCCAAGGCCCAGTTTTGCTTCAGATAGCCAGTTTCGGCCTCGGTACAGTCAGCAGCATACAAATCCTCCTTTTTGTGGCATTTTTGCAAGGTTTAATGCTATTTTTGATCGGCCAAGTGCCGATTGCACCCAAAGGCCACGGAGGACGTTAGCAGCAGTTATTGTTGCATTAAAATTAAGAAGGGGGCGATGGGAGAGTTTAAAGAGTATCAGCGGTGAGAAAAGGCCCAGATTCAGTGCCAAAGTGTATCAGGATGCGACAAAGAGTATCAGTCCAGTTTTTCAAAGCAGATGAAAGCAAAGCAAGCCCAGCAAAGTCAACAAAGCATCATTCAGCCATTAAGGCTCACCAACATTTCTTTTGTTGCTTTAAAGCCACCTAAAGGCATAGATGAAGGCTTTCAAGGTAGAGTTATTACAGAGACATTGTTCCCAGTCATATTTTTGGAGCAGTGTTGTTTCCTTAAATGCATAGTTATCACACAGAGGACAGCGCGTGGCTCAAGGAACTCTTTCAGTCCATTTGTGAAGCTGCAGGACCATGCGCAGCCCTAAAGAGCCATTTTGATGAGGCTCCTCCCTCATGAACACCTGTTTTAGATACTTTATTGCATTTGTTTCCAGTACAACTTAGCATTAGAAGCAATTAATGCACATATCTCTTTTTGATCTGTTTTGATAGATATTTTGAGATATTTTCTCCCTTGACACCTATTCAAGGGATGTTTGTAAATATTTTCTATTTAAACAACCCACTGTATTTATGTAAAGGGTTGGTTGGTTGATAACTTCCTCTCTAGACTTGCATTGTATTTTCTGAGAGTCTCTATAATCAAAGATCATTGGAATGTTTGGGAGATGTAATGGCTGTTGTGTTTTAATGACTGAAGAGTGACTATGGAATCCTAACTCTTCTACATAGCCCAATAAGTGTTTCTTATCTCTGTTCACAGTTTACATGTTTTATGCCATCATTGTTTCACTATCTAAATGGCAGAACGAAAGAATAGTTCAGAGCTCACTTAGTTGTATTCTGTTCTCAATTTCTATTACTTATCTATGTTTTCTTCTGAATTAGTCCTAAATATGAATACTGATTTGCTCATATTTACACTAGTTCCTTCATATATGAATGTTGTTTAGGAATCCTTGATTGCTCCTATATAAATGTTCAGTCACCTTCCCTTTGTTAACATAATGAGAGCTACTTAGTTTCCTTTCATTCACTGACCTTCATTCCATCCTTATTTCAGCTTGATATTGTTTTATGTGTAGCTATCCTGCTCTGTATTCCTCTTGTGACCAAGAAAACGCAACAACAAGCCTAATCCACGACTCCATGCCCAATGGTTTGAACTTCTCACACTATGCATCCCAACTCTGTTTGAAAGAATCCCCCATCCCACCAAACATTAAAAAAACCCCCTTGAACTCATTAGCTAGCCTAATATCATCTTCAACAAAGCTAAATTATAAAGAGAGAGCCCTCTGTGATTGCAGGTAGGCTAGGACCTGCAGTCCAAAGATTGGTTTATGGTTAGCTCAGCCGTATCCTTTAAGGAGCTTTAAGGACAACCTGAGTGATAACATAATGGCGACTCCAGTGGGGAAAATCCTCAGTTAATTTCACAAATCAAGTTGGAAAGCTCCATTGGGAAGGAACCAGACCTTCAAAAGTTTCTTTCTAACCCTTACATTCTTAGAAAATCCCCGAAGAGAAGCTAGAAGCTGGATCCCAAAAAGAATTCACGTTATACAAGGTCAAATCTAGACCCAAATCCCCCAGCCGCTTCTGAAAATCCCAATATAATACCAAGGAACCTCAGGAAGCTAGAGCGAATAGAGGATTTTGTTGATAATAGTCCTGAAGCAGTTCACCCACGTTGTGGCCCAACCCCTGTCAAAGTTTTATTTCGTTCAACCCCTAGTTCCCCTTGTTCTTCATCCACCTCTCAAAGCACTCCTTCCACACCTCCATTCACTGCACATACTACCACTACTACTACTATTATCCCAGTTGTTCCTATTGTCCCTCTTATCCCTGTGAATATGGCTAACAGATATGCACCTTTGCAATTACCTGCTAATCCTAGAGCTATGCCTCAGGATTACCAAACTAAAATCACATATTTTGATGGCACAAGTGCCTGCAAAACCCTTCAGCATAAAAGAAAATGCAGGATTACTTTGAAATCTATGAGATTGACGATCATGGTGTGAGAATGAAGATTTTTGTCCAAAGCTTGTCAAGTGATGTCAGGACTTGGTTTAGAGCACTCCCAGCTAATTCCATAGCAGACCCAGAAGCCTTATACCAGTCATTTATCAACAGATGGGAGAAAAAGAAAGACCCCTTGCACATACTAGTTGAATACGATACAATCAAAAGAGGTCCACAAGAAACACTCTTGGACTATTGTGCAAGGTTCAATAGCATTTATAATGATATCCCACAAAACTTAAGGCCCCCACCTGACCTTGCCTTATATAAATTCCCTGATGGATTCGACCCAGACATGGCCTACCAATTAAAAGAAAGAGCCCCTAACAGCCTTGCAGACATGCAAAATGTGGCTGTCACTGTGGAGGCAAATTTAATTGCCAAAAGAAACAGAGCTAGAACTGAGAGAAGAACCACCTTCAAGGAAGAGCCCTCAGGCTTAGATCAAAAGATAGATGCTATTATCAATGACATGCACAGGCTGGGAGACATAGTAGAGAGTGTTGAGAGGAAATCATCATGGGACAGGCAACAAGCTAACACTGTCAGGAACCCGAATTTCAAGAAAAATCAAAATCCAAACGCTAGTAGGTCTAGCCCAGACCATGATATAAGACCTCCTTTTCAAGAAAATTATATAGAAGCATCCACATCTAGTGATGCCGTAGAGGACACTCACATGAACTTGGTGGATTTGAAGGATGAGCAACAAATTTTCCTAACTCAAGAAGACCAAGATGACCATGAGATAAATCAATTTCAGACTAACTCTGGTGAGTCTTTTGACTTTAAACAAGGTTATGATTCAGCTATTTATGAAGTCCACAAACAGTATAAGCTGAGGACAAGAACCATAGATGTCCCCAAAAAAGCTAAACCAAAGGAGGTCAAACAACCCAACCAGATTAGAGGCAAGGCTATTATAACAGAAACAACTGATATAACTGTCCCAAACCTGCACCAAGCAATCGTAGAGGACATAACAGACATAGAGCCTTCTATTGATCAGCCTATGCCACCTTCTCCCTCGAAAGAGAACTTGAACAGCACTCCTAAAAGCCTTCCCAAAATAGAAATACCGCAAGGTATCACTCACCATAACACTGCTAATCAAGAGGAAAACACAGAAAATACACTTGGAAAGGGGAAATCTTCTATTGCCAACACAAAGACTCTATTGGAGAAACCATTCAACATAGAAGCAGAAATAAGCAAACTTAAGATTTCCATCCCCTTATCTGAACTTGCAAAGCATGATGTGTATAGGCAACAAATCCAAAGATCACTGCAAATGCCAGAGAATAGGGATGATGTGAATGTTTTAGATGTTAGGATATTCCGACACATAGGATATAGTTAAGTTCAACTTGGTCTAGTATAGAGTTAGGTTAGAGTTAGGTAAAGTGTGTTTCTTTACCGTTGTACATTTTGTAACTTACAATCCGACGGTCACGATATGTAGTGATCCGACGGTTCACTCTCACCTCGGTATTACCGACACTTGATCCGTGGCTTGACACCCGATTGGTCCATGAGTTCTATTTAAAGCGCATGGAGGGTCATTGTTCGGGTAATCCGTGCATGAGAGAAGCTTATGTAAATTTTCATTCTTTGATTAATAAATTGTCTGTACCCACGTTGGGACAGGCCGTGGACTGTTTCCCTCCTTGCACTCTGAGGGTTTTAACCACGTCAAAAATACTGGTGTATTGATTTGAGATCTGGTTGTGAGCGGTGTCCTCTTGGTATTCTTTCTGAGGAACTTACCCTGTAAATTCCTACATGGTATCAGAGCTATTTGAGGGCCGCGTCCGTTGGTGATCCAAATCTGAAGCCGGTAGAACTGCATGCGGCTGTCATTTCCTAGATCTGCTGTTTCTGACTGCTTTCGGGCCGAGAGGACTGCTCTGTTGCGTTCGGAGCATCTGTTTCAGTGAGGAACCCCTTTCGTTTCACGCGAAAAGGTTTCCGGTAGCCCTAGCTGCGTCATTTTTCAGATCGGGAGGTATACAGTGTTTTTTTTGCAGTTTACTGTCATTTTCTCTCTGCTTATTTCGGTTTCGGTTTATTTAGCCTTTTTTTTCCGGATCTATACCTTTCATTTCTGCGTATGCTCTTTGCCCTGCGACTCTGTGCGATCTGGGCAAATCAGAAACAGAAAGAAAGGATTTTTCTCATGTGTATGCTCTTTTCCCTGCACCTTAGTGTGATCTCGGAAAATCAGAAACATTGAGAAAAATATTTAGTTTTTCGGCTAAAAGCTAACTTTGAGATTTTTTTTTAAAATTTCTAGTTTTTTGGCTAAAGCTAACTTCGAGCCGTAAGGTTCGTTTTTCTTTGGATATTCGTGTTGGGTTTTGTGTTTTGTGTTTTGTAGGGGAAAAGAGTCTTCCCAAGGCAAGCACGCAAATCGAGGCCCCCCCCCCCCCCCCCCCTCTCTCTCTCTCTCTCTCTCTCTCTCTCTCTCTCTCTCAAATATTTTGTATAGATCAATTGGTTCAAAGACCTTTTAAGAGAGTAGAGGTCTTGGGTTCAAGTCTCCATTTTGTGGGGGCGGATTTTTTCATTCCCGCACATTCGCGCACTTTGCCGGCAACGTCAACAATTTTTTTTCAAAAAGCCATAACTTCTTCATCCGGAAGCCTTTTTCAGAGCCGTTTTTTTTAAAACCGCCTATTTTTTCGAGATCTATCCATTGGACCACTTACTTTCAGCATCTTCAGCTTCAGTTGTTTTTTAAAAAATGGAAAGTCCATGCCAAGTCATTCTTGACAGCACTAACTACTTCCAATGGGTAGCCTACATGGGAGATTTACTTAGAAGTAAAGGTCTCTTCAGAATAGCCACAGACCAAGAGAAGAAACCCAAAGATGAAGACAAGGCCGAAAAATGGGAAAATCGACAAGATCAAGCACGTGGTTTGATAGGAATGTCTGTTTCTCCTGATCTTAGATTCCACATTGCAGAAATTGAAACTCCTCATGAAGCATTAGAAAAACTTGCTAAAGTTTTTGGGATTAAAAATGAAATTAGAGCCCATCAACTTGAGAATGAGTTGCTTACTTTGGATCCTAATAATTTTTCTTGCATTGAAGATTTCTTGTCCAAATTCAAGACCCTTAGATATCTCTTGGAAGGTGTTAAAGTTAAGAAAGAAGATGGTAACCTTATTTATTCCATCCTTACTAAGTTGGGACCAGCCTACTCTGTATTTGTTTCCACTTTCCATTCTACCAGGGAAGCTTTCATTTGTCAAGGCAAAGACTACAAGCCCCCTTCCTTTGACTCCTTTTGTGATTCCTTAATAAGAGAACAAGAAAAACTCTTACACCTTGGTCTTCTTAATCTTGGAAACTCTTCCTCGAAAGCGTTAGCCGCCCAACAGCAACCAAATTCAAAGAATCCTAAGAAGTCTTATCCTCAAAGGAATGGTCCTAAACCAACTCAGCCTCAAGATGAAAGATCATTTCAGCAATATGACAAGACCAATAAAAACAAATGGAAGAAGACTGACAGACATTGTAACTTTTGTAATCGAGATGGCCACTTAGAATCTAAATGCTTTAAGAAGATGGAAGCCTTGGAAGCCGCAATGAAGAAACATAACATCCATCTGGAGCCTACTTCAACTTCAACTTCCGGAACGGCATTTTCTGCATGTCATCGTCAATCATCTCAGTCTGGTTATGCATTAAATGTATCTTCTTCTTCTTCTCATTCTCATGAGTGGCTCATTGATTCTGGAGCCTCTTGTCACATGGCCAAAAACCAAGCCATGTTTTCTTCTTTAAATGATTGTAACACCAAAAATATATATGTTGGTGATGATAGATCTCTTAATGTTGTAGGGACTGGAACTGTTCATCTAGACAATGGTCAGTTCAATGATGTATTATGTGTTCCAAACTTATCCTGCAACCTTCTATCTGTCTATCAGATAACTCATTCAGGTGAAGGTAAAATTGTTGAATTTTCACCTCATGATGTTGTAATCAAGGATCTAAAAGATCCTAAACAGATTCTAGCTACTGGTCTTGCTGATGATTCCAAAAGGTTGTATAAGTTTCACAACTTTGGGTCATCCCATCTTCCCTCAGTATTTGTTGCTCATAATGATGAAGTGAGCAAACTTTGGCATGAGCGGTATGGTCACTTAAACTATCGCTCCCTTCAGCATCTATGTAAAGAAAACATGGTGACAGGTCTTCCTATGGTATCTTGCAAAGATGGTGTTTGTTCCGGATGTGTACTCGGAAAACATCATCGGGACAGTTTTGACAAACGTGCCTCTTGGCACGCCTCAGCCCCTTTACAGCTTGTGCACAGTGATTTATGTGGTCCTCTTCCTGTTGCTTCATTCTCTGGCTGCAAGTACTTCTTAACTTTCATTGATGATTTCTCCAGACGCACTTGGGTATACTTCTTAAAACTCAAGAGCGAAGTATTTACCACATTTTTGGCCTTCAAAGCATTCGTTGAAAAACAATCTGGACATCAAATTCTTAAGCTAAGAACTGATAATGGTGGAGAATATGTTAAAAATGCATTCATCAACTTTTGCACCGAAAATGGAATTCAAATGCAACATACTGTTCCATACACTCCACAACAAAATGGTGTAGCTGAAAGGAAAAATCGCACCTTAAAGGAAATGGCTAATTGTATGCTGCAATCTAAAGGACTCAGTCTTAGTTTTTGGGCCGAAGCAATTAATTGTGCAAATTATATAATCAATCGCACTCCTACTAAGGTTCTAGAGAATATCACTCCAGAAGAAGCCTGGAGTTCCATTAAACCAGATGTAAGTCACTTTCGTGTGTTTGGAAGTGAAGCATGGGCCCATATTCCAGATGAAAAGCATAAAGCCTTAGAACCTAAGAGTGAGAAATGTACTTTTGTTGGATATTCTGAAGATGTAAAAGGCTATAGACTTATTCCATTTAAGTCCAAAAATGTTATCATTAGAAGAGATGTAAAATTTGATGAAAATAAATCGGCCTGCGAGCCTAGTCCGGCGGATGTGCCACCTCTTCCTATCTCTTCTATCTTTGAAAACATTTCTTCTTCTGATGATGAAAGCGAGGATGATAATCCTTCCCCACCTTCTCAGGATCCTCAACTTCCAAGATGGGTCCGTGCTACTCGGGATGCAGCAGGTGATCTTGCCGGTGATCCTACAGATCAGCGACGTACACGTTCTCAGTTTGAAAGAGCCTCTTCTTTACTGGCTCAAGCTCCAGTAAATCATGATCCTGACACTTTTGCAGAAGCTTCAGGCCATCCACATTGGGAAACAGCTATGAATGAAGAATATCATTCATTGATGACAAATGATACATGGGATCTTGTTCCTCTACCAAAGGGACGCAAACTTGTTAGATGCAAATGGGTTTACAGAACCAAGTATGGACCAGATGGGAAAGTTGATAAACATAAAGCTCGTCTAGTTGCTAAGGGCTTTTCACAGGTTGAAGGCATTGACTACACTGAAACCTTCTCTCCAGTTGCCAAAATGAACTCTATCCGCCTTGTTCTTTCCCTTGCTGCCTCTTTAAAATGGGAAGTCCATCAAATGGATGTTAAATCTGCCTTCTTGCATGGTGACTTGCAGGAAGAAATCTATATGGAACAACCCATTGGCTTCATACAAACAGACTCTAGCCTCGTTTGTCGACTTAAGAAATCCCTTTATGGCCTCAAGCAAGCTCCTCGAGCTTGGTATGCCAAAATGGATAGCTTTCTTTTAGAATCTGGCTTTTCTAGGTGTCATTCTGACAATACTGTCTACACCAAGAAAGTGGGCAACTCTCTCATCATCCTTGTTCTTTATGTTGATGATCTTATTCTTACTGGTAGTGATCCCAACCTTATAAACCATGTGAAGTCCAGCCTTAAAAAGAAATTTGAAATGACAGACTTAGGACACTTACACTATTTTCTCGGTCTTCAAGTCTTGCAATCCCAAGAGGGTATTTTCCTTTCCCAGTCCAAGTATGCTTGTGATATTCTTCGTCATTTTCACATGGAAGACTGTAAGCCAGCCACTTCTCCCTTTCAGTCTGGAGTCAAACTTTCAGTCTCTTGTACTTCTCCTGAAGTTGATGCTACCTTATACCGTCAACTTGTCGGAAAACTCTTGTATTTAACCCATACTCGTCCTGATCTTTCCTTTGCTGTTGGCCTTGTTGCTCGTTTTATGCAAAACCCTGAAAAGTCATTGGAAAGCAGCTAAAAGAATACTTCGTTATGTTCGAGGTACAGTACAGTTTGGGATTCATTACAGTGCCAAAGCAGCTCCTCTGTTAGTTGGTTTCACTGATTCTGATTGGGCTGGTGACCTTGATGATCGGAAGTCTACTGCCGGTTATGTCTTCACTCTTGGTTCAGGACCTATTACATGGGCTTGTAAGAAACAGGCTGCCATTTCTCTTTCATCAGCAGAAGCAGAGTATCGTGGTGCCGTGGAAGCTAGTAAGGAAGCCTTGTGGCTTCGTCAGATCCTATCAGAGTTTGGCTTTGAGCAGCAGCATCCAACCACACTTTGGTGTGATAATCAAAGTGCCATTCAGCTATGCAAAGATCCAGTCCAGCATCAGCGCAGCAAACACATTGAACTACACATGCACTTCATCAGAAAGCTCATTCATGACCATGTTCTTGAAGTGCAATATTGTCCAACAGATGATCAGGTTGCAGACATCTTCACAAAGGCTCTCACAGAGGCGAAGTTCACTAAACTTCGATATATGCTTGGAGTTCAGGAAGTTGTCACTAAGGGGGGATAGGCTCTAGTGCCTCCTTCCTTCTCCTATTGTGTCATATTTGTAAATCCTTCAATCCTATCCCAAGTTGTTCTTAAGGGGGGATGTTAGGATATTCCGACACATAGGATATAGTTAAGTTCAACTTGGTCTAGTATAGAGTTAGGTTAGAGTTAGGTAAAGTGTGTTTCTTTACCGTTGTACATTTTGTAACTTACAATCCGACGGTCACGATATGTAGTGATCCGACGGTTCACTCTCACCTCGGTATTACCGACACTTGATCCGTGGCTTGACACCCGATTGGTCCATGAGTTCTATTTAAAGCGCATGGAGGGTCATTGTTCGGGTAATCCGTGCATGAGAGAAGCTTATGTAAATTTTCATTCTTTGATTAATAAATTGTCTGTACCCACGTTGGGACAGGCCGTGGACTGTTTCCCTCCTTGCACTCTGAGGGTTTTAACCACGTCAAAAATACTGGTGTATTGATTTGAGATCTGGTTGTGAGCGGTGTCCTCTTGGTATTCTTTCTGAGGAACTTACCCTGTAAATTCCTACATTAGATGATACACCTGAGTTGCTTTTTGGTCCAGAAGTTGATGGCAAATCAGCACATGGAGCTGTTCTACCCTTTTATGTCAGTCTGCACATACATGATAAAGTTTTACATAATGCAATGTTTGAATCAGGTGCCTCACACAACCTTATGCCCAAAGCAGTAATGGAGAAACTAAACCTTGATGTCACAAGACCCTACAAAGATCTATTCTCCTTTGACTCAAGTCAGGTCAAATGTTTAGGCCTCATCAAAGACTTGCATGTCTCCTTAGTCCAATACCCAAACAAGACAATCCTCATGGATGTGGTGGTTGCTGACATTCCACCAAAGTATGGCATGCTGTTGTCAAGATCTTGGGGGGCAAAACTCCAAGGATCTCTCCAATTAGACCTCTCCTATGCCACTATTTCAGTCTTTGGGCAATCAAAGAGACTGTATAGAGAAACACTGATGAAGTATGTGGTAAGTAATGAGGAAAAGCCCCAAAATTTCCCTATCTATTCAATCCATTCTGATATGGATTCTTTTATTTTGTTTAATGATGAAACAAGTCCTCCAACTAATCAGAGGCCTTTGCCTTTAGAACAAGAAACATGTATCAATCAAGAATCGGTTGCACATACCCATGAGACTGTTACAATAGCCAATGCAACCAGCACACAAGAAGAACCACATGAAGCACAAAACCTAGGTCTGCCCAATCCTAAAATGACTGAAACTCTTAATACTAACCACAAGCAAGAAATCACATGGTATTTAGAGTTTTATGGCTCTGTTAACAAGTTAGGATCAGGGGAACGAATATGGATTCACAATACACATAACAACCATGGAGAGGGTCATGCTCACATACTTAACTTCAGATGTACCAACAACATGGCAGAGTATGAAGCTCTCGTTTTAGGCCTTAAACTGCTCGAAGATCTAGGAGCTGCAAATGTGTCCACTCTAGGTGACTCCGATTTAGTAATCCAACAAATGAAAGGCAACTTCGTTACCAATGATAGAAGGTTAAGAGCTTATAGGACTGCTGCCACTGCAATACTTGATACCTTCACTGAATCCAAACTTGCTATGATTTCTAGAAACAATAACATGCATGCTCACAGCCTAGCTACTTTTGCTAGAACTTGCAAGCTTCCTTTTGAGTCCAATCACCACTACACTGCTGAGATAAAGCACAGGCCCGCTGTCCCTAACAATGTTAAAGACTGGCAAGTGTTTGAGGATGATGCTCAAATCAACAATTTTCTTACCTTACAGCATGAGTTTTCAAGCCTAAACATTGATATGGATGCCATGGATGATCCAATGCAAGCAATAAACTAAATCCAGCAAACTGTAACAGCTCAAACAGCTAAAATTGCTACAGCCAACCATCTTTGACGGAGAAAACATAGAAGAGCTGAAACAAATGCATTTAGAGGAAATAGCCAAAACAGAGGTCGAAAGCATTGATCTAAAGGACAATTTTCTCCCGGTTGGCCTCACTCCACTAGAAGACATGTTTGATGCAAATGATGTCCCCAGAAAACCAAAATTGCAACCCATAAACACTGAGATAGAAGAACATAACATTGGGACAGTAGAGAACCCGAAAATGATCAAACTGTCCAAAAATTTACCAGCTAATCAAAAGCCCAAGTACGTGGATTTGTTCAAATAATTACAAGATGTATTTGCTTGGAGTTATGAGGACTTGAAGTCCTATGACACCTCAATTATTCAACATACCATTCCCTTAAAGCGAAATCAAAAGGCCTTCAAACAGAAACTGAGGAGAATCAATCCTGTGCTTCTCCCTTTGATTGAGACAGAAGTGCAAAGAATGCTTGAAGCAGGTATCATAGCACCCATTAGATTTTTTGAATGGGTATCCAATCTTGTTCCCACAAGAAAGAAAATAGGTGAGATTAGGCTTTGTGTAGATTTGAGAAACTTAAACCTAGTCTCCCTTAAAGACCACTACCCATTGCCCAAAATGGACCACATCCTACAAAGAGTAGTGGGGTCATCTAGAATCTCTTTGCTAGATGGCTTTTCAGGTTTTAATCAAATATTGGTTCAGCCGGATGACCAAGACAAGACAGCCTTTACCACACCGTGGGGAACATTTAAGTATGTTAAAATGCCTTTCGGCCTAAAGAACGCAGGTGCCACCTTTCAAAGGGCCATGGACATTGCATTTGCCAAGGAAATCCATGATTTCTTGGTTGTCTATCTTGATGATCTTACCCCTTTCTCCAAATCTGATCAAGAGCACCTAAGAAATTTGAGACAAGTGTTCCTAACATGTAGGAAATATGGAATTTCCTTGAACCCCAAGAAGTCTTTATTTGGCCTTGAAGAAGGAAAATTACTTGGAAATATCATTTCAAAAGACGGGATTAGAATTGATCTGGAAAGGATCCAAGCCATTCTCCAAATCCCATATCCAAGAAACATAAAAGAGCTGCAAGCATTCCTAGGAAAGATCAATTTCGTAAGGAGATTTATCCCAAATCTAGCCGAGCTGATAAGACTGTTGAGCAACATGTTAAAGAAGGATGCTAAGGTAAAATGGTCTCTTGAAACCAAGCAATCATTTGAGAGTATCAAAGTTGCCTTAACTCAAGCCCCAGTCCTCACAAGTCCTCAATTTGATAGGGACTTTATCATATTTTCATTTGCATCTGATAATACCATAGCTGCTGTCCTATTGCAAAAGGATGACCAAGGAAATGAAAAGCTAATTGCTTTTTTCAGCCGAGCCTTAAGAGATGCACCCCTGAAGTACCAAATCATGGAGAAGCAGGCCTATGCCCTTGTTAAAGCAATCAAATACTTCAGAATTTACATTTTATATTCACATGTGATTGCTTATGTGCCAAATGCTATTGTAAAAGACATATTAACCCAAGAAGGATTAGAAGGCAAAAGAGGCAAGTGGATTTCTAACATTCTTGAGTATGACATAGAGATAAAACCAACCAAGCTGATAAAGGGACAAGGTTTAGCTAAACTGATGTCCGAAACAAACTTTTAAGCCTTAGACATCAACCAACTGGACAATGAACAGGAGTTGGTGACTCCATAGATCAGTGACACCTTTTTGCAATCCCCATGGTATGCTGATATTTGCTTTGTATTGTTAAACCTGTGTGCTCCCCCAGGATTGTCCAGGACCAAGAAGAGATTTTTAAGAATGAAGGCTTTGAAATTTTGTGCCTTAGATGGTGCTTTATTTTGGAAGAATCATGAAGAAATATTTCTTAATTGTTTGACCATGAATGAAAATAATAATGTGATGAAAGAATTCCATGCAGGGGACTGTGGATGACATCTATATTGGAAGTCCACTGCTGATAAAATTTTAAGGGCTGGTTTCTATTGGCCCTCTTTGTTTGCAGATGTAAAGAAGTTTGCTATCTCATGTCACAAATGCCAAATCTTTGAGGGCAAAAGAAAGCTGCTCCCCTTGCCTCTGAAACCCATCTCAACCGAGAAGCCTTTTCAACAATGGGGTCTTGACTTCATTGGAGAAATCCATCCCTCTTCCTCAGGCCAGCATAAGTGGATTTTAACAGCCACCGACTATTTCACCAAGTGGATTGAGGCCATCCCATGTAGGCAAGCCAATGAAAACACCATTATCCAATTCCTTGAGTGCAATATCCTTTCTAGATTTGGCTGCCTTGAAAAGATCATCACTGACAATGCCTCTACTTTCAAATCCAAAAAGATGATCAATTTTTGCCATAAATTCCATATCACTTTAGGCCATTCCACAGCCTATTACCCTCAAGGTAATGGCTTAGCCGAGTCATATAACAAGAGCCTGATCAGTATTATCAAGAAGATCTTAGAAGAAAACAAGAAGAACTGGCATAGAAAGCTCACAAATGCCCTATGGGCAGACAGATTATCAACCAAGAAATCCATTGGGATGAGCCCTTATGTGCTAGTATATGGCATGGAGGCCAGATTCCCTTCATCACTGGGCATTCCTATTATCAAGCGGTTGCAAGAGATTCAAGCTGAGCCAAATGATATACAAAGGAGGATAAACCAAACAATCCATTTGTAGCAGACAAGAGAGCAGGTCTATGACAGAGCTCAAATTATGCAAGAAAAACTCAAAAGCATGTTTGATAAGAGAACTAAGGCTGAGAATTTCTGTGTTGGCAACAAAGTTCTAAGGTGGGACTCACGACGAGAAGACAAGGGAAAGCATGCCAAGTTTGACTTTCTGTGGAAAGGCCCATTTGTCATCAGCGTTATTCAAGGCAACAATACATATTTTCTCAAAACTCTAGATGCCTGCGCAGCTGAAGAGGGCCCTGTGAATGGCCGCATGCTGAAGCATTACCTTGATCCAGTGATCTAAGGGATACAGGGTTCTGATGTATATATTTGTATATTAATGCGTGTACATATAAGCATTTTCTTTTATGTTTTTATAAGCAATCTGATTGCTTGGAACCAAGCAGTGAAGTTATGGAGGCAGAGCAGCGCAAGTCCCCCATTTCAAAGCTCTCTCTTTGCATTGATTTTGGGAAAAGAGCGCAGTCCCGAAGAAAATACCCAAAGGAACGTGACATTCGAAGCCTCTGTTCTTTTGAAGTGAAGTTCGAAGAGAAGCACATCAATTTTTTCCCCCGGCTATGAACTTACTTCAAAGGGTGCACAAGGCAGGTTTTGATATACTTTAAATGCTCTCAATAGTAAAAGGGGCAACGCTGTTATTTATAATAGCAGGTTAAAATAAAAATGATGCATTCATGCTTCCAGCTCTTCAATCAGTAGTATCAAAACAAAGGAACGTTTGCTTTTAGTGTTACATCTACATCCTGTTCAAAGACAAAATTAAGAGGAGTTGCTCCAATTGGTTCCCTTTTTGTGTTTACTTCAAAAGTGCAGTTCTCAAACAAAATTGGATGTAATATCAAGCACACAGAAGAAAGCAGGCGATGCTTTATTTTTCACAATATTTAAGTTGAAGGAGATTGTCGTTCAGATCTCAACGTTCCAGTAATTTAGCAGTTAGCACAGAAGAAGTTTTCAATTCGCAGCAACTACAGAAGATCAAGGCAGTCTGACCTGCTCTTCTTGGCTTGTCACAAGGAAAAGCCATCCCCAAGTGGAGCCACTATTAGCCTCCTGCTACAGTAGGTTAATCATCTTTCACGATCGACTTTTTTACATGCCAAATATGTCGTACTATGCATGCTGCAATGCTCCATATTTGCTACAGATGACCAGAGAAGTATCCATGAAGGTGTGCCAGTTTTAATGCTACTGCATTGTTCCAGTTTTGATAAGTAATCCATTTTTATCAGTTTTCAGTTAAGGGTAGGCCAAACCGCTTAATCTTGGCCTCCCTAGGTTTCAATTTCTTGTTGTAGAATATAGAGAATAATTATCTGTCCAAACAGCTTAATCTTGGCAGATTTGTAGATAGGTAGAGAAACAAGGGTGCTCAACAGCTTAACCTGAGCCCTTGGATGCAATAAGTGTAGTTGTAGATAGGAGGCCAGCAAGAAGAAAAGAACACAAAGCTAGGTATGCTAGTTCAAGTGCACCCAAACAAAAAAGAAAAGAAAATGCTAGGTGAGTAGGTCGGGTAGGTAGCTTTGAGGTTGCAGAATCATGGCTTGTGATCCATTTCATATTGTCAAGTGTTATATCTATCATATCACAAGTTGAAGGCAGTTGTTCAGTTGGAGGACTTCAAGCGAGGCATGTCTAACTTCCCCTTCCTCCTCTTTCCCCAAATCACTCACTAACTTCCCCTAAAGAGGTCAAGATCTGCTTGATACCTCTTAATTTCATCATTCTCCATATCATCTGCCTTGGTGAAGATCTGCTTCACTAAAGGAATGTTCACACTTCTTCTATCAGTCATTTTCCCCCATTGATAGCCTAAGACATCATTCTTAGCGCTTTTTCTCATCATTATCATATTAACTACTAACTTTATTATGTAACTCCCTATCTATTTCCCCTTCCCCTACTAAAACTATGTATATAACTCCCCTATATACTTACCCCTTCCCCCTGGTTGAAAAATAACCATATACATCCTTGGGAATTGCTACGCTTATCAGAAACTCAGCAAGAACCCACACTGCCCACCTCTTACCATCTTCCAAATGCAAAAGGACTCATTCCTTTGCATAGTTTACCTTCATATGTATAAAATTCATCCCTTTGGCCTTGGTTTGCCTTTATAAGGCAGGAAACCCTCTTTGGCCACTAAACCCTCTCAAAACACATCACACTCCTCCTAAATGCCTTTTGGACTCCTTCCAAGGCATGAAAGTTGCCAAAAACCATGCAAAAACCATGAAAAACCTTCAAAAAATGATAAAATTCTCCCTTTATGGCTATCAGACCCCTTCTGATGCCTTAGAATCCATCCGAAACACAAAAGGCTACCCCTCCGAATTCATTTTCCTTGCCTTTTCATAAAAAGCATGCTCCGATGAGGAAAGGATCTACTTGGTCCCCCTCTGATGCGATATCGCTATCGGGAGGGGGCAGTGGCATATATAAGTGAAAATGGCTAAGTCCTAAGGCATGGGGCATAGTGCCGATGGGCCGGACCCGAAAACATATAAAGTGGACTGGTAATAGAATATTGGGTCCGCACAGTTCGGCGATTCCATATGTGCTGCCCTCTGGTCCCTCCGACTGCGGATTCGCTGACGGATCTAGGACCGTTGGATCGGGCCCCAGATCTGACGGTCTAGATTTTGTCGCGCCCCCACTTCGCATCGCCCCATATACTCCTCCGATTTGGCGGAGCCGATGAGTTATCAAATGCACTGTTAAGGTTTTTCGGGTCTGCGGACCCATTCCACTATTAAAACCGCTGATTTGGGTTCCACCGATGGGTCGGACCCGAAATAAATAAAGAGGGCCTGTATAACTTATCGGGTCTGATGGGTTTCAGCGTTTCTATGTGGAAACCCCATGACCCCGCCGATAGTAAATTGCCGAGTTAATCTCAGCTGCCCATTCAGGCCCAGAGATCAACGGCCCATATTTAATCGCATCACTCCTATATGGCTCCGACCAGCGGAGCCGAAAAGTAATAAAGTGCATCATATAGTATATCGGGTCCGCTTACCCATTTTTACCAAATCTGCCGATATGAAAGCTCCGATGGGCCAGACCCGATCTCCATAAAGAAAGAGCCTATAAGCATTTCGGGTCCACCAGGTTCATCGCTATTCGGAGGTTTTATGTGTTGGGACCAATGGTCTTCCCAGATGCGATTTAGCGCCAGCCGTTGGATCTGCCTTCGCGCGATCCAACGGCCAGGATTTAATCTCCGCTACAGTGCCGCTCCCGCCTATGTTTTTCACGAATTTTACATAGAAATTGGTCTTTTTCTGTGTAAAATAAAAGGCGGCATTTGTTCATATTTTCACATATATGCCCGCGCCCAGCTCCCGATAAGGGAATTCATGCATCCCTAAGCTTTCTGAGATTGCTCCAAGGCCCAGTTTTGCTTCAGATAGCCAGTTTCGGCCTCGGTACAGTCAGCAGCATACAAATCCTCCTTTTTGCGGCATTTTTGCAAGGTTTAATGCTATTTTTGATCGGCCAAGCGCCGATTGCACCCAAAGGCCACGGAGGACATTAGCAGCAGTTATTATTGCATTAAAAGGCAGAAGGGGGCGATGGGACAGTTTAAAGAGTATCAGCGGTGAGAAAAGGCCTAGATTCAGTGCCAAAGTGTATCAAGATGCGGCAAAGAATATCAGTCCAATTTTTCAAAGCAGATGAAAGCAAAGCAAGCTTAGCGAAGTCAACGAAGCATCATTCAGCCATTAAGGCTCACCAACATTTCTTTTGTTTCTTTAAAGCCACCTAAAGGCATAGATGAAGGCTTTCAAGGCAGAGTTATTACAGAGACATTGTTCCCAGACATATTTTTGTAGCAGCGTTGTTTCCTTAAATGCATAATTATCACACAGAGGATAGCGCATGGCTCAAGGAACTCTTTCAGTCCATTTGTGAAGCTGCAGGACCATGCGCAGCCTTAAAGAGCCATTTTGATGAGGCTGCTCCCTCATGAACACATGTTTTAGATATTTTATTGCATTTATTTCCAGCACAACTTAGCATTAGAAGCAATTAATGCACAAATCTCTTTTTGATCTGTTTTGATAGATATTTTGAGATATTTTCTCCCTTGACACCTGTTCAAGGGATGTTTGTAAATATTTTCTATTTAAACAACCCTCTGTATTTATGTAAAGGGTTGGTTGGTCGATAACTTCCTCTCTACACTTGCATTGTAGTTTCTGAGAGTCTCTATAATCAAAGATCGCTGGAATTTTTGGGAGATGAACTGGCTGTTGTGTTATAATGACTGAAGAGTGACTATGGAATCCTAACGCTTCTACATAGCCCAATAAGTGTTTCTTATCTTTGTTTACAGTTTACATGTTTTATGCCATCATTGTTTCACTATCTAAATAGCAGAAAGAAAGAATAGTTAAGAGCTCACTTAGATGTATTATGTTCTCAATTTCTGTGATTTATCTATGTTTTCCTCTGAATTAGTCCTAAATATGAATGCTGATTTTCTCATATTTACACTAGTTCCTTCATATATGAATGTTGTTTAGGAATCCTTGATTGCTCCTATATAAATGTTCATTCACCTTCCCTCTGTTAACATAATGGGAGCTACTTAGTTGCCTTTCATTCACTGACCTTCATTCCATCCTTATTTCAGTTTGATATTGTTTTATGTGTAGCTATCCTGCTCTGTATTCCTCTTGTGACCAAGAAAACGCAATAGCAAGCCTAATCCACGACTCCATGCCCAATGGTTTCAACTTCTCACACTATGCATCCCAACTCTGTTTGAAAGAATCCCCCATCCCACCAAACATAAACAAAACCCCCTTGAACTCATTAGCTAGCCTAATATCATCTTCAACAAAGCTAAATTATAAAGAGAGAGCCCTCTCTGATTGCTAGTAGGCTAGGACCTGCAGCCCAATGATTGGTTTGTGGTTACCTCGGCCGTATCCTTTAAGGAGATTTAAGGACAACCTGAATTATAACATAAGCAGTGGAGAATGACATCGAGCATCAACAACAAGTCCTCCAACTCTTAAAGGATAACCTCGTGTTGGCGTAGAATAGAATGAAACAACACGCATATCAACATCGCAGTGAAAGAAGTTTTGATGCAGGTGATTGGGTATTCCTACGGCTACAACCATATAAAAAAATGTCCCTCAAGCAAGCTAAGAAGGATAATAAATTATCACCAAAGTATTATGGTCCGTACAAGGTGTTGCAAAAGATTAGTATGATGGCATACAAATTGGAGTTTCCTACAGCTTCTCGTGTGCACCCAGTTTTCCATGTTTCATGTTTAAAGAAGGTTATAGGCGACAAGCTCCCAGTTCAAACAATATTGCAAAAACTTGACGAGGAAGGAAAAATTATATTGGAACCGGAAGCAGTCACAGAAACAAGAACTTGATAGCTACGAAATCGATCAATTTTGGAGTATCTCATCAAGTGGAAGAACTTATGGGCTGAAGATTCCACATGGGAGGATGAGAATTTTATACAGAAGCATCCATAACTACTCGAGTGTTGAGGACAACACTTTTTTGAAGGAGAGGGGCATGTTAGTTCCCTATAATACTAGTGATTACCCCATTACTATTGTAGTTGTATCCCTTATTAATATTGTTGTGACCCTATTGCCCCTATATTGTTATTACTGTGCCCCATAGAATCCATATATTGTTATTTTTGTGGCTTTATATTATTATTGATAGGTCGGCTGGGTTATATTGTGACTCCTTAGACTCCTATATATAGAAAGGAGGTTTTCTCATTTGGATCATCAAGGAATCATTCAATTGTGTAATGTAAAGAAGGTTTCCCCCTCGAAGAGGTTGAATTCTAAGGCGTTGATCTATCTTTTCTATCTTTCTGAGAGCTAGTTTCATAACAGCAAGGAGTTCAGTCATGCTAATAGGTTCCTCTCTAATAATTTTTCCACCCTTGTGAGGTCTCCTAGGCTGTACATTTCTTTCCCTTGAGCTGTCACTAAGTGTTTCTTCTTCATAACTTGATTCACTGCTTCTTGTCATGGTGCTTGTCTTAGGGAAGTGATGTGATGATGATATGGTGGAAAATGATAATGGATGAGGACAAGGAAGATGAGTATGAAGAGATTTTACAAATGTGGAATGGAGTTGGGAAATGAAGGGAGAGGTTTTGGAAATTAGGGTTTTATGAAGGGACTTAGGGTTTGATGAAGGGAATGAGTTTTCTTAGGGGAGTGGGATAGGGAAAATGGAATTAATGGATTGATTTAGGGCAATGAAGTATAGAAAAGGGGAAAAAGATGTTGGTTTTGGTTATGGAGTGAAAGTTTTACAATGAAATGGAAATTTATGAAGACAAGCTAGGGTTTGATTTTCAAGATGCAAACTCATGAAGAAAACATGTAGAAGACCAAATTCAGCTCAAGACCAATGAGAACTTACTTGTAGGAGAGAAATGCAATGTTTTTGAGAGTTTTGGGTGATTTGGAATGGTTTTGGCACTTTCTTGGCTGATGTGCAACGCACTAGGCCCAATGCACAGTGCCCTCCTGATGCGCAACACCCTTGTAATTTTACACTAACTAAAACCTGCTGATGTGCAGCGCCAAGCCTTTGATGCGCAGTGCCAAGTATATTTGCTAGAAAAACAGGGTTTTCACCTTCTTTTGCTCAATTTGCCTCCAAATCGTGATTTTAGCTCTTCAAGGGTGTTTTGCACAATGAAATAGATTAACAGTGTAATTTCACTTTATATATGGATTCCTTTCAATTTTTCCTTATTTCAAACCCACTTTTATAAAGTCTTAGTCACTTTTTCTCAGAAACTCTGTTTTTCATTTGAAGTGTGACTTTTCTTGATCAATTGATGGACTGATGAATTGATGCTTTTGTTTTTTTGCAGTAGATGGAGTTGGCAAGGAGACCAAGAGTAGTTGCTAAACTTATTACATATAGGAACACTTTAAATTACATAAAATTTATACATAGAAAAAAATAAAAGTAAAAAAACCTCTGTTTTCACCTCAAAATAGAGTTTTGAGGTAAAAGCATTTATTGAGCATATCATCAGTGAATTTATGATTCTATGAACCTATAAAGCCTCCTCATGTGCCTACTGACCATTTATTTAGTTTTGGATGACCGTGGTGGCAAACCCTAGACATAGTGAGACTAAAACCCTAAAACTGACTTTTGTAGATGAAATGAAACAAAATGATAGTAAATGACCTAAAACATTTGAAAACAGGCCAGCAGGTGAATGTCATGAGGGAAATTGACAATGAACCACTACCATTAGTTGATCCATGACCTAATGGAATGCAGATGATCGGATGGGACACCTAATATGCATGCAAAAAGAGAAATTTGATCACTGATGGAGGGATGAAGATACTGACACTAATAGAACTTTTTCAAACTACCACAAGATATCGTCAGAGTCAATACCATTTTCAAGACATACAAAGTCTTGTGTGTGCTTGCATGTTTAGGATCATCAGGTTGCATTCCCCCAATACGCGTGAGTCGACAATCGACACTACCTACTTCCTGCTCTCTCCTCCTTCCTATACTACTGCCAGCCAATGATAGTCGATCCCGTTATGTTAGACACCACACCATGGCATGCACAAAGCCACCTAGTGTGTCGAGCCATGTGGAGTGCCCTTTGTATACTGTTACAAATGTCCGAAGCATCTGAAATAAACAAACATTTAATGTTTACAGATTAATGTTAGCATTACTTCCATTACTGAAACAAAAATCAATTAAATAAGTCCAATGAATGCATAATATAACCTCTTTGAATGCATAATATAACCTCTATGCTTCCGCTGCCTCAGGAAGAGGCCAAATAAGATGATCAAACATCTTATTTAGTATTTTTATGTTTTTAAATGGTTTTTCATAATACATAAAAAGAATTTAATAGATTATAAGGTGTTTTTTGCATTTTAATCATTGAATGGTACTTATTTTCTTTAAAATTATATTTGAATTTGCACAAAATAGATGTACTTAGAAAAAAGTAAACAAAATTTATAAGTAAAAAATAATATATATATATATATATATATATATATATATATATATATATATATATATATATATATATATATATATATATATATATATAGATATATATATATTTCAGAAAGATAAGAGAATATAATTAACATGCCATATAATTGACATGGGTGAACTAATACACTATATTAGTGTGCACATGCAATAAAAAAATTGACAACTTGTCCTAGTAAAGTGGCCATGCAATAATCACATACTAATGCAAGCTGAGAAAGTAAATTTCATGCATAGGAGCATACAAACTAAAAATAATAGGAAACATATATAATTTATTTATTACTTGAATGATGATTGTTTACAGTGAGGGTCCCTTGCTTATATATTGCTATGGACAGTGTTTTTGGGAAAGGCCATGATCTTATAATCATTCCCTTTCATCTAATTAACCTAAAATTAAATAATTTTTACATAACATTCCCTCCATCCTGAAATATGCTTTGTCCTCAAAGCATATGTAATGACACATGTTTCTGGAAAAATTCTTTTGTCTCCCAAGAGGCTTCTTCTTCTAGTAGATTCTTCCACTTGATATGGTATTCTTTAATTACTTATTTGTAAGGTTCAAGCTTAACAAGTACCCACTGTCCAACTTCAAATTCTCTTTCTGATCTATGCTAGTTGGCCTGTTGTTTCATGTGATTCCTTGTAATACTTAGATTTTCTTTCAATGCTTGAAGAATTTTCTGGGTCTCTTCCAATTGGTCTTTAACTGTTGGAACTATAGTTTCTGTGAAAGCCAAGTCTTTCCATTTAGGAGGTTCATAGTCATACAAAGTTTGAAATGAGGTCATTTTTGCGAAAGCGTGATATGTTGAATTGTACCACCACTCAGTGAGGTGTAACCACTGAGCCCACTTATTTTGTTTATTTATTGCATAACAACAAAGGTAATCTTCTAATCATTTATTGATAGTCTCATTTTACCTGTCTATTTAGGGAGGATATATTGAACTCATGTGGAGATATGTCCCAACATGTTTGAAGGGTTCCATCCAGAAATTGCTTTTAAATTTGGCATCTCTATCACTCATAATGACTTTCAGAAAACCATGTACTTTGTAGACATTTTTATAAAATATCTCAGTGATTTCTTTTGCTGAATCTGATTTCTTCATCCCTATAAAGTGTTAATATTTTTTGAATCTATCAAATATTATGATAATTTTGTCCTTCCCGTCTAACATGGGTAATTCTCAATAAAATCCATTGAGACATCTTCCCGCTTTTGATTAGGAATAATCAAGGGATGGAGTGGTCCATGGGTCTTAACACTTTCACTTTAATTCCTTTCGCGTTGATCACATTCTGCTACATAATTTTGAATGTCATTACTCATTCCTTTCAAAAAAAGTTTGGTGTGCATTATAGTAGGTTTTAAAGAACCCTACATGTCCTACTTAAAACAAGTAATGGGATTCCTTGAGGACCTTGGACTTAAATTTAGAGTTAGGGCTTAGGTAAATTCTCCCTTTATTTCACAGAATATCATTTTTCCATTCAAATTTTGGATTTTGAGTAGGATTATTGATTATATCGCATGTTTCTAGTTCTTTTGCATATTCAATGCCGATTTCATTAATCCATTCTGATATCACAGCTAAGGCTGCAAACAAGGATGTTTCTTCATGTTTTCTGGAAAGAGAATTTGTCACTACATTGTCCTTTCCCCTTTTATGTAATATCACCATGTGAAAAGAATCCTTTTTTTCAATCCACTTTTGATGTTCTTCAGAGAGCATTTTCTATTAGAGGAGGTACTGAAGAATGTTATGGCTTGTTCGTATGGAGAACTTACTTCCCAATAGGTATTTTCTCCACTTGGCTAGTGTGTGCATAATATTGAGCATTTCTTTGTTGTATGTAGGCTTAAGACGTTCTCGCTTATTGAGCTTCTTGATTTCGAAAGCTATTCGATGACCATATTACATCAATACTGCTCCTATACCAAAACTTGAAGCATCACATTCGATTATAAATGGTCTTAAAAAATTAGGATTTACTAATACATTCACTTTAGACATAATTTCTTTTAAGTCTTTGAATCACTTTCCTTCTTCCTCATTCTAATGAAATGAATTTTTCTTTAGAAGGTTTATCAAGGGAGTAGTTACATGGGCATATTTTTTAATAATCCTTTGATAGTATCCAGTTAACCCTAAGAAACCCCTTAACTTGGACATGTTAATTGGTTTTAGCCATTCTCTTATAGCCTTTATTTTATTAGGATCTACTTTTACTCCCTTGGATATTATATGTTTGAGATACTCTACTTCCTCTTTCATGAAAGTGCACTTGGATTTCTTGGCATAAAATTGATGCTCTTCTAAGACAATGAGAACTTGATCTAAATGTTGTATATGCTCCTTCCATGTTTACTATAAATTAGAATATCATCGAAGAAAGCTAACACAAACTTCGTTAGATATGGACAAAATATCTCATTCGTGGTGGCTTGGAATGTTGTTGGAGCAATACTTAGACCAAAATGCATTACCTTAAACTCATGGTGACCTTTATGTGTACGGAACACAATTTTTTCCATGTCTTCCAAACTTATCCTTATTTGGTACTACCTTGATCTCAAATCCAATTTTGATAAGTATTTAGCTCTATGTAGTTCATCCAACATTTCATCGATATGGGATTGGAAATTTGTTCTTAATCATTATCTTGTTTAACCCTCAATAATCTATGCATAATCTAAATGATCCATTTTTTTTGAACTAATACAATTATAGAACATGTACATTTTTACTTTTTGTGATAATACTACATTTTATAAGGCCCTGGACTATTCTCTCAATTTTTGTTTTTTGATGATGTGTATATTGATATGGTTTGATGTTGACAAGATTTGATCCTTACTTGACTTCGATTGTATGTCTGCTTTCTATTTTAGGAGGAAACATCATTGGAAGGTCTTGGAACAAATTCTCCTACTTTTGAATTAGTTCTTAAACTTTAGGTGACTCTTCTTTAACGATCTTTGAAGTTAGCATTTCTAATTGATGACACTACACTAAGTAAGTTGGTGCTCCCTTCCGAGCCATTTTCATCATCTAGGAAGGTGATACAATTTAATTTTGAGGGGCTTGAAACCCATATAACTTGTATTTCTTCCCTTCCCATTTGAATTTTATAAATTTCTTTTAATGGTTGATAGAGTAAGTGTCTAGGGTTAGAAGCCATTGGATACCTACGACCACATCCACTCCTCCTAATGGTACAATGTAGAACAAACATTCTAGATTATAGTCTTGAATATGTAATTTGAGTCTATGACTTTTCCCTACTTTTTCAATTTTCCTATTGTTAGCTACCATAACCTTGATGTTGGGAATAGGAAATGCAAAAATGTTGAGCCATTTTTCCATAGTTTCATCTAAAAAGTTGTGGGTGCTACCGATATGGATTAGAAACATTACGTTTCTCTTTTTGATATGTCCTTTTAACTTTAATGTTTGGGGCTGAGATATGCTAGTCATGGTCGATAGTGACAGTTGCGAAATATTCCTGTTATCTGGTTTTGGAGAAAATTGTGAAGAATCCTCAACTTCTTCTACGTATGATTCTCTACTATCTGAATCATTGGTTGCTTCACATGTATACAGATTTTTGGTTTATTTTACCTTAGCACATCTATGTTTAGTGTCCCATTTTTTGCCACAACATTTGCACTTAGCTTCTCTCATTCTTTTCTTTTTCGTATTAGTTTTTTCTCCTTCACAAAGATGTGGTGGAACAAATTTTGTATTATTCGAGTTCGCAGTTTGGGAAAATATTCATCTCAAATATTTTCTTTCAACTTTTGGCCACTCTTTCATTTCGTTCTTCTTTTTAGAAACTTTTTCCTTATGTCTTGCTTCTTCTATAGAAGTGATTTGATGAATCTCAAGCTCATCCTAGAGATGGGGTTTAAGTCCTGTGATTTAAGATTGAATGAGATGAGTTTACGATAATCCAGGTACTCGTGTAGCTAAAGTTTCCCATTCTCTAGTGTATTCGTCCACATCTCCTCTTTGTTGAAGTGTGGTGAGTGTTGAGAAGAATTATTCTTCCTTGACTCCTTGGAACCTCTTAAAGAATGTGTTTTTTAATTTCTTCCAATTGATAGAAAGTGATGTCTTTTTCCACCACATATACCAATTATATGCTTCGTCTTCCATTTGCATGGATGCATGTCTAATATTTTTATGATCATTTCCCATACCTTAAATATCAAAATATTTATCTGCTTTATTGAAACATGCAACACTACAGTTCTCATTACCATCAAATTTGGAGAGCTCAAGCTTTTTTCTTCATTGATATGTACGAACTAGTGGAGTAAAGAATGGGTATTTATTTGAGAACTTCATATTTGAGTATTGATTCCAGAGCTTCATATTTTGAAAAATCATGTTACTATTTTGTTGATTGGGTATGGAAGATGCATTTGGAGTCTCAAGTTTTGGATGTGAGTCTGATGAGTTTGATGTATCTGAAGAATTTGGATGTTGATTCACTTCGTTATTCTGGGGTATTGGATTAGGGGTAATTTTAAACTTTTGCACAAACACAGATCAACATTGTCGTTGCTTGATTATGATTTCAATCCACCTTATTTGAAAGGATCACATGATCCTTTTTAAATTCATTATGATTTTTCTTGAGCTAGCTTTCTATTCTCTTTGTTGTATCCTGGAGCTCTTTGATTTCCTTCGAATGTCCGATAACCTTATTTTCAATGTAAATCACTTTTTTACTTAAAAATAGGCCATCAACATTGATGAAGACATTTAGTGGGTATGAGGTGGAGTATACTTATCTAGCTTAACCTTTGTCCTTAACTTGACCCTAATTTTTATTATTATTAAATAATATATATATATATATATATATATATATATATATATATATATATATACAGGTAATGTTTACATAATTTATTTATTAGTTATAAAAATATATAACCAAACTTCATAATAAAAATTGATATATATCATTAGATGGTTTCCATCGTGATTTTCAAAATGTGCTCTAAGATAGTTCATGCACTTCTCCATGAGTTCATGTTTCATTTGATCACATAAACAATGGTAGAAGGGTGACTAAATAGGATATTGTTGATGGGTTGGAATGTATAGACAATGTCTAGGGACTATTCTTGGTGTAGAATCCCAAGTAGACTATACACTCTTTGGTTTAGGAGTCCTATTCGGTATGTAGGCTCAAAAACCATCATATTTATTATAGCTTTCTTTAGACAAAATAAATCATTAGAGAACAAAAAAAAAACTTCAACAAATGTAGTTGAGAGGCTTATGGAATTTAAATATGTGTAACACTAGGCATACAATAAGGACTAAATAAAAATGATATGAATCCTAAGGGAAGGATTGCTAGAAAAGCTTCAAATAACATCCACGTACTTGATAGAAATTAGTTCATTGATCATAAACAAGTTCATCATCAACAATATCGTGAAAGCAAGTAAAAGTGCACAATCCCATACATAACATATATGCTTAAATTGATAATGTGGTTTACCGACAAAAGCATAAGATAAGATCAACACATACCATCTGATGACCACAAGAGAAATGTTACAATGATTGATGAAACATGATGGAATCGCACACTTAGGCTCAAAGAGATTCAAAAACCAAAATACTCATAACATTTTCACATGAAAAGACAATGACATCCATAAGTGGAAGTGCAAAATCATCACTTGTATGCCATTGCCAATTTCTATTTCTAACAATAAACCACATGTGATGCGCACTATAATGTTTTTCACTCCATTCAACTTGGAATATGTGTCCCATGACCTTGGTTTAATTTATTTGTATGGAAAATAAATACGGGGACGTTACATTTCACCTGAATTATTAATCATTCGTTCGATTAACAATCACCTCACCCTATTATAATAATGTATGATACGTCATTAATTTTATTCTTATGTATGATTAGATAAAGGTAACAAATTTTATCATTGTCATTATTACCCTTACCATTGTTACCTTTATTTTCATATTTAAAAATTGGTATGATCATGCGAAGTCCTTTTTATACTAAAAAGCCCAATTTGGTAATTGATCTGACTAAGAATATTAGTTTGTTGTGCTAAGATCCTCGTCATATTATAAAAAAAAAATTATATTCATGTGCTTAACGATTCATGAGTTTATTGCAAGTGAAAATGAGTTTTCTTGTTAATTCTATCCTCAATTTTAACATAAATAAGAGACTAAAAAACAACATAAAAATGTAAAAAACATCACCAACAACACATCACAAGAAGAACATGATGAAGGAGTTCACCCCTCCTGGGCTACATCTCCTTGGTCCAGCTTCTAATGGCTTGGGCCTCTCTATTATGTTGAAATGTGTAAAAACATGTTCTTACAATGCTCAAATGTTTATGTAACCTACCCCATTAAGTCCAGAATGTCCAAAAATTGCTACCTAGCCTCTTTTTGCTCCCAATTTGGTAAGAAAATGGAGAAGTTATGACCTCTCCTAGTTTCTCCACTATTCACTTTGCGATTTGCCCAAAATCAGGCACTGAACACTTATTCTCGCCCCATTTTCTGCTAATGGGCCACCAAATTTGTCGAAATTTTGACAAATTGTTTGGAAAGTTAATTTGGCCATCAAGGCATAAAAACATGGAAAATAGGTTCATATGGGGGGAGGCGGGGCATGCACCGAGGGGCTAGCCCCTAGCTAGCACTCAACACTAGCCCTTTTTCCTCTGGAGGTCACGTAACCCTCGCAGTTTAAGGTATCAATGCTGGCAGTTAACATTAGGAGTTTCACATGGGTGGCTAGCCCGTAGGTTAGCCCCATGCGGCTTTCCCGTTCCTCCAAATTCCACGTCATTCAAATTTAAATATATCCCGTGATCATAAAGGTTAAGTGACAATGAACATGGTGTATTGGTAATGGATGTGTGTGTGTGTTGGGAGAACGAGGGTTGGACCCCTGCTTCCTCTGCCTGGACTATAGCAATGATTTGGTGGCCTCCTGGGCTTCCACGTGGTGGCCTCCAGCTAGGCCACATGTCAACCTGTGGTTGGCCATCACTCCAACTAATAAAATTGTGCCATTTGCACCCCCTACTAAAACAACACTTGTCACATTGTGATTCACCGAAATAAAACATTGACTGGTCAAACTGCATAGTCAGCTCTACCACCTCAGTAGTTAGTCAGCACCATGTCATTAGTATAGGCTACTGACTAGGCTGTCCTTTTTTTGAAAATTCGCATGTTCAAGAAAGTGAACAAAACTCATTTATGGAGTCATATGAAGACCGTTTCGCGTGAAATGAGTTACACCATATTCAGGATAAAAAGCACTATGCAGTCATCTAGGTTCCACACCAATTAGATAACTTTGAAGTTTGAGCTATTTTTTGATCACCTAATCATTTCTCCCCACTAGAAGCCATTTGGACCCCAAAATATGACTTTTAGTCGTCCAGTAGGTGAGGGTACAGTTCCCTCACCTTTCCAATCTCGATCCATTTAATGTTTCAAGAATTTGTTCCCTTGAGCCCCACTCGAAGGTAATCCACATTCCCTTATTTGAATACCTTATTCCTCTATCAAGAATGGTGTCTTGTTGTAGCTCATCAAGGTATTCAGGAGAAAAATACTCTATGGAAGGAATTTGGAGAGTTTCACCTTGATCTTCAATCAATGGAGGCTCATACAACCTTAAGTTTTCAACATTAACAACAGCATAAATTTTCATATTAAGGCAAATCCAACTTGAATACATTGTTACCAATCTTTTCCAAAATTCTCAATGCACCATATCTAATTGGTTTTCACTTTTTACCTTCTCCTTGGCGCCTCTCTTTGCTAATATGAAACCAAACTTGATCACTGACTTGGAACTTGTGATCTACACGATGCTTGTCATGTCCTGGCTCTTTTCAAGCTTTTCTTGAACTCTTTGGTGTAGCAATTGTATTTGTTCGATGAACCTTCTTGATTTGTCTATTTCACTATGACCATCAATAGCAACATCTCTGCCAAAAATGAAATCCAAAGGAGACTTAGGAAAGTATCCCAAACATGCCTCACATGGCGATGTTTGAGTTGAAGAGTGCTTGGCCGAGTTGTAAGCATGCTGAATATAGTGCAAATTTTCATCCCACAACTTAGGATGCTTGCTACAATACCCACGAAAAATATGTATCATTGTCTTGTTCACCACCTCTGACCACTTGTTTGTGGATGGAATGCTATACACTTTTTCAATTTCATGTCCATGAATCCCCACAAGCTTGCCCAAAAATTCCCAGCAAAGTGAGAATCTCAATCGCTAACAATGGATGTGGGCAATCCAAAATGCACCCATACATTTTGAAATAATAACTAAGCAATATGTTCAGTTGTAACTTCACTTTTACTTGGCATAAAAATACACATTTTTATATAAACCTATCCATAACTACATACAAATAATCATAACCTCAAACCTCCTACAAAATCCATAGAAACACTCTCGCACGATTGTTAAGGAACCAGAAGTGGTGTGTACAATCCTAACATCCTATTGCTAGGTTTATTGACTGCACATATTGAACATCCTTTAATAAAATGTGCCACACTTCGAAGCATACGAGGCCAATAGAAATACCTTTGTAGATGTGCCACTATCTTACCTACACCGAAATGACCAACAATAAGAGAAGTATGTTCCTCTCTTATGATGTTGACTCTTTCTCCTTGTGGAATACCAAGCTTGCCAAGATGGTACAGCAAGTTATCATGCAAATGATAATCCAATTCCTCTACTTGGTTACCTAGACTCAAGCTTGCATAAACATTATGAATGTCATTGTCTAATGCATATTTCTCAATATATCTTTCATACAAAACATAATTATGCTTGAGTAAAGTAGTTGCACTAACAATAGGCCTAGAAAGCATATTAGTAACTTTATTGTAGATACCTTTCTTATACCTGATTACCAAGTGGAATTGTTGAAGAAAACCCATCCATTGGAAGTGCCTTGATTAATGCAAATTTGATTGAGATTGCAAGTATTTCAATGGCTGATGATCAGTGTGAATAATTGTTTCTTTACCCATCAAGTAGTGTTTCCACTTTTTCACACTTTGCACCAATGCATACAATTCCTTGTCATATGTAGGATAGTTAATCACTGGACCATTGAAAGTTTCCAAATGAAAACAAATAGGCTTACCATTTTTGCATGAGGACTACAACCATGGCATAGTCACTTGAATCTCAAATCACTGTCACAAGTCTGGAAGTGCAAGTACTGGACCTGAACTAATCTTTTCCTTCAATGCATCAAAAGCCTTTTTCTATTTTTCCTCCTCACTGAAAAACTTTTTTCACACTTGTCAATGCATTTTTTCACACTTAAAAAAAATGACAAATGATTTTTTTCTAAAACAAAAAACCATTAATTAATCACATTTGGACAAATTTCAGTATTAAACAATGTCATGTCAATATTTCACATTCATACTGGGGTGATCATGGTGCAGTTGGTGCTTCACTTACATTTTATGTGATTGTGTGAGAATATTGGAATCCTTTTCTAGGTATCCTCAATCCTTTAAATAATTTAATAAAATTAAAGATCATGTCCCATTTCATGTTAATAATTACAAAGTAACTGAAAATAAAATATTTTATGCAACTACAGGTTGATTTTGGCATCATCCTATTGGTTAAGAAGTTTGTTATGCCAATATGCAGAGTCTGCATTGGTTAATGATATTTTCAACACTGGATGTAGAACAAATATGAATTCTTGATACTCCTTTCACCGATTGTTTTATTTACATAAGTATATTTAGGTGGCTTTGAACATAGTCTTTCCTGATCTGGATTTACATCTCCTAGGGAAACCACCTTGATTCCGTTGCTCTAAAACAATTTCTGTTGTGCATCTCTTCTCACTTATTTCTCTCAAAACATTAAATTATTATATATATTAGGTAAACAAATTGTACTTCAGACATACTTACATACTCCAAAAAAATTATGGAGTTTTGGACATTCTATTTTTTAAGTTGTTAGCTTTTATGACTACTACCCTTGAGTATTGAATATGTTTTTCTACCATTGTTTCTATCTAATTCTTCCAAATCTACAATCATAGACAGATGCCCCTTTTCCTATTTCATTACAAATGTCTCTTAGCTTTTTCAACATCCTCATTCACAGTAAGTTCCTGACTCGCTAGATAATGAAGCGTACCATAAATGCTCTTATAATAAAGAACACACCTCTAAGTGATGATTTTCTTAGAAATTCTAATTGATCGTTCTTTTTAATACCCTTTTGCACGTCGAACTTGGGCCTTTGATGTCATAATGATTATAGGTTTATTCAATGATGCATATTTTCAAATGTTTCTTCCTATTGCACTGAGACATGAATACTTAGGCTTTTCCTTCCATTTCAATTTTGGATTCTAAAAGAGAGCCTTTATTTCCTTAATTTGTGATCTCTAATACATTTTGACCTAGAGTTAATTTAGACGACATGAATCTTATGTTCTTAACCAAGCAAACCTATTAGCTATTACATTTAGTGACATAGTAATATTAAAATTTCTTGCTTTGGGGTTCTTGCTCCCTATCTTCTGCAATTCTGAGCTTATTTATCCTGTCATTCCTTATTTTTAGCCTAAACAATATAAAAATTTGAGCACTTTGCAGTATGAACAAAGAATAGCCACTAGCAATATTTCATAGATTTTCCTTGGACTTAACTCGTAAATACACGATGATTTCACCACTACTCTCATATAGAAACTTAAGATCTCGATAGTACTTTCCATTAAGGTTTAAAAAGATGGTTGACACCTGAAATCTTAATTGAATAAATGTGGCGATCAATTTCATTTAAACATTAAATGACTTCCAATCTATGCCTTAACCATATTAAATTCGATTACCCTTAAGTACCCGTGCTAACACTTCAAGTACATGGATTAATGCCTTCATTGCATGCATTAACACTAATATCATGACAGTGCGATCTCTCTGACTATGCACATGAGGTTAATTTGGAATTATATAGATAAGATATTGATAGATGAACTAGATAAGATATTGACATGTAACCCTTACAATATCAACCTGTGCTAAAGTTGTTGATTCGAGTGAAACGACATGATGGTGCACAGTGTATAATGGCTACGAATTAGGAAAGTAGTTAATTGTGTCCATAGGATTGATGGGTCGCTTGTTCTCCACCATAATTGTTGATGTGCAATTGCAATATTTGATATTAGGTTCCAACATATGCATTAAACACGATACCATTCATTAGATCTAAGGGTTACCAATGCTATCAGACAAAAAAAATTCTATGCGTATAAACGATTGTATCACTGAGGATTCAGATTTGAGAAATGTAATGGGTTGTCAACTTATCCTTGCAAGAGACGTGAGAAATGTAATGGGTTGTCAACTTGTCCTTACAAGAGATTTTTCTCGTCCCCCTATCGTCATTACTCGCACTCCACTACTCTTATTCTTAAGACTAAAGTTAATTAAAAGGTGAAAACATCAATTTCATGTTCGTTGACACACGTTTTCCTCTTTTGGTGGGAAAATCGTATGAACACATTCAACCATCAAGGCCATTGATTTAAGTTAATTGGGATTTAACATATATAAAAAAAAAGTAGCTAAGGATTGATCCCATGTTTAGCAAAATCTCACCTGCCTATAAATGTAAGGTTTTTTAATCTCTATTAAACAAATCAACATGTAATCCAGACATCGTTCATGTGTTTATTTACATTTACTCCGAATTTTGAAGTACAAGGTGTCGCCACACTTCACACAGCTTGCCCTAGTAAATTGTGGAGAAAAAAGTGTCATCACGTTTTCGAATAAGTTGTGGAGAAAAAAAGCGTCATCACGTTTTCGAATAAGGATAAATCACTGGTACACTACCTTAAAGTTTTAAAGATAAATCCTGATCTAGCATCGAAGGCTCATAAAGTTTCAAATTCTCTACATTTACAAATCAGTGAATGCACATATATGGTGTTAAACTAAGTCGATGGGCATTATCACCCACCTTTTCCAGTATCTCAAAGTGACCATACCTTAGAGCCTTGGTATTCTTACCAGGCCCCTGCAACCTCTCTTTGTTCAACTGTAGCCATACTTTGCCTCCCACCTTGAATGTTTTCTCTGTTATATTTTCATCATGCCTAGCCTTATACTTCACTTGTGACTCCTGCAGTGTTTCCTGTACCTTTAGATGGATCTACCTAATCTTCTCTATAAATTTTCAACCCTCAAAGCATATCATGTATGGTCTTCCTTCACTCCTCTTTGCTACCCATATGTAAGATCCAAAGGTGGAGGTGGAAAATATCCAAAACAAGTTTCAAATGGGTACTTTTCTAAAGAAGTGTGGACTACATCCTCTTATGAACCTAACTACTTGTTCTTGCATCTTGGGCCAATACAGATACCTCTGTAGGTTAACCACGATATTCCCTACACTAATGTGCCTTGTAACCTTGGAGGTGTGAGCCTCTCTAATGAGCTGCAAACACCCACCTTTAGGAACACATAAGTTATCAAAACTATAGAGTAACAAATCCTGGAGATGGTAGTCAATGGTGTTGTCCCCATCGTGCACATGAATCTGACTTTGCAGTTGCTCATACACCTCCTTGAAGTCCTCAACTTTTAAATATGCCTCTCTGTATGCATCATGGGTGAATGGTTCCATGTGCATAAGAGTCCCCAAAGTTGTAATCTTTGATGTGGGTGGCCTTGAAAGCACATTAGCCAACTCGTTTGTGTTTCCCTTCTTATACTTGATCAACAAATGAAAGTGTTGTGAAAAGCCCATCCACTTGTAATACCTTGTGTGTTGTAGCTTATTTTGGGCCTGCATATACTGTAATGACTGGTTATCAGTGTGGATTATTGTCTCCTTTCCCATCAGATTGTGCTTCCACTTCTTCACAGCTTGAAGCATCGCATAGAGCTCCTTATCGTAGGTAGGGTAGTTAAGAACTGCCCCATGAAATACTTTAGAATGGCAGGAAACAAGCCTTCCTCCTTCCATCAAGACAACTTCTATAGCATACCCATTCACATCTGTCTCCACTTTACAGTGTCATTGCAAGTTTGGTAATGCCAGAATTGGTGCTTCACTGATTTTCTTCTTTAACTCATTGAAAGCCCTCTATTGCCACTTTCCCCACTAGAAACTCTTACCACTTGCTGTTATGGCATGGAGCGGTGTTGCTACAACTGAAAACGAGGCTGTGAATTTCTTCACGTATTGTGCTACCAGTGAAACTCCTAACCTCAGTAACATTAGTAGGCACTTACCATTTCATGATGGCCTCCATCTTGGAAGGATCTATCTTCAATTATCCTCCACCAATCACATATTCCAAATACACCAGGGGCTACTACACAAACTAGCATTTCTTGTGATTTTCTAGTAGTTGGTGCTTCTTCAATGTTTCCAACATCTATGTCAAATGTGAAATATGCTACTCTCAGGTAGCACTATATAATAGTATATCATCCAAATAGAGAATACAAATCAATTTATAAAATGGCATAGTACATAATTTATTAATTTCATAAATGTAGATGGTGCATTACATAAACCAAATCACATAGCAAACCACTCATACAAACCTTGCATGGTTTTGAAGGCAATCTTCCATGTATCTTCTTCTTTGACTCAAACCTGGTGATATCTAGACTTCAAGTCTAGCTTGGAAAAATAATTTACTTATTACAACTGATCTAGCAGATCATTTATCCTGGACAGGGGGTATCTGTTCTTCAGCATGATTTATTCATCACCTTGTAATCTGTACACATCCTCCAAGTCCCATCCTTCTTTGGAAAAATTATGATGGGTGACCCACATGGTGATGTACTTGGTTGAATGACACCTTTTTCTATTAGCTACTGCAACTATTTCGTCACCTCACTTGCTTCAATAACAAACTGCCTATATAGCCCAATATTTGGCATTGGGGAGTCTGGCAAAAACTGGATCTCATGCTCCACTTCTATCTTAGGCGGTAGCCGTTTAGGATCTTGGAACACGTCCTTGTATGCCTGTAACAACTCCTCTGATTGTTGTTTTTGTTTCTTATCACACCCCTCTGGCGATGCCTTGCCTCTTATTGACTCCTCTATAGATTGATTTTCTCTTAAAACCAATAAAACATACTTCTTGATAGAACTGATGAATTTCTTGGATTGGTTGGCACTTACCAGTGAAATTTTTGACTTGCCTTTGTGCATATTAGTGATGAATTAGTTTCCATCTTTGATGAGCTGGTACTGGTTATATCTCATCATGAATATTGCATCACACATGTACACGTATGGACTCCCAAAAATGACTCCACATACATCAAGGGGAGCCACATACATATCTATTCCATCAATAAAATCAACAGTGATAGAAAATATAATTTTACATTGTTTTGTTACCTTAAGCTCTACATCCTTATGCACTCATCCTAGTGGATGTGGGTTTGGATGATCAGGAACTTCAAACCCCAACTTCTTGACCAGATCTGCTGTAATGATATTTAACTGCGATCCTGAATCAAACAGAGCATCAGTCTTCGTCTTCTTGACCTGCATCTTTACATGGAAGAGTTTGGTCATTTACTTCTCTCCCTATTGCTGAAGGCTACTCATATTCACCTCCTTCTACACTGATGTACAAATATCTTCTCATCCACGTATAAGCTTATCTGAACTTGGTTGCTCAAATGAGTGGCCATGAGATTCTTCTTCTTATTATCTTTCTTCTTGTTCTTCGGGTTTAGTTCTCGATGCAACTTCCAACACTTCTCCTCTGTATTGCCATAAATGTTGAAGTGGTTGCAGTGGTTGCTAGGATCATTGCACTGGTGTGATGTGGCTTCCATATTTTTATCTTCTCCCCCTTTTTACTTCTTCTTCCAAACCTTAGAAGCGTCTTTTTGCTCCTTTTGCTTTGATCCATTTGATTGCACTTTTTCATACCTATGTTCTTCAGGTATTGTGCATGTACATAAGCCTCGTCCACCATTTTGGGCTTGAACAACATCACTTGCTCATGTAGATGTGCAAACCCCCCAAATACTTGTGGAGTAAATATGGGTTCTTTGGGGAGATACCAACATTATGGCCATGTTTTTAAATCCTATGGTGTAATCCTGCATGCTTTTGCCTGTCTTTTGCCTAAAATAATGCCACTGGATCAACTAGTCTTCCTCATACCCCATGGTTGTGAATTGGTGAGGGTTTTGAAATCCTCCCACTTAGTCACTAGAGGTTCTCCCTTTAACTTTATGGTTTCTGTGCGACTCTCCCACCAAGTTAGTGCATGGCCCTCCAATTTCAGCCGTGTGAATGAGATCTTCTTCCCTTCCACACTCTGATGGACACTGAAATAAAATTCTAGTTGTTGCAACAAGTGATTCAACTTCAGAGCAATGATCTCGCCATGGTATGGCTTGATATCGACTTTTTCTTCCACTTTAAACAAGGATTGATTCACGACACTTGAACTGGGTTGAAGTTTTCTGGGCTCTTTCCCCGGCCAGTTATCGACGTCTTCCCAATCTCCCAATCCCCCTTATGATTTATCCTTTGCATTTGAACCCCCTTCTTCTCCAAATATCTCCAACTTATTTCTTAGGGTCACCATGGGGAGGTTGACCTTGCAGTTTATATCTGCGACTTATTCTTTAAGCCACGAAAACCTCACCTCTACAGGGTCATAAGGTTCTTTTACAAAATTTTCCCATGCTTAGGGTTTTATGATTTTCAACCTCACTGATTCAGATCCCTATAATCTCAAAAAATACCCAAAGAAACTTTCTTCGATACCAAATGACCCATAGACTATCGTGGATATTCCACTAGACAGTTCAACACAACATATTTATTAAAAATTTTGGATTCTACACTATTACAGTTTTATTTGGTTTCTAGGTCTGTAAAATTAACTGTAATTAGTGCATGCATGTAAATGTAAATCAAGCATAAAAGTAGATAATGAAAAAATAAGCTCACACACTCATAATACACAATATATGCTCTCTGGGAAACCCTTTTGGGAGAAACCCCAACTGGAAGGTGAGGTTGCTTCACTCTGTTTTCTCTGTCTGGAAATCTGGCTGCAGATACAAAGAAGTAATGTTTGTGGTCCATGGGCTACTACAATTCACAAATCCTCTCTATGTGCTCTACATCCTATCTCTCCTAGATATCTTTTCCCAACTATGTAAGATAATTCTCTCGAAAGAATGGAATGCCTCTTCCTCCTAGTGGACCGTTATAACACAACGCGATAGCTTACTAGTGGTTAAGTTTGACTACATCAACTCTTAACTAGAGTTACAAAATAGAGTATTTTAGATTTTTTTACATCAAAAACACGTGGCTAGCCCCTTTTCCATGAATAAGGGGGGATGATGAGGCGTCCTCCCAAACTATAGGTGTGAAAACAGGCAGGTCAACTTTTGAGTGGCATAACTTTTGCATACGAACTCCGATTGACGCGATTCTTGCATTGTTGGAAATATCTCTGCATGTAGAATAAAATGAAAACGTTTGATACTTATGAAGCAAAATTTTAACCACAAAAAATGTTGTTTCATGCCTCAAAACTCTCTCGGAATGTTTCAGACCCCATTTCGCCAAACTGGGTCTCGCCGTAAAAATGGTCCCACAAGTTGATTCCTCCACTTTTTCCACTCTAAATGCATCGAGATGGATGAAAATAAATATAATGATCCAATTCAAATCATTATATTATTGATCCAATTCTGCATCAACAAAGCCACAGATGTCCAAAGCTCTGTCCAATCTTGGTGTTCCTAGGTAGGACAAACCATAATCACTAGTGTCACCCAAATACTTGAAAAACCACTTTAGTTGTTATAGGTCTATGTGGGCACATCACTCCCGATGATCATATAAGTACAATTAGGTTTCATCAAATCCTAATTCAATTGCTACATGCCCTAGACAAGTCATCATATTGAATGTTTTCATCCATAAAAGCTTCCTAGCTTGAAACCTTGCCGAGATGTCTTGAGACACCAGCACAGCGTTGCTCAAGGGAAACTACTCTGCGTAGTAGGTAGGCCCATTCAAACCTATGTTGCAATGCACTTAGGCCCACTTATACCTACACTGGGTGAGAATGAGCGAAATTGGCATAGAATTCTGGGAATATTCCTTGATTCTAGAGCATTCTAGAAGGATGCCCAGCTCTTATCTCATCCTATGAGCTTGTTTTTGGATAGGCTATGGATCATTCAACCCTCTATCCCCTTATCCCTTTCTCCATGGAAACTAACTCCAGTTATTGAAAACCATTCAATTCCTAATTTATTGCAAAACCACTTGCATTTCCCTATAAATTGACCACTCATCATAGTGATCTGGGGCTAGAACTTGGATTGTAGAGAAATACTTTTGGTTTGAGACTTGAAATCATTGTCAAGTAATGTTATGCTGCTGGATTGATGTGCTATGAGTTTGATGAGGGTTTGGACCAAGCTATATGAGTGACACGGTATCGAACCACATTGGCTGTATCTTCTCCTTCTATCAATCAATAAAGTTGTTTGTTCCTTTTCCCATATTCTTGTCTATATCTATGATGAATGTATGTTCAAATGTTGTCGAGTCCATTTGTTTACAGTAGATATATCATATGCTTTGATTGTTGTTGTCTTCTGTTTATGTTGGCAGGTACCAATTAAGAGAAATCAGTTTGAGCAAGAGCAATGGAGGCAATTCAAAGGAGATCAAGGGAAGTGAAGGACCACAAGTAGGTTCCTTTATCTTATATGTCTATTGTATGAAAAGTTTAACATGCTTTCTTCTGTTGTTCTAAGTGTAACTACCCACTTAGGGAAGATGTACTTATCCGTAGGTATCAATTCTATATAACAAATTGGCGACCATAGTGGGGAAAGACCATCATTCTTGGTAGTTTACCCTCATCATATTACATCCTAGTAGACTTTACTTGTCTTCATTGATCTCTTTTCAGTCATCTTGAAGTCTTTTTTGGTCAAAAGGTGTGCTTAAATGTCTCCTAATTGTGCTCTCTAGCACTAGCGCAGTGTTGGTCATGACACAGTGTGCTTCAGAGCACCCTTGGCTTAGAGACAGTGCTTTGCAATGAAATATCTCCCACTTAGGGTGTGTTGATCCCTGTCAAAAACAAACCACCCATCTTTTTCTTTGCTTTTTCCAAATTTGCTTCTCATGTTGTTTGTTGAAAGATCAATGTTTTCTATCACTCTGAAATCAGTTTGCATTTCTTCTCCTAGCCCTAATTTGACCTTGATTTTTTATTGTTTCTTAAGAGATTTCTTTATCATTGTCAAGGTTAGCTTACATTGGTTAGTCTTTTCTAAAAAAGAATTATTGTAAAGTCTTCGTTTCTTGTGAAAAGCACTGATTGATCATTTGTGCATTTAGTTTCCTTATGTTCATCTAAACATTAAAGGAATGAAAAGAAAAGCATGCATAATGCATTTAGAAGTTTTTGTGTTCTTGTAGGAATGGTATAGGGAATGTTGCATTAAATGTGCTCTATGCTCTTTGTTTAAATATTTTGATTGCTCTATCCCTTTTAGTTATGGTTTTCATTGTTTAAATCAAATGGAAAGAATGCTTGTCATTTTAGTTTCATTCTAGGAGTTTCAAAAGCATCATTCGTTGAACCTAAAAGGAAAATTTTGAAACAAAATCAACTAAAATTTATCTCAATTAACCTAATGGAGCATTGTAACTTAACACATAACATTTAGAGGTCTAGGCTATAGACTTGTTCTGGTGTCATTAAACATAGAAGTTGTCACTAGTGGTATGCGATACATTCTGAGTGTGATACCTCGTTCCACGTACGTAATTATATCATAGCTCCTCCATGTACTTTCGGGTATATAGGGCAGTGTTATAGTACGAAAAGTATAAAGGAATGCTCTCACTGTGTGGTTTTGCATTAGACATCGCTAACATGGATTGGGCCTCCACGTATTTTCGGGTATATATGGGAGGAATAAATTAGGTTGCTATCCATTCATAGGTAACCGAGTCGACTGCCTTGTATATTGTGATACACCGAAAACAACATTCAGGGAGATTGACTACACGTATGTTAAGTCCTTGGTTTACTGAGGTAGTATATTTCAGTTCATAGTTACTTGGTAATCCTTTTGACTAGATTACCCTCTTTTTGTTTATTTCTTTTTGTAATAAAATCAATCAATAATCACGGAGGAAAATCAACCTTTACCCCATCATTCGTGGAGGACAGCGAGTAAACCACCTTTACCGCTTGAAGCTAAACCTAGTCAACAAAAGCGGTCTCATTTAACTAGGTCCAGTACATCACAAACTTCTGGTTCTTCATCTGAATTACCGAAATCACCTATACCGGTAAGTACTATGATCCCAGTTACTCCTACTATTACTGGTTTATTTGCTACTCAAGTGGAACCTTTACAATTACCTGCAGACAGTAAAATTGAATTTAGTGAAATGGTAATTGAAGTTGTCCAACAAGAAGTTGATCTCAACCCAAAGTTGTTCAACATGAGATTACTTTTGAACTTGAATCTGTTCAACCAGAAGTTGATCTTGAACCTATCACAGTTCAACTAGAAGCTACTTCTAAAACAGGATTTTTTCAAGAAATTCATCCTGAACTCGTTGTTCTTTTACCAAAACACTTGGATCTTGAAGTTAAAAAATCAGAAGTTGTCTGCATATCGAAAGACGATCAACCAGTTTATCCATAGATATCTGTAACTATTGAGACTTATCCTTTACCGCAGAGTCAAACACCAGAAATTTATTACAGACCTGATGGTGAAATCCTTCCACTTGGTTTGATTGCTATTGAAGAGGAATCTAAAAAATAACTTCACCCAGAACTCCAACTCGTTTTGGACTAGGGCTTTATCTTTATCCTTCTTATCCTTAGTTAATTGCTCCTTTTGATCATGTTTACTTTCAAACTCCCGTAGATTCAATAGGACATTTATTGGGTCATTTGACTATGGTTGAAACAACATCTCAGACTGTATCATTAGTTACAGCTGCGACAACATCTACTCTCGTTACTTCTTTGATGTTTACCACAACACCAGAGTCGCATCTGTATGGTGTTCCATCCATCCCACCAGGTTACCAATCATTATCTCGAACTCACTCTGGTGTTTCTTCTAGTCCATGGTCTTCACCCATGTCATCCACAGGAATTTTACCTAGTTCTTCACTTATGGATATTGAACAGTTTGATCCATCAAGTCAATATCAAGTTGGTCCATATGGTTACCATCCTATGTATCCACTTTACACTGGATTACCTCCATATGGAGAACAATATGTCCAATATGCTTATCCTCCATTCTCTCAGGGGCCATCATATGGTAGTATATCATCTTCTTTAGGTCCAAATTATTCTAGAATGATTGTTTTTCAATAACAGCCTACAATTCCCATTCAACCAAGGCTTGTGTATCCATCACAACCAATGCAACGTGTTTCATCCATACCTATTATGCCTATCATTATGACTTTACCATAGTCACAAGATCAATTGATTGAATCTCAACCTTTGCAAGTTGGTCCTTCAACCTCTAACCCTCAAGTTGTAGGTCCACAAACTCAGTCTTCTAAGGCCATTTTACAACAACCATTTGTGTCTGGAATCCAACAACCTTAGGCCAATTTACCAATAATTGGGATGACTCAGATGTATATTGGTCTAATTTATTCACAACCTAGTCAAACTTACATTGGTGGGCAACAACCGTTACATCAACAACAATGGAAGCCACAATATCAAGAACATCAATTCCAATAGTACCAAAATTATCCTAGACTTGGTCAACAAGCCTATGCTGGGTTTGGTCAACAACAAGCTTACCTAGGTCCTGCTCAACAAGCCTATGCTAGGTTTGGACAACAACAAATTTATCCTGGTGCCCGACAACCACCTTACACTAGATATGCTCAACAAACCTACCCCTATAAAGGTTGCCAAAAATATATTCCTTATGTTGGTATGCAAAGGCCTATTTCCCAAGCAATTCCATCTTACCTTGGTTATGCTCAACCCGACCTAAACTGAGAATTTCCTTTCGTTGCAACACTTGAATTAATGGATTTAAATCAGCTTACCAATGATCCCATTCTTTATGCACCTTGGTGGCTGGTGATTCCACACAAATTACCATCTGATATTCCTAAGTTCAATGGAAACCCTGGAGAAGATCTGTCCAATCATGTTATGACCTTTTCATTTATGGTGTTCATCCAACTCGCGAAATGATGATTCAATAAGAGTACATCTTTTCCAACAAACGCTTACTAGCCCGGCTGCAAAGTGGTATGTTGAATTACCACGAGCTTCATTTGACAACTTCACATGCCTAGCCACTATATTTTTAACCCACTTCCAGTTACCCATCAAATATGAAACTCGAATGGAACTATTGACCAAATTTCAACATACCACTGGTACTCACATTTCTGATCATATTCATGAGTGGCATTCTCGTTGTCAAATGGTCAAAATTTTTGTTCGCGATCAGCTTTTAGCTGAGTGGATTATTAAATCCTTGTTTCCATTTATCACCGATGATGTGGCTAAAGGAGGACTTGTTACCGAAGAGCAAGTAATTTCTTGTGCCCAATACTTATACTTGATTTACACCCAGTCTGGCACACTCTATGATAAGATTCCAAATGCACTTATAATAGCCTTTATTGTTCCACCACCTCCATTTAGTAAGGACTCTCATGCGAGTGATGGTGTGATAGGTTCTTCAAGCACTCAGAAAGTAGACCATCTAGTCAAATAGTTGTTATTTCAAATCAAACTTCTAATACACCTAATAATACACTTGCTTCCTAAATAAATGTCATGTCACCTAACAAAGAGAAAAATGAAAAGTAACCTGGAAGCAAGAAAAAGGGGAAGACTAAAAAGAAACAAAATTCTCCCCCTCAAGAGAAATCATCTGATTCCTCTTCTCTAGCTAGGAAACCTTGTTACCCATGTTTAATTTGTAATGATGAGTACTTTACGTGAGACTGTCCTCACTGCTATGAAGTCCCAAAACTCCTTAAGACATCTAGTACATCTGTTGTGTTGACAGAAAATTTTCTAAACCCAAAGACTCATTTGGTTGCTACAGATCATGCTTCCACTTCACAATTGCTTATGCTATTTGCCACTAAGCCTAACACTGATGTTTTGGTGACTACATGAAGTAAGGATTATGGTAATCCACCGTCGTTTTTGAATAATCAGGCTACATATCAACCCAATACCTTGAATTCAACTTCGTCTAACTCCATTCCACTACCTATTGCACCAGAGTTAACAATTAAAATGTCTAAGGGAGTTGTTCATAAATATACATTCAACCCTCGAGCTCAAGTAATGCAAAATTATAATATAGTAGGAGATTTGGCTCAGTCACCTTCTGCTATGTTGATGCTTGAAGTGCTTCAAAATTGTCCCTCCCAAAGCACGCTTTATTGTCAACAATTGGTGAAATTGATCCAACAGATTCCAATCCCGTGGTTTTTAACCATGCGGGTTATACACCACAACTAGCAGCAAAAATGGAATTCTTGATACAGGTAAATTCTTTGAATAAACTCATTCACTAAACCATTGTTGATGAGGGTGCATCCACATGTATCATGTTAATGAATTTCTGGAAAACACTTGGCTCACCGCCTTTGTCATGATCACCTACAACATAAAAATATTTTGACGATCACACTTATACACCTTGTGGAATTTTAAGACCTGCAGATAAAACTATGGGGAAAAATTGTAACTGTTGAAGTTGAGGTCATTGACAGACCCTAGACTACAATATTTTACTAGGAAGACCACGAGTTTACGCTATGGCTGTTGTGGTTTTGACATACTTTCGTATGATCGCTTTCCCTCATTAAGGCAGAATCACAGTAATTGATGAACACGCCTTCTTCACTTCTAGCTCACAGGCAATTGGAAGCATTCCATTAGTTCACGGACCTTCGCTATCCCTTCAGAACATTGGAGTAGGTATTTCAAAGATTCTTCCCTAATGAGAACCTTTTCACTACTGTCACCATCACAAATGGCAGAAGTTGCAAAAATTGACACCTGTAACATGATATCTTCCACTTCATTTGACTCATGGAAGATTTCCAATAATTCTAAAGTTGATATGAGTAATGAAACCATGTCGCTAAGCCCGAATGATCTTGCATTGCAATCAATATTTTTGGCTTGCACAGAAAATCCAAATCCATTATCATCGATTGTATGGTTTGATCGTTCATTAGAATATGGTACTTCCTCTGATACTTTTTCACGTACATTTTCAACTCATGAAGGAATCATCCAATCAATGATGACAGAAGAAGAACCATGGAAAAATCATCATCATCAATCCCATCTTCCAGATCACATAAAAGATATTCCAAATGAACTAAATCACCCTTCAATCATTGATTTCCTTTCGAATTCTAGATTTATAGACACAATCGATTCCAAATGAAACTTATCAAACATAAAAGAAACCATTTCTATCGATATTTTGACCAAACCTGGAATTGTAGAAAACATCCATGTTGGCAAATATTGTTCTCCATCGGAACTTGAAAATTACCATGCTCTTTTTCATGAAATCCTTGATATATTTGCTTGGTCATATGAGGAAGTGTGAGGTATTCATTCTAGTATAGTTAAACACAACATTAAAATGTATCTTGATGTCAAACCGGTATGACAGCGCCTCCATCATGTTCATTCGAAGAAGGCTGCTGCCATAAAAGTAGAAGTTGAAAAAATTTTGCATGTTGGTTTCATATAACCTCTTCCTCTTACCGATTGGGTTTCCAATATTGTTCTTGTCATGAAGAAATAAGGAACAATACAAGTGTTTGCTGATTATACGATGTTAATCATGCTTGTCCAAAAGACAACCATCCTACTCCCTTTATCAAACAGATAGTTGATGGATGTGCCAGATGTTCAATATTTTCATTATGGATGGCTTTTCCGGCTATAATCAGATCAATATCCACCCAGATGACCAATATAAAACTACCTTTATTTTTCCCTAGGGCACATTTGCATATAGGAAACTCCCTTTTGGTTTGAAAAATGTTGGGGCAACTTTTCAGAGGGCAATGAATTATTCCTTACACAACATAAAACACATTGTTGAACCCTATCTATATGATTTACCTGCTCATTCATGGAAATGGGCTGATCACCGGCAACATTTGAGAGCCATGTTTTTACCATGCCGACACTACAAAATTCAGCTCAATCCACATAAATGTATGTTTTGTGTTGGTTCTGGTCATTTTCTTGGTTTCATAGTGTCTAAAGAAGGAATTTGACTCGACCCATTAAATGTTAAGGAAATTATTCATTTGCTCCCACCTTCCAATTTACTTCAGTCACAGAGACTCCAAGGGAAGGCTAACTTCCTATGGAGATTCATTCCTAACTATGCCAAAATGGCTAAAGGATTTAATCATATTTTAAAAAAGGGAATTCCCTTCCATTGGGACCAGGTTGCACAAGCTTCCTTTGATGCTCTCAAAGATACTCTAATCCAAACATCATTAATGTATACCCCTAATTATCAAAATGACTATTTCCTATATGTTTCCACTACGGATACAACCATTGCTATGGTTTTAGTTCAAGAAGAAGATGTGATTGAACATCTAATTTAATATTTGAGTGGTAATCTCAATGATGCGGAAGTTAATTATTATTACATTGAGAAGCTAGATTTGGATACCATTCAAGTTGTATAGAGATTTCACCATTATATCCTACTCCGAAAGACCACTGTCATTTTGGATTGCAACCCTATGATATACATCTTGTCATGTCAATTGTTGGGGGGGAAATATTCAAAATGGATCATCATTTTGCAAGAATTTTATTTGGAATTCATCAAATCCAAGTCAAAGAAATCTCTAGTTTTTGTCGAGCTTCTTTGCGACCTTCCCTCTATCGTCATCTACTAAACAACAGAACCATCAATTCTAGATGAGTCTCTGTTTCTAATCTCATCATCTGACCCTTGGTATGGAGATATACTGATCTATCTCCAAACCCGGACCGATACCTCTCGCTCACAGCAATGATGTATTCATTATCAAGATGAATATTATCTAATCATTGGAAACACCCTTTACCATCGCGGTAGCGATGCAATTTTATGGAGGTGCCTCACACATGATGAAGCCGAGAAAGTTTTGAATGATTTCCATTCTGGTGCTTGTGGTGAACATTTATTCGGTTATGCTAGCACACAGAAGATTCTCCGTGTTGGTTACGTATGGCCATCCATATTTAATGATTGCACTACTGTTGTCAGAAGTTGTCATGCATGCCAGATTTTTTACTGCAAAACTCAATTACCACCTGGGGTATTGATTTCATGACATGTAACACTCCCTCAGTCGGGGGGCATGGGTATATTATTGTCACCATTTACTATTTTAAGAAATGGGTCGTGGTAATGCCTACATTAAACAACAGTGGTGAGACACCTGCACTTTTTTTCTTCAACCATGTGGTTGCATGGTTTAGTGTACCACAAGCAATAGTTACAGATCATGGTTTGAATTTTCGCAATCACATGATGACTAAATTAACTACAAAGTTAGGAATTTCAGATGACAGTTCTACTCCTTACTATCCATGGGCTAATGGACAAGCTGAAGCCATCAACAAAACCAGAATCTGATCCTCTACTCAGCTTTGTGGGCTTACCAAACCTTGGTAGGAAGCGCAACTAGATTAGTACCTTTCCAATTGGTATATGGTACGGAGGCAATCTTGCTAATACAATGTGAAATTTCATCACTAAAACTCGCAATTAACTTGTTGCCTGACACTTCTGATGAGGAAGCACATTTCTTAGAACTCATCCATCTAGATGAAATACGACGTGAAGCCACATTAGCCAACGAATCACATAAGAAACGAATTAAGGCACAATAAGACTGCAATGTCAATCCTCGCATATTCTAAGAAGGAGACCTAGTCTTGATTTATGATTACGAAGATGATAAATTAGGAGCAGGAAAATTTGAACCATTATGGATGGGCATCAATATTATCAAGCGTGCTTTGGAAAAAGGCACTTATGATGATGGGATTCCATTGTCGCAACCTCGAAATGGGTTGTATATTAAACAAAAGAGATGCAACCCTCAAGCTCTTCTACTATCATCATTCAAGAATGTCCTAATGATGGATCCCTGTTGGGATTCGAAACATGGATAAAAAATGGTTATTACTGTGGGTTCTCCGGTTAATAAATTAAAAGATATAAACCACAGATGTCTTAAATATAGAATCATTTCCCTATGTGGAGGGGATAAATGGAGTGAAATCATTTTACTCGAAAAATTTAGGGTGAAGATAGCAAGAAGAGCTGCAGCCCTCAACCTCTTCTACTATCATCATTTAAGAATGTCCTGATGATGGATCTCTGTTGGGATTTGAAACGTTGATAAAAAATGGTTATTACTGTGGGTTTTCTGGTTAATAAATTAAAAGATATAGACCACAGATGTCTTAAATCCAGAATCATTTCCCCATGCGGAGGGGATACATGGAGTGAAATCATTTTACTCAAAAAATTTAGGTTGAAGATAGCAAGAAGAGATGCAGCCGTCAAGCTCTTCTACTATCACCATTCAAGAATGTCCTGATGATGGATCCCTGTTGGGATTTGAAACGTTGATAAAAAATAGTTATTACCGTGGGTTCTCCGGTTAATAAATTAAAGGGTATAAACCACATATGTCTTAAATCCAGAATTGTTTCCCTATGTGGAGGGGATACATGGAGTGAAATCATTTTAATCGAAAAATTTAAGGTGAAGATAGCAAGAAGAGCTACAACCCTCAAGCTCTTCTACTATCATCATTCAATAATGTCCTGATGATGGATCCCTATTGGGATTTGAAACGTTGATAAAAATGGTTATTATTGTGGGTTCTCCGGTTAATAAATTAAAAGATATAAACCACAGATGTCTTAAGTATAGAAACATTTCCCTATGCGGAGGGGATACATGGAGTGAAATCATTTTACTCGAAAAATTTAGGGTGAAGATAGCAAGAAGAGCTGCTGCCCACAACCTCTTCTACTATCATCATTCAAGAATGTCTTGATGATGGATCCCTGTTGGGATTTTGAAACGTTGATAAAAAATGGTTATTGCTGTGGGTTCTCCGGTTAATAAATTGAAATATATAAACCACAGATGTCTTAAATCCAGAATCGTTTCCCTATGCAAAGGGGATACATGGAGTGAAATCATTTTACTCAAAAAATTTAGGGTGAAGATAGCAAGAGGAGTTGCAGCCCTCAACCTCTTCTACTATCATCATTCAAGAATGTCCTGATGATGGATCCCTGTTAGGATTTGAAATGTTAATAAAAAATGGTTATTACTGTGGGTTCTTCGGTTAATAAATTAAAAGATATAAACCACAGATGTCTTAAATCGAGAATCATTTCCCTATGCAGAGGGGATACGTGGAGTGAAATCATTTAACTCGAAAAATTTAGGGTGAATATAGCAAGAAGAGCTGCAGCCCTCAACCTTTTCTACCATCATCATTCAAGAATGTCCTGATGATGGATCCCTGTTGGGATTTGAAACGTTGATAAAAAATGGTTATTACTGTGGGTTCTCAAGTTAATAAATTAAAAGATATAAACCACAGATGTCTTAAATCTAGAATCATTTCCCTATGCGGAGGGGATACATGGAGTGAAATCATTTTACTCAAAAAATTTAGGGTGAAGATAGCAAGAAGAGCTGCAACCCTCAAGCTCTTCAACTATCATCATTCAATAATGTCCTGATGATGGATCCCCATTGGGATTTGAAGCATTGATAAAAATGGTTATTACTGTGGGTTCTCCGGTTAATAAATTAAAAGATATAAACCACAGATGTCTTAAATCCAGAATCATTTCCCTATGCAAAGGGGATACATGGAGTGAAATCATTTTACTCGAAGAATTTAGGGTGAAGATAGCAAGAAGAGCTGCAGCCCTCAACCTTTTCTACCATCATCATTCAAGAATGTCCTGATGATGGATCCCTGTTGGGATTTGAAATGTTGATAAAAAATGGTTATTACTGTGGGTTCTCAAGTTAATAAATTAAAAGATATAAACCACAGATGTCTTAAATCTAGAATCATTTCCCTATGCGGAGGGGATACATGGAGTGAAATCATTTTACTCAAAAAATTTAGGGTGAAGATAGCAAGAAGAGCTGCAACCCTCAAGCTCTTCAACTATCATCATTCAAGAATGTCCTGATGATGGATCCCCATTGGGATTTGAAACATTGATAAAAATGGTTATTACTGTGGGTTCTCCGGTTACTAAATTAAAAGATATAAACCACAGATGTCTTAAATCCAGAATCATTTCCCTATGCAAAGGGGATACATGGAGTGAAATCATTTTACTCGAAAAATTTAGGGTGAAGATAGCAAGAAGAGCTGCAGCCCTCAAGCTCTTCTACTATCATCATTCAAGAATGTCTTGATGATGGATCCCTGTTGGGATTTGAAATGTCTATAAAAAATTGTTATTACTGTGGGTTCTCCGGTTAATAAATTGAAAGATATAAACCATAGGTGTCTTAAATCATGAATCATTTCCCTATGTGGAGGGGATACATGGAGTGAAATCATTTTACTCGAAAAATTTAGGGTGAATATAGCAAGAAGAGTTGCAACTCTCAAGATCTTCTACTATCATTATTCAAGAATATCTTAATGATGGATCCCTATTGGGATTTGAAATGTTGATAAAAAATGGTTATTACTGTGGGTTCTCTGGTTAATAAATTAAAAAATGTATTTTAAACGTTACTATGCTTGATTGTGCGTAGTAAAAAGATTGTATATATGCTTTAATTGTGTGTGTGTCACAATGTGACTTGTAGATTTTTTATTTAGTTAGTAATTCACTTTGCATTTATTGTAGATGTTGGAATCTTTGGAAACATTTTTTGGTTATGCCGATGGTTCTAGTCGTAGTATGCAAAACCTATCTTGTGCAACATGGGCCATATTCTTTCCAAGTGACGAGTTAGTGAGTTTTTAAGGGATTTGTATCGGTCGTTCTACAAACAATATTGGTGAGTATAGCACATTGATTGAACTCCTCTCTAATGCCATTTCACATGGCATTCATTGAAACATCATTAGGATAGACTCAAAACTTGTTGTAATACAACTTACGAATGTTTATACCATCTGAAATCCAACTATTCATCGTATGTTCCTTAGAGTTCATCTCTTGGAAATACATATTGATTACATTCAATATCAACACATTTCCAGAAAATTTAACACACTGACTAATTCTTTAGCAAGCTATGTGTTAAACAGACATTTATGACATATTTAAAAAGTAAATTTTCAATTCACATCAACAGTTGAATAATATTACACATAACCATATAGAAACACAGAAAGTAAAATAGATAGATGTTCAAAGTTTTCACAAAAATTTGTGTCCAAGAAATGTTGGTCATCTAACTTCAAAACCTCAAAATGCATATAGTAAATCATTCTAAGTAGATCTAATGATGCTCATGATAACAGGTCACTGCCTGAGCTATCATGCGCAAAAGCCTCATCCAACGGCTAGGTACACCAATAGTATGGTGTTGTAGTCTCATAGATAACTCCTCGATCCGTACATCTAGTATAACGAGGGTTAACCCCTCTATAAATCTCTTAATGTCTTGGCCAGATCGAAATCCTGGATAACTTCTCTTCCAACATTTCTCCTCACTGGTTCACCCATCTCTTGTTGATGACCCATTGGTCGAATAGTGCCAACATCTGTATGCATGAGAAGATTTTTAGTTTAGTCTTGGAAACATCAAAAAACACAAAAGCATGTAAAAACTCAAAGAATAAAAATACATGGTCAAGATAGTTTACCCATAGCACCTTATTGAGCACCCATTGGTAATCTCAAATCTGGATCTCCAAAAAAATCCATCCTTGCATATGGATGATCCTCGATGACAATATGTTGTCAATAGAGTCAATTGAAGAATGCAATAGAAAATGAGATTGATGACTGACCAACATATCTAGCCATCAACTTGACCCATCTCTGCATCCATAGATCTCTAGGACCAGTTAAACTCAGTGACACATGTTGAGGTTGCATCAAGGGAATTCTCTCTAAAGTAAAAGAAATCAAGATCAAACCATAGCCAAAAAAATTTGTCTTACTGGTCTTTACTTTAATCAGATGCTCTTTCATCAAAGAATGTACTACCTCACACCAGTTGAATATATTTTTATTGCTAATGGAAAACCAGTTTCCTAAATTGCTCACAGGTTTTCCATTAGCAATAAAAATTCTACTAGCCTGTATGGATTCTCTATTTAACAGTTGAATATAGTTTTCTCAAGACACTCGAGCGCATACTACATGTATGATCTATTCTCCAGATGAAGTGTCACACTACCCGCCAACTTTGCAATAGTAAAGAGGATTGTTCGCAACAAAAAATCATGAACATCCCTGATGTTTATCTTCCCATCTTTGCTAGGTTGTGTACCTAGCCAGTAGAATTGTCAAATGTAGTCCCTCGCTGATTCACCCACACAGGCAGAACCTGAAAGAGATATGGGGGCACCACGTCTCAAAAATCCTATAAGAAAGTAAACATCATCGATCAATATAGGAAGCACTTTGTCCCCTATGTGAAAATCCTGTTCCGTTGGATCCCATGAATGAACCAAGAACTGTAATAGTTCTAATTGTTGCCTCATCTCGGATAACCTGAAATATTTGAGCAACCCAAAGTATCTGAGGGCCTCAATAGTACCAGGATCATTTAGGGTAACCATATCTTGTTCTTCATTTTCTCTTTCACGCCAAGTGATATCCATTCTGATTCGATCAAAGTCTGAAATCACACCATAGGCTTAGTTAGGATCTATTTTATTCAAAAACTGAAGAGATTTTGGGTAAGGATGATGAAACAATTTTTTAAACTGCACCCAACTCAACCCTGGTCTTGAGGCAGTGCATTGCAGAGTAGTTCCCCTTCTGCTTGACTGCACTGCGTCACAATTTTTATGCATTTGGGTGCGATGATCCCAGGGCATGGAATATTTTCCCTAGGGACCCCAAAACCCTAAAAAACTAGCCTGAAATTGAAAAATAATGACCTTAAATGAAAGAGAAGAGGTAGATCTCCTGCCTGGTCCCAACGGCATGAAGAATGATCCATAGAATATCCCGCAATCAGTCGTTGAAGTTTGACGTAAAAACTAGTTCAAAGCACAAAACTAAATGGTAAATATCAAATGGTAAAAATGACTTGGTAGATTCTTTGTTTTATTTATATTTCATGTTCATTAAATGGATAAACTATAGTTTTTACCTATTTTTACCAATGAAATAGGTATTTTTAATCCATTTGGTGGTCCTTTGAGCAGGTTTATAGCTGACATAGTGAATTTGACATGCATGATCGTAAATTGTACTTTTGACCACAAAGCATACTTTTATCTCTTTTTCGAGCTCTCTTAAACATCGAAAAAGGAACCCCCATGGAGTCATCTTTAAGCTCTTTTCAGACTCTTGAAATATGAAAATATTGTCGAGCGCCTGTCGTTGTCAACTCATAAACGGATTGGAAACGAAATCTGCTCAGTATAAGTTTAACCCTTTTCCGGAATGAGATAGATTACTTATGAAAAAGGAATACATTGATCAAACATGGTCAATAGGTTCTCTCTTGCATTATTTTACACTTTTTTCAGACTTGAGAGACAAATTTATGAAAAACAACTTGTGGAGGTTTTTATGTCCCTTTTCAAACTCTCTAAACATGAAAAGGACTGAGTTCTCATTGTCGCTAAACTCGTTAAAACATCAAATAGCGACAAACTTGTCCATCATGACAAGACTGAGTTTCACCTTCGCTAGAATCATTAAAACATTACATAGCGATGGATTAACTCGAAGGGTGGAATTATACTACAAGCATATGTTATCCTCCTCAAGCTTTTTAAAAAAAAGAGGTATTGATCATCAATGACTGGGGAAAATGGGAAAAGGGATAAATCACTTTATGGTAGCAAGTCACTCTTGAACATGACACTTTCACTTCATTTCTATGACTATTTGGGTTGGGTTATCTGCTTGATGGTTATAATACCTATAGTCTATCACACCATCCATCACTTTGGTTTTGGGTCAATGCTTCCAATTGATTCAGTGTCACCGAGGTGTTCAAGAGAAGTCACTCAGTAAAATTCATCCTTTGCAATACTTATAAACCTTCATTTTCATGACTGCCATGCCTGAACATTGTGTCGTCAATCACATTCTATCATCAAAAAATCATTACACTCGTTTCGTTTCATTGATGGTGGATACATCTAGGCCCTCCCGCGATGAGTCACTTCTTGTCGACATCAGCACATTATCCAAGAATTTGACTTAGAAACACCCTTCTAGTACCTTGAGGCTTGCATACATCAATGGCAAGTTTCTTCCTTCCGGCGACAGGTTGACATCACAGGCATTCGACCGAAAGACCTTGTATGGTGTTCAACATCAAAATATCTATTCACACCATGTAATATGTACTTTAGTAGATTGAGAATCATTATCATTATCGGTGATTTCTCTCGCGTCTATTAATGGCTTACATATTTGGTTGGTAATCAAACCTTGTCTTCCCGTGTTCGACTTCAGATCACATTTTCACATGGTTAGACTTGTACTTCATCAAATGATTGGATGAGTTACAAAACCCTGGATCTAGTTTCACCCATCCAAGCTGCGATTTCAGGAGCGTACTAAATCATCTGTATGATGGATTTACACAGATGGTCAACCTATCATGGGTCTATATTTGTAGACGACTATTTGATTTATGTACATATACTGAAAAGTTTATATGATGAGCATGGGAATGCCTTCCCTCAAGAATTCATCAAAAATTCAAAGATATCATGATATTATGTATTGTAATTGATGCAAGTCACCGTCTGCTTCAGATCCTCCTCATCATATCATAAAGCATAACGCTCAACATTATCATTTTCGACTTCATGCTCTAGGGGGCAGCTGTTACAGGTCTATTTCGGCACATCACTCGCGATGATCAGATCAGTACAATGAGGACTCATGAAACCCTAATTCAGTTGCTACATGTCATAGATAAGTCATCATATTGAATGTTTTCATCCATGAAAGTTTCCTAGCTTGAAACCCTACTGAAATGCCTCCTTGAGACACCAGTGAAACGTTGGTTAAGGGAAACTGCTCTACATAGTAAGTAGGCCCATTCGTACCTACATTATAGTGCACTTAGGCCCACTTATACCTGTGTTGGGCGAGAATAAGCGAAATTAGCATAGGATTTTTGGAATATTCCTTGATTCTAGAGCATTCTAGAAGGATGCCTAGTTCCTATCTCATCCTATGAGCTCATTTTTGGATAGGCTATAGATCATTCAACCCTCTATCATGTCATCCCTTTCTCCATGGAAACTAAATCCAATTATGGAAAACCATTCAATGCCCAAGTTATGACAAAACCATTGTGTTTCCCTATAAATTGACCACTCATCATAGTGATCTGGGGGCTAGAACTTGGATTGTAGAGAAATACAGTTGGTTTGAGACTTGAAATCATTGTCAAGTAATGTTATTCTATTGGATTGATGTGCTATTGGTGTGATGAGGGTTTGGACTAAGCTGAATGAGTGACACAGGATCGAACCACATTGGGTGTAACTTCTCCTTCTATTAATCAATAAAGTTGTTTCTTCCTTTTCCCATATTATTGTCTATATCTATGATGAATGTATGTTCAACTTTTGTCGATTCCATTTGTTTACAATAGATAGATCATATTCTTTGATTGATGTCATCTTCTATTTACGTTGGCAGGTACCAATTGAGCGAATTCAGTTTGAGAGGGAGCGACGGGAGTAATTCAAAGGAGATCAAACGAAGTGAAGGATCACAAGTAGGTTCCTTTATCTCACCTGTCTATTGTAGGAAAAGGTTAAACATCTTTAATTTTGTTGTTCTAAGTGTAACTACCCATTTAGGGAAGATATACTTATCCATAGGTATAAATTCCATATAACACCAGTGTTGTCCAATGCTCCTTTCTTGGTGTTGACATAAACCTGATCAATACTCCCATTGGACGTGCAATGTATGGTCTAGTACAGACCATTGCATACATCAAGCTACTGACTACACTTTTGTATGGAACACATGACATGTCCTCTTCCACTTCTTCTATCTTCGGATACTGTTCAATAGATAACTTTGCACCTATAGAAATAGGAAAGAATATAACACACACCCAACACTATGAGATAATTGAGTATGAAGATAAGAAAATAATTGCGTCCAAAAATTTCCAGTGAAAATGGGATCTCTGTCACTTACTATAATCTTTCGATTTCCATGAAGCTTTTGAATTGTTTCCATTAATGAAATAGAAACTGTGCCATCTTTAAAAGTATGAGATAATGCACAAAAGAGTGCAAACTTGGTAATTCTATGAACTACCACTATGCTGACACTCTTTCCTTCAGACTTGCGTAAACTTGTGATAAAATCCATTGATCTCTCCTCCCAATTCTGACTTGGAATGACTAAAGGTTGTAGAAGACCCGGGGTCTAAACTATCTCAACTTTATGTTTTTGGCAAACCAAACATTCTACCAAAAATTTATGAATATCAGATTTAAGGCCATCCCAAAAAAACTCCTTCTTGACCCTATGGTAAGTTTTTAAAAATCCCGAGTGCCCTCCTAAGGCAGAGGTGTGTAATTCAAAAATATTTTTTTCTTTGAGTTTGGAATTCTTACAAAAATATAAGAAATATTTATACCATGATGAATCATTTTTCCATCTAAATGTATCAGATGTACTCAGATCTTGCTATAACTTTTGAATGAGTGACAACACCTCTTCATCATTATTCCATTCATCCCTTACCTCAGTTATCCACTTAGGTTGGATAATAGAAATGGAACAAAGAAATTCTTCTACATCCCCATCCTTTCTTGAGAGTGCATCTGCAACAAAATTTTGCTTCCCTTTTTTGCAGACAATTTCAAAGTCATAAACCAACTTCTTTGTGACCCATTTTTGTTTATTTTTCGAAGATAATATTTGTTCCAAATTGTATTTAATACTATCATGATCTTTTTTACCCTAAAGTGTCTTCCAATTAGGTAAGGTCGCCATTTCTTTAGTGAATGTAGTATTACCAACATTTCCTTTTCATAAATAGGTTTGTTTAAATACTTTTCTTTGATTGTAATACTTCCAAAATAAATGGGTCTTCCTTCTTGCATTAAAACAACACCAATTCCATTTCATGAAGTATCACATTACACAATAAAAGTTTTTTGTGAAGTTTGGTGTAGCTAAGACTGGTGCTTGAAAAATTGTCTCTTTAAGATGTTCAAAGGCCTTCATTGCTTTTGGAGTCTAAGAAAATGCATCTTTCTTCAGTAATGATGTTCGATGTGCCACTATTCTATGATAATTATTAACAAAATTGCGATAATAGTTCGGCAACCCGAGAAATCCTTGAAGATGCTTTATGGTTGTGGGTATTTTCCATTTCTTAATGGATTTAATTTTGTTAAGGTATATCTTAACACCCTCATGAGATAGAGTATGACCCAAATATTCCACCCCATGTACTCCAAAGAAACATTTGGAGGTTTTTTCATATAATTGTTTCTCTGCAAATAGTTTGAGCACTATGTCAACATGTTGAACATGATCCTTCCAAGAATTGATGTAGATTAGTGTATCATCAAAAAAATATTAACACAAATTTTCTAAGGAGGGGTTTGAAAATTGAATTCATCAAACCTTGAAATGTGGAAGGTGTGTTGTTAGGGCCGAAAGGCATGACCAAAAAATTATAATGACCCTCATGTGTTATGAATGTTATTTTCAAAATGTCTTTAGTCTTCATTCTATTTAATGATATCTTTAATGAATATCCAACTTGGTTAAGTAAATTTCTCCATGCAATTCATTCAACAATTCATCAATGATAGGAATGGGAAGTTTATCTTTAATAATGATCTTGTTGAGCTCCCTATAATTTTGACTCATAGGCCATGATCCATCCTTCTTGTGCACCAATACTACTGGAGCAAAGAAAAACTTTAACTAGGTTGAATTATACCAACCTCTAACATTTCTGAAACCATTTGTTCAATTTCATGTTTTTGGGCATAAGGATATTTGTAAGGCTTGATGTCTGGAGGAACACTTCTATCAAGTGAATCACATGATCATGATCAAGAAAAGGTGGAAGGACTTTGGCAGTCTCAAACACATTGGAATGACTATTCAATACTTTTTGGAGATATGGAGAAATAGATGATTTCGAAGTTTGAACCCCTAGTGAGCATAATCATGCAATTACACCTCATTTTTACCTCTTCAAAAGCTTTATCATTCCATTAGAGCTGATTATATTTCATGGTTATTTGGTGACATCCTTTAATTCAACTTCTTTTCCTTCACAAAAATATTTCAAGAAGAGTTCTTGAAAATTGAAATCTATCATCCCCAAAGATTATAACCATTGGACTCCTAGTACAACATCAACCCCACTCATTGGAATGGAAAGCATTGGAATATTCAATAGATATTCCCCCTTGATTAGTTTGGTATTATGACACTGTTTGGAGAAATTTATAGTTACGCAATTTGCAGCCATTACTTGACACTTTGGTGTTGGATATAGGAAGAAATTCAATTCCTTGGCTATCGAACGAATAAAATTATGGGTACTACCTGAATCAATCAACACTATTACCTTTTTCTTTTTGATATATCCTTCTATATTGAGAGTTTGTAGTGTGGTAATTCTTACCAATGCATTACAATATATGATCGAATTAATTTCTTCTTTCTCTGGGATTGGTTCCTGGTGTATATCCTTCGCTTTGATGTTTCTTATTCCTTTTCTTCCTCCTCTTCACAATCTATGTAGAATAATTTCTTCTCAGCACACTTATGACCTTTAGTGTATTTTCTATCACAACTGTAACAAATCCCTTTTTCTGCTTTTTGCTCCAATTGTTGTAGCGTTAACCTTGTTGTTTTTGGAAGACTAAGAGAAACAACACTTCAATATTTATAGTTGTGAGTGTTCAACTTCCTTGTTGCCATAATTTTGTTTTCAAATTTTCTTGCCACCGTGAATGCCTTCTCCAAATAATTAGGTTCCCAAAGGCAAACCTCATGTTGGATGCTATCTTTTAAACTCATTATTGAGACATCAATCCATGCTCATCTAGATTATCAATTACCCTAGAATTAAATCTTTGCAAGTCTTCAATGTGCTTTACCATTGAAACATTTTGTTTGAGATTTATAAACTGGATAAATAAGGTGCCTCTCTTTGTATCTTCATAATGCGATATCATTTCCTCCATAGAAATTGAGCAGGTGACAAGTCGTTTATGAGAAAAAAATGATCTATACCATACAAATTGATTCAGTTCTAAATATAAATATGAAATAGATAGCTTTTGTGAGGGTTTCACATAATGTAGATCAAAATATTGCTCCATATGTAGTATCCATGTTACCGGATCCTTGCCATCAAAATTCCTCATATCTGTCTTCGAAATGTGGTGGTTCTTACAACCCACATTAGATTCTCCAAAATTGTAATTCATATTCCTTTTTTCCTCATCATGATTTTCATGGATTATCTTGTCACCACTAGGAAGCCTTTCTTCTAGAAAATTTGCCAAACCTTCCTTCAACCCCTCTATCTTGACATTCATCATTGCTTCCATGTATACTTTTAAACCATCATTCAAAAATACCACATCCCTTTCTATGCCATATATCTTAATTTCCATGTCCATTTTTATGCCATCTATCTTAATATTCATCATGGCTTCCAATTCATTTTTTGTTAGTTTTTGCGAGAGCAAAATTTTTTGCACTTTATCTCGTAAATTTGATATATCATGGTGCATTTCTTCCTTTTCTTCATGCGTCATAGAAGAGATTTCTGATTTATTACTAGGTGTGTCAAATTTTTTGTTTCGAGGCATTTTGGAACCAAACAGTTATAGATATGCTTTAAAATTTCGAATGAATCAATTCAAATTGATTTCTCAAACGAAAGTTATGCAATTAAAAGAAAAGAAATATGCACATTTTTATTGCTTTTTAAGAGCTTGATATTTCAAATATTGTAGATTTTTATTCCAATCTCTAAGATCTAAAATTACTCCCTATGCTAACCCTATGAGTCTTATTTCTATTACCACAAGTCAGACCAATGTTGGATTCTTCAAGGTAAAGGTATGCCCAATCGCCCACGATCACCTGATTATAGAATTGTTCAGTAGACCAAAATTGTACAGAGTGCCATGTCATTGTTTTGACCTTATGCCCTAAAATTATTACAGGAAAAACTACAGTGTGTGAACTTTCATCCACTATTTACAACATTCAAATACGATGCCTAAAATGAAAGTTATGACAATGTTTCCGAGGTCACCAGTATGAGGCAGAATTCTGGATCCTTCAAAAAGCCTAATTTCCTCAGATCATATCTCCGAAAATATAGCAAACCAACATCTGAAAATTTTACACAAATTGCACCAATATTTCAGCTCTACATGGTAAAAATTTCATCTTTTAAATCATCGTATAAAAAAATATACAGTGAAAATTCCAAGATGACCTATTTGAGGAAGGAAAACCATAGAATCCAAAGCTCTAATACCAAATTTTGTGCAACCAGCTCACAAATAGATAGATAAATTACTTGAAAATTATCCTCCTTGAGGGGGGAACCTCCTTTAAATTACATAAATAAACAATTCTTGGATAATACAAATGATAATACCTCTTTTATATATATAGGAGTGTAAGGGGTCACAATATAATTAGAGCCTACATAACAATAATAATGTAAGGGGACAACATTAACAATAGTGGGCTTTTATGGGGCACAACAATAACAATATGGGGGCTACATGGGCACAACAATAAAAATATGGGTGATACACTAGTATTATAGGGACCTAAATAAAATTAGTCTACTACTTCGCAAGAACCTATTTATGATGTTGTTGTTACATAAGAATCAACAATTGAAACAAGGTAGACTGGAATTCATGTGGCTATTTCTCCACAAGAACCAAATGGTGATGTTGTTGTTACATAAGAAATAGTAATTGAGATAGAGCGATAGGATGAGAAAACAGATCAAGAAGAGATTGCTAAGTCTTGGGATGTAAGAACATATGTAGTAACTCGGCAAAAATTTGAAGAATCATTGAGAACAACATTTCTTCGCGGAGAAGTGGAAAATGGAAGACGTTAGAAGTTTTTACCAAGGGAAAAGTTACTTTCTTGGAATAGCGTGAGGATATGGTCAAAAATATTATGAAGGAATGGGCTGAAAATTTGAGAATTCAAGCTTTTATAAAAGTTCAAAAAGGGAGGAACCATGCAATAGTGCAAGTAAAATAATTGCAGGGAGAGGTGAAATGGTTATAGCAAGAGAAGGATTTCACTCTGAACTTATTAGATATGGTGCACTATGCGGTAGGCTCCCTTATCCATATTATATGTTATATCTGCAAGAGAAACATTTCCTCTTTCAATTGAAAAATCTTAAGGAAAAGTAGCCATATAATACAAGTGAAATTAGAGATTTTTTGGAAACCTTTTAGAGTCCTAAGTTCTTATAGAAACATTTGTTGTGTGAGATGTATTTGCATGACCTTGCCTATTTTAGAGACCCATCTTTTAGTTTCACACCTTATGTGGGGGATGTTCAATTGAGGGCTATTGTATAATTTGTTCAAAACCACGTAGGTTGGAAGGCTACATATGACACGATAACATCCAATTAGGGGCAAGTAAAGTTTTTCATAAGAAATGAGCTCAAATCGGTTGAAGTTGTTGCACATAAATACAATAAGATATCATGATTTCCAACCACCAAAACATTGATAATGGACTATCGAGCTTCAATCTTTTAAGCATGCCTCAAGAATATATAGGGGTCGAAATCTAGTGCTTTAGGAGGGAGTAAATTAAGATGGGATATTTGTCGATAGGAGTTGAAAGAAGAGGACCCCTATTGTTACCAAAGCTTTATTCAAGCTCTCTCTTGGGTTCATCAATATGTGGACTATATTAAGAGAGGCAGAACACGATGGATTATACTTAGATTTAAGTTTCCTCTTATTTGGCTTCCAACCTATTAATATCAACAACAATACCATCTTTGATAAAATTTGGCAAGCGAAGTTGGTCCTTTCCTGAGGTATATGGGCAGAGGATAGGATATTGCAAGATATTATTTTATCATGTTATGAACCAACCATAAGGGTTTGCTTGAGGACATGTAGATGCTTTTTAAGCTAGGGGGAGATGTTGGGCCATGGAACTGTCATCTTTTTGCATCTATTTTCCTATTTATTTTTCATCCTTTTTGACCTACCAGACCACATTTTACCATTATGACAACCTTTATTCACCTAAGTGTGTCCTTTTCATATGTCAGTTTATTAGTCTAATTCTTCTTTTAATTTGACATAAGAACTTTTAATTTGGGTGTTTTTTATCATAAATATAATATATGGGTTGTTTCAAGTTTTAGTGGTCTCTTGAAGTTGTTATTATATGATTGCATTTTTAGTTACCTTCGTTAATTTGAAACAAAGGCTCTGTGAGTTGTTGTTGACACACAAACAGTTCAACTTTTGCATGTTGTCATTTTCTAATAAGTCATATGGAGCGGATCCAAGAGTGCATCAAGTAAAATCTCGTTCAGCCACCGAGAGATATTCATGGAGCATACATATCAGTTAGTTGAGATTATTTGTAAAATCATTGTCATTAAGGGAAATTGTTACAACTTCACCCATACCATGGAAATTGTTTTTTAATTATTAAATATCTTGTTATTTTAAGTTCATGTGAGAATCAAAAAGTTCTCATGATGATCTTCTTGTTGTATTAAAAAATTATAAATGGGAGAACAATCTTCCCACAAGGGAATTGAAGATGTTAGAAATGATAGGATTTGAAAGAAGGGGAAAGAATAAAAGCTTTGTAATCCTAATGTTCTATTAATATAAACCTCAACCTTGTGGAATTACATCTTTCTTTGAGTACCCAATGTGTTATTAAGTGCCAGAACCCTTGCTGAGGATGAAGGGCTATCCTTCTTAGCAAGGATAATTGGTTAGTTGGAGTATAGTAATTATTTCCATTAATTATTCTTAATTATGTCATTATTGTTACTATGAATTTTATTTATGAGTTATTGACTCTAGAGACATTTTGAATGGTGTGATAGCATAGGTTGTGGACTGGTCCCTCATATTAGCGTAGCAGCCAGTTATTTACTTTTATATTACAAATTGGATTTCACTTTCTTTGAATGTGTGCGTTCAACATTTGATTGAGTGGGTTATAGTAGTGTTCCTTCTGAGAGAGAATGACAATGTAAAATAACGGTTCATTCTACAATTGTTTGACCCTTTTCTAGTTTTGTTGAGGAGTGTAAGAAGTTGATATGCGTAATGAAACCATGTCGCTAAGCCCAATTGAGCTCCCATAGCAATCAATATTTTTGGCTTGCGTGGAAAATCCAAATCCATTATCACCAATTGTATGGTTTGATCGTTCGTTAGAATATGGTACTTCCTCTGATACTTTTTCACGTACATTTTCTACTCATGAAGGAATTATGCAATCAATGATTACAGAAGAAGAACCATGGGAAAATCATCATCATCAATCCCATCTTCTAGATCACATAGAAGATATTCCAAATGAACTAAATCACCCTTCAGTCATTGATTTCCTTTAGAATTCTATATTTATGGACATAATTGATTCCGAATGAAACTTATCAAACATCAAAGAAACCATTTCTATCGATATTTTGACCAAACCTGGAATTGTAGAAAACATCCATGTTGGCAAATCTTGTTCTCCATTGGAACTTGAAACTTATTGTGCTCTTTTTCGTGAAATCCGTGATATATTTGCTTGGTCATATGAGGAAATGTGAGGTATTGATTCTAGTATAGTTGAACATAATATTAAAATGTATCTTGATGTCAAACCAGTATGACAGTGCCTCCGTCATGTTCATCTGAAGAAGGCTTCTTCCATAAAAGTAGAAGTCGAAAAACTTTTGCATGTTGGTTTAATATACCCTATTGCTCTTACCGATTGGGTTTCCAGTATTGTTCTTGTCATGAAGAAATAAGGAACAATACAAGTGTTTGTTGCTTTTAGGGATCTTAATCATGTTTGTCCAAAAGACAACTATCCTACTCCCTTTATCAAACAGATAATTGATGAATGTGCCAGATGTTAAATATTTTCATTATGGATGGCTTTTCTAGCAGATAAATATCCGCCCAGATGACCAATATAAAACTACCTTTATTTGTCCCTAGGGCACATTTGCATATAGGAAACTCCCTTTTGGTTTGAAAAACGTTGGGGAAACTTTTTAGAGGGCAATTAATTGTGCCTTCCACAACATCAAACACATTGTTCAACCCTATCTATATGATTTACCTGCTCATTCACGGAAATGGGCTGATCACCCGCAACATTTGAGAGCCATATTTTTATCATACCGTCACTACAAAATGCAACTCAATCCACATAAATGTGTGTTTTGTGTCAGTTCTCATCATTTTCTTGGTTTCGTAGTGTCTAAAGAAGGAATTTGACTCGACCCATTAAAGGTTAAGGAAATTCTTCATCTTCCTCCACCTTCCAATTTACTTCAGTTACAGACACTCCAAGGGAATGCTAACTTTCTATGGAGATTCATTCCTGACTATGCCGAAATGGGTAAAGGATTTAATCATATTTTAAAAAAGGGAATTCCCTTCCATTGGGACCAAGTTGTACAAGCTTCCTTTGATGCTCTCAAAGATACTTTAATCTGAGCATCATTAATGTATACCCCTAATTATCAAAACGACTATTTCCTATATGTCGCCACTGCGTATACAACCATTGCTATGGTTTTATTCCAAGAAGAAGATGTGATTGAACATCCAATTTATTATTTGAGTGGTAATCTTAATGACATAGAAGTTAATTATTCTTACATTGAGAAGCTAGCTTTGGATACCATTCAAGTTGTATAGAGATTTCACCATTATATCCTGCTTCAAAAGACCACTGTCATTTCGGATTGCGATCCTATGAAATATATCTTGTCACGTCAATTGCTGGAGGCTAAATATTCAAAATGTATCATCATTTTGCAAGAATTTTTTTTGGAATTCATCAAATCCAAGTCAAAGAAATCTCTAGTTTTTGTCGAGCTTCTTTGCGACCTTCCCTCTACCATCATCTACTCAATGACAAAACCATCAATTCCAGATGAGGCTCTGTTTCTGATCAAGTCATCTGAGCCTTGTTATGGAGATATATTGATCTATCTCCAAACCCAAAATTTCTGGCCCGATATCTCTTGTTCACAACAATGATGTATTGGATATCAAGCTGAATATTATCTAATCATTGGCAACACCCTTTACCATCGCAGTAGCGATATAATTTTATGGAGGTGCCTTACACATGATGAAGTCGAGAAAGTTTTGAATCATTGCCATTTTCGTGCTTGTGGTGGACATTTATTTGGTTGTGCTAGCACACAAAAGATTCTCCGTGTTGGTTACTTATGGCCAACCATGTTTAATGATTGCATTAATGTTGTTAGAAGTTGTCATTCATGCTAGATTTTTTACCATAAAACTCAATTACCACCTGCACCATTGCATCCTATCATCGGCGTTTTACTATTTGCAATATGGGGTATTTATTTCATGACATGTAACCCTCCCTCGGCCGGGCGACATGGGTATATTATTGTCACCATTTACTATTTTAAGAAATGGGCCATGGTGATGCCTACATTAAACAACAGTGGTGAGACAACTACACTTTTTTTCTTCAACCATGTGGTTGCAAGGTTTGGTGTACCACAAGCTATAGTTACAGATCATTGTTCGAATTTTCACAATCACATCATGACTAAATTAAATGCCAAGATAGGACTTTCACATGATAGTTCTTCTCGTTACTATCCATGGGCTAATGGGAAAGTTGAAGCCATCAACAAAATCCTTAAGCGAATGCTTCAACAAATGATAGGATTTCATAAATGAAACTAGAATTTGATCCTCTACTCAGCTTTGTGGACTTACAGAACCTCAGTAAGAATCGCAACTAGATTCATACCTTTCCAATTGGTGTATGGTAAGGAGGCAATTTTGCCAATACAATGTGAAGTTTCATCACTAAAACTCGCAATTAACTTGTTACCTGACACTTCTCATGAGGAAGCACATTTCTTAGAACTCATCCATCTAGATGAAACACGTCATGAAGCCGCATTGGCCAACGAATCACATAAGAAATGAATTAAGGCACAATATGACCACAATGTCAAACCTCGCATATTCTAAGAAGGAGACGTGCTCTTGATTTATGATTAGGAAGGAGATAAATTAGGAGCAGGAAAATTTGAACCACTATGGATGGGCCTCTATATTGTCAAGCATGTTTTTGCAAAAGGCGCTTAGGATGATGGAATTTCATTGTCACAGCCCTGAAACAGGTTGTATCTTAAACATTACTATGCTTGATTGTGCGTAGTAAAAAGATTGTATATATGCTTTAATTGTGTGTGTGTCACAATGTGACTTGTAGATTTTTCATTTTGTTAGTAATTCTCTTTTCATTTATTGTAGATGTTGGAATCTTTGGAACCATTTTTTGGTTATGCCAATTGTTCTAGTCGTAGTACGCAGAACCTATCTTCTGTAGCATGGGCCATATTCTTTCCAAGTGGCTAGTTAGTGGGTTTTCGAGGGATTTGTATCAGTCGTTCTACAAACAATATCGTGAGTATATCACATTGATCGAACTCCTCTCTGATTCCATTTCACTTGGCATTCACTGAATCATCATTAGGATAGACTCAGAACTTGTCGTACTACAACTTACGAATGTTTATACCATCTGAAATCTAACTATTCATCCTATGTTCCTTATAGTTCGTCTCTTGGAAATACATATTGATTACATTCAATATCAACACATTTCTAGAAAATTTAACACATTGACTAATTCTTTAGAAAAATATGTGTTAAACAGACATTTACGACATATTTAAAAAGTAAATTTTCAATTCACATCAACAGTTGAATAATATTACACATAACCATATAGAAACACTGAAAGTAAAATAGATAGATGTTCAAAGTTTTCACAAAAAATTGTGTCCAAGACATGTTGGTCATCTAACCTCAAAACCTCAAAATGCATATAGTAAATCATCCTAAGTAGATCTAATGATGCTCATGATAACAAGTCACTACCTGAGCTATCATGCGCAAAAGCCTCATCCAACGGCTAGGTACACTAATAGTATGGTGTTGTTGTCTCATCGATAACTCCTCGATCTGTACATCTAGTATAATGAGGGTTAACCCCTCTATATGATCCTACAAATCTCCCAGTGTCTTGGTCAGATCCAAATCCTGGATAACTTCTCTTCTAACATTTCTCCTCACTGGTTCACCCACCTCTTGTTGATGACCCATTGGTCGAATAGTGCCAACATCTGTATGCATGAGAACATTTTTAGTTTAGTCTTGGAAACATTCAAAAAACACAAAATCGTGTAAAAACTCAAAGAATAAAAATAAATGGTCAAGATAGTTTACCTATAGCACCTTATTGAGCACCCACTGGTAATCTCAAACCTGGATCTCCACAAAAATCCATCCTTGCATATGGATGATCCTCGATGACAATATGTTGTCAACAGAGTCAATTGAAGAATGCAGTAGAAAATGAGATTGATGACTGACCAGCATGTCTAGCCATCAACTCGACCCATCTCTGCATCCATAGATCTCTAGGACCAGTTAAACTCAGTGACACATTTTGAGGTTGCATCAAGGGAATTCTCTCCAAAGTAAAAGAAATCAAGATCGAACCATAGTCAAAAGAATTCGTCTTACTGGTCTTTACTTTAATCAGATGCTCTTTCATCAAAGAAAGTACTGCCTCACACCAATTGAATACAGTTGGTTCAAGACACTTGAGTGCACACTGCATGTATGATCTATTCTCCAGATGAAGTATCACACTACCTGCCAACTTTGCAATAGTAAAGAGGATTGTTCGCAACGGAAAATCATGAACATCCCTGATGTTTATCTTCCCATATTTGCTAGGTTGTGTACCTATCCAACAGAATTGTTTAATGTAGTCCCTCACTAATTCACCCCCACAAGTAGAACCTGAAAGAGATATGGGGGCACCACGTCTCGACAATCCTATAAGAAAGTAAATATCATCGATCAATATATGCAACACTTTTTCCCCTATGTGACAATCCTATTCCATTGGATCCCATGAATGAACCCAAAGTATCTGAGGGCCTCAACAGTACCAGGATCATTTAGGGTAACCATATCTTGTTCTTCATTTTCTCTTTCACGCCAAGTGATATCCATTCTGATTCGATCAAAGTCTGAAATCACACTATAGGATTAGTTAGGATCTATTTCATTCAAAAACTGAAGATATTTTGTGTAAGGATGATGAAACAATTTTTTAAAACGCACACAGCATGCCCCTGGTCTTGAGACAGTGCGTTGCAGAGCAGTTCCCCTTCTGCTTGACTGCATTGCATCACAATTTTTGATGCATTTGGGTTCGCTAATCCCAGGGCATGGTATATTTTCCCTAGGGACCCCAAAACCTTAAAAAATTAGCTTGAAATTGAACAATAATGACCTTAAATGAAAGAGAAGAGGTAGATCTCCTGCCTGGTCCCAATGCCATGTAGAATGATCCACAGAATATCCTGCAATCAGTCGCTGAAGTTTGACGTAAAAACTAGTTTAGATCACAAAACTAAATGGTAAATATCAAATGGTAAAAATGACTTGGTCAATTCTTGTTTTATTTATATTTCATGTTCATTAAATGAATAAACTATAGCTTTTACCTATTTTTACCAAAGAAACAGGTATGTTTAATCCATTTTGTGGTTCTTTGAGCAGGTTTATAGCTGACATAGTGAATTTGACGTGCATGATCATTATTGTACTTTTGACCACAGAGCATACTTTTATCTCTTTTTCGAACTCTGTTAAACATTGAAAAAGGAACCACCCTAGAGTCCTCTTTAAGCTCTTTTCAGACTCTTTAAATATGAAAATATTGTTGAGCGCTTGTCCTTCTCAACTCATAAACAGATTGGAAATGACATCTTCTCAGTATATGTTCAACCCTTTTTGGAATGAGATAGATTACTTACGAAAAAGGAATACGTTGATAAAACATGGTCAATAGGTTCTCTCTTGTATTATTTTACACTTTTTTCGGACTTGAGAAACAAATTTATGAAAAAAACTTGTGGAGTTTTTTTTTTCCCTTTTCAAACTCTCTAAACATGAAAAGGACTGATTTCTCATTGTCGTTAGACTCGTTAAAACATGAAATAGCAAAAAACTTGTCCATCATGACAAGACTGAGTTTCACCTTCGCTAGACTCATTAAAACATCACATAGCAATGGATTCACTCAAAGGGTGGAATTATACTACAAGCATATGTTATCCTCAAACTTGTTAAAAAAAAGAGGTATTGGTCATCAATGACTGTGGAAAATGGGAAAAGGGATAAATCACTTTATGGTAGCAAATCGCTCTTGAACATGACACTTTCACTTCATCTCTATGACTATTTGGGTTGGGTTATCTGCTTGATGGTTATAATACCCATGGTCTATCACACCATCCATAACTTTGGTTTTGGGTCAATGCTTCCAATTGATTCAGTGTCGCCGACATGTTCAAGAGAAGTCACTCAGTAAAATTCATCCTTTGCAATACTTATAAACCTTCATTTTCATGACTGCCATGCCTGAACATTGTGTCGTCAGTCACATTCTGTCATCAAAAAATCATTACACTCGTTTCGTTTCATTGGTGGGGGATACATCAAGGCCCTCCTGTGATGAGTCGCTTCTTGTCGACATCAGTGCATTATCCAAGAAGTTGACTTAGAAACACCCTTCTAGTACCTTGAGGCTTGCATACATCAATGGAAAGTTTCTTGTTTCTGGCGATAGGTTGACATCACAGGCATTTGACCGAAAGACCTTGTATGGTGTTCAACATAAAAAAATATATTCACACCATGCAGAATGTAATTTAGTACATTTAGAATCATTATCATTATCAGTCATTTCTCTTGCGTCTATTAACGTCTTACCTCATTGGTTATTAATTAGATAGTATCTTCCCATGTTCGACTTCAGATCACATTTTCACATGATTAGACTCATACTTGAGCGAACAATTGGATGAGATAGAAAACCCCGGATCTAGTTTCATCCATCCGGGCTACGATTTTAGGAGAGTACTAAATAATCTGTATGATGGCTTTACACAGATGGTCATCCTATCATGGGTCTATATTTGTAGACAAATATCTGATTTATGTACATGTACTAAAAAGTTTATATGTTGAGCATGGGAATGCCTTCCCTCAAGAAGTCACCAAAAATTCAAAGATATCATGATATTATGTATTGTAATTGATGCAAGTCACCATCTGCTTTAGATCCTTCTCATCATATCATAAAGCATATCACTCAACATTATCATTTTCGACTTCATGCTCTAGGGGGTAGCTGTTACAGGTCTATTTCGGCACATCACTCCCGATGATTAGATCAATAAAATGAGGACTCATGAAACCCTAATTCAGTTTCTACATGCCTTAGATAAGTCATTATATTGAATGTTTTCATCCATGAAAGTTTCCTAGCTTGAAACCCTACTGAAATTCCTCCTTGAGACACCAGTGAAACCTTGGTCAAGGGCAACTGCTTTGCATAGAAGGTAGGCCAATTCATACGTACACTACATTGCACTTAGCCCCACTTATACCTACACTGGGTGAGAATAAGTGAAATTAGCATAGGATTCTAGGAATATTCCTTGATTCTAGAGCATTCTAGAAGGATGCCCGGCTCTTATCTCATCCTATGAGCTCGTTTTTTGATAGGATATGGATCATTCAACCCTCTATCCTCTCATCCCTTTCTCCATGGAAACTAACTCCAATTATGGAAAACCATTCAATGCCAAATTTATGACAAAACCATTGCATTTCCCTATAAATTGACCACTCACCATAGTGATCTGGGGGCTATAACTTGGATTCTAGAGAAATATTGTTGGTTTGAGAATTGAAATCATTGTCAAGGAATGTTATTCTGTTGGATTGATGTGCTATTGGTGTGATGAGTGTTTGGACTAAGCTAGATGAGTGACATGGGATCGAACCACATTAGGTGTAACTTCTCCTTCTATAAATCAATAAAGTTGTTTGTTCCTTTTCCCATATTCTTGTCTATATCTATGATGAATGTATGTTCAAATGTTGTCGATTCCATTTTTTTACAGTAGATAGATCATATTATTTGATTGATGCCATCTTCTATTTATGTTGGCAGGTACCAATTGAGCGAATTCAGTTTGAGGGGGGGCGACGGGAGCAATTCAAAGGAGATCAAACGAAGTGAAGGATCACAAGTAGGTTCCTTTATCTTACCTATCTATTGTAGGAAAAGGTTTAACATTTTTACTTATATTGTTCTAAGTGTAACTACCCATTTAGGAAAGATGTACTTATCCGTACGTATAAATTCCATATAACATCAGTGTTGTCCAATGCTCCTTTCTTGGTGTTGACATAAACCTGATCAATACTCCCATTGGATATGGTCTAGTACAGACCATTGCATACATCAGGTTACTGACTACATTTGTGTATGGAACAGGTGACATGTCCTCTTCCTCTTCTTCTATCTTGGGATATTGTTCAATAGATAACTTTGCACCTACAGAAATAGGAAAGAATATAACAAACACCCAACACTATGAGATAATTGGGTACGAAGATAAGAAAATAATTGCATCCAAAAATTTCCAGTGAAAATGGGATCTCTGTCACTTACTATAATCTTTCGATTTCCATGAAGCTTTTGAACTGTTTCCATAAATGCAGTAGAAAATGTGCCATCTTTAAAAGGATGAGATAATTCACAAAAGAGTGCAAACTTGGTAAGTCTATGAACTACCACCATGATGAGTGACATGGGATCGAACCACATTAGGTGTAACTTCTCCTTCTATAAATCAATAAAGTTGTTTGTTCCTTTTCCCATATTCTTGTCTATATCTATGATGAATGTATGTTCAAATGTTGTCGATTCCATTTGTTTACAGTAGATAGATCATATTCTTTGATTGATGTCATCTTCTGTTTACGTTGGCAGGTAACAATTGAGCGAATTCAGTTTGAGGGGGAGCGACGGGAGCAATTCAAAGGAGATCAAACGAAGTGAAGGATCACAAGTAGGTTCCTTTATCTTACCTATCTATTGTAGGAAAAGGTTTAACATTTTTACTTCTATTGTTCTAAGTGTAACTACCCATTTAGGGAAGATGTACTTATCCGTAGGTATAAATTCCATATAACATCAGTGTTGTCCAATGCTCCTTTCTTGGTGTTGACATAAACCTGATCAATACTCCCATTGGATATGGTCTAGTACAGACCATTGCATACATCAGGTTACTGACTACATTTGTGTATGGAACACGTGACATGTCCTCTTCCTCTTCTTCTATCTTGGGATACTGTTCAATAGATAACTTTGCACCTACAGAAATAGGAAAGAATATAACAAACACCCAACACTATGAGATAATTGAGTACAAAGATAAGAAAATAATTGCGTCCAAAAATTTCGAGTGAAAATGGGATCTCTGTCACTTACTATAATCTTTCGATTTCCATGAAGCTTTTGAATTGTTTCCATAAATGCAGTAGAAAATGTGCCATCTTTAAAAGGATGAGATAATGCACAAAAGAGTGAAAACTTGGTAAGTCTATGAACTACCACCATGATGACACTCTTTCCTTCAGACTTGGGTAAACTTGTCATAAAATCCATTGATCTCTCCTCCCAATTCTGAATTGGAATGACTAAAGGTTGTAGAAGACCCGGGGTCTTAACTGTCTCAACTTCATGTTTTTGGAAATCCAAACGTTCTACCAAAAATTTCTGAATATCAAATTTAAGGCCATCCCAAAATATTCCTTCTTGACCCTATGGTAAGTTTTTAAAAACCCTGAGTGCCCTCCTAAGGGAGAGGTGTGTAATTCAAAAATATTTTTTTCTTTGAGTTCAGAATTCTTACAAAGATATAAGAAATATTTGTACCATAATGAATCATTTTTCCATCTAAATGTATCAGGTGTACTCAAATCTTGCTATAACTTTTGAATGAGCGACCACACCTCTTCATCACTATTCCATTCATCCCTTTCTTCAGTTATCCACTTAGGTTGGATAATAGAAATGGAACAAAGAAATTCTTCTACATCCTCATCCTTTCTTGAGAGTGCATCTGCAACAACATTTTGCTTCCCTTTTTGTAGACGATTTGAAAGTCATAACCCAACATCTCTATGACCCATTTTGTTTATTTTTTGAAGATAATATTTGTTCAAAATTTTATTTAAGACTATCATGATCTTTTTTTACCCTGAAGTGACTTTGCATTAGGTAAGGTCACCACTTCTTTAGTAAATGTAGTATTACCAACATTTCCTTTTCATAAATAGGTTTGTTTAAATACTTTCCTTTGATTGAAATACTTCCAAAATAAATGGGTCTTCCTTCTTGCATTAAAACAACACCAATTCCATTTCATGAAGTATCACATTACACAATAAAAGTTCTTTGTGAAGTTTTGTGTAGCTAAGACTGGTGCTTGGCACATTGTCTCTTTAAGAGGTTCAAAGGCCTTCATTGCTTCTAGAGTCTAAGAAAATGCATCTTTCTTCAGTAATGATGTTCGATATGCCACCATTCTCTCATAATTCTTAACAAGCTTGGAACAATAGTTCGTCAACCCGAGAAATCCTCGAAGATGCTTTATGATTGTGGGTATTTTCCATTTCTTAATGGATTTAAGTTTGTTAAGGAATATCTTAACACCCTCATGAGATACTATTGACCCAAATATTCCATCGCATGTACTCCAAAGAAACATTTGGAGGTTTTTTCATATAATTGTTTCTCTGCAAATAGTTTGAGCACTATGTCAACATGTTGAACATGATCCTTCCAAGAATTGATGTAGATTAGGGTATCATCAAAAAAATACTAACAAAAATTTTCTAAGGAGGGGTTTGAAAATTGAATTCATAAAACCTTGAAATGTGGAAGGTGTGTTATTAGGGCCAAAAGGCATGACCAAAAATTTATAAATACCCTCATGTGTTAAGAATGCTATTCTTAGAATGTCTTCAGTCTTCATTCTATTTAATGATATCTTTAATGAATATCCAACTTGGTTAAGTAAATTTCTCCATGAAATTCATTCAACAATTCATCAATGATAGGAATGGGAAGTGTATCTTTAATAATGAGCTTGTTGAGCTCCCTATAATTTTGATGCATATGCCGCGATCCATCCTTCTTGTGCACCAATACTATTGGAGCAAAGAAAAATTTTAACTAGGTTGAATTATACAAACCTCTAACATTTCTGAAGCCATTTGTTCAATTTCACTTTTTTGGGCATAAGGATATCTGTAAGGCGTGATGTTTGGAGGAACACTTCTTGGAATCAATTGAATCACATGATCATGATCAAAAATAGGTGGAAGGACTTTGGGAGTCTCAAACACATTCGAATGACTATTCAATACCCTTTGAAGATATGGAGAAATAGATGATTTCGAAGTTTGAACCCCTAGTGAGCATAATCATGCAATTACACCTCATTTTTACCTCTTCAGAAGCTTTATCATTCCATTAGAGCTGATTATATTTCATGGTTATTCTGTGACATCCTTTAATTCAACTTCTTTTCCTTCACAAAAAAAATTCAAGAAGAGTTCTTGAAAATTGAAATCTATCATCCCCAAAGATTATAACCATTGGACTATTTAATATATATTCCCCCTTGGTCAGCTTGGTATTATGGCACTTTCTGGAGCAATTTATAGTTCCTCAATTTGCAGCCATTACTTGATACTTTGGTGTTGGATAGAGGAAGAAATTCAATTCCTTGGCTATCTTATAATGAAAAAAATTATGGGTACTACTTGAATCAATCAACACTATTACCTTTTTATTCCTGATATATCCTTCTATATTGAGAGTTTGGAGGTGTGGTAATTCTTGCCAATGCATTAAAAAATATGATCGAATTAATTTCTTCTTTCTCTCGGATTGGTTCCTAGTGTATATCCTTCGCTTTTGATGTTTCTTATTCCTTTTCTTCCACCTCTTCATAATCTACGTAGAATAATTTCTTCTCAGCACACTTATGGCCTTTAGTGTATTTTCTATCACAACTGTAACAAATCCATTTTTCTCCCTTTTGCTCCAATTGTTGTAGCGTTAACCTTGTAGTTTTTGGAAGACTAGGAGCAACAATGCTTCAATATTTATAGTTGTGAGTGTTCAACTTCCTTGTTGCCATAATTCTGTTTTCAAATTTTCTTCCCACTATGAATGCCTTCTCTAAAGAATTAGGTTCCCAGAGGCGAACCTCATGTTGGATGCTATCTTTTAAACTCGATATGAAGACATCAATCCATGCTCATCTAGATTATCAATTACCCTAGAATTAAGCTTTTGCAGGTCTTCAATGTGCTCTACCATTGAACCCTTTTGTTTGAGATTTATAAATTGGTAAAGAAGGTGCCTCTCTTTGTATCTTCATAATGTGATATCATTTCTTCCATAGAAATTAACCAGGCAACAAGTGGTTCATGATAAAAAACGATCTATACCATACAAACTGATTTCGTTCTAAATATAAATATGAAACACATAGCTTTTGTGAGGATTGCACATCATGTAGATCAAAATATTGCTCCATATGTAGTATCCAAGTTACCAGATCCTTGTCATCAAAATTCCTCATATCTGTCTTCAGAATGTGGTAGTTCTTAAAACCCACATTAGAGTCTCTAAAATTTTAATTGGTATTCCTTTTGTCCTCATCATGATTTTCATGGATTACCTTGTCACCACTAGGAAGTATTTCTTATAGAAACTTTGCCAAACCTTACTTCAACCCCTCTATCTTGACATTCATAATTGCTTCCATGTATAATTTTAAACCATCATTCAAAAATATCACATCCCTCTCTATACCATATATCTTTTTTGTGCCATCTATCTTAAAATTCATCATGGATTCCAATTCATTTTTTGTTACATTTTGCGAGAGTGAAATGTGTTGCACTTGATTTCGTAAATTTGATATATCATGGTGCATTTCTTTGTTTTCTTCATGCATCATAGAAGAGATTTTTGATTTCTTACTAGGTGCGTCAATTTTTTTGTTTCGAGGCATTTTGGAATCAAACAATTATAGCTATGCTTTAATATTTCCAATGAATCAATTCAAATTGATTTTTCAAACAAAAGTTATGCAAATTTTTAAAACAAATATGCACATTTTTCTTGATTTTTAAGAGCTTGATATTTCAAATATTGTAGATTTTTATTCCAATCTCTAAGATCTAAAATTTTTCCCTATGCTAAGCCTATGAGTCTTATTTCTATTACCACAAGTCAGGCCAAATTGGGATTCTTCAAGGTAAATGTATGCCCAATCTCCCATGATCACCGGATTATGGACTTGTTCAGTAAAACAAAATTGTACAGAGTGTCACCCCTAAAATTATTACAGGAAAACCTACAGTGTGTGAACTTTCATACACTATTTACAACATTCAAATACGATGCCTGAAATGAAAGTTATGACAATGTTTCTGAGGTCACTTGTATGAGGCAGAATTTTGGATCCTTCAAAAAGCCTAACTTCCTCAGATCGTATCTCCGAAAATATAGTGAACGAAGATCTGAAAATTTTACACGAATTGCACCAATATTTCAGATCCACATGATAAAAATTTCATCTTTTAAATCGTCGTATAAAGAAATCTATAGTGAAAATTCCAAGATGACCTATTTCAGGAAGCAAAACCATAGAATCCAAAGCTCTAATACCAAATTTAGTGCAACCAACTCACAAATATATAGATAAAATACTTAGAAATTATCCTCTTCGAGGGGGGAACCTCCTTTAAATTACATAAATGAACGATTCTTGGATAATACAAATGATAATACCTCCTTTATATATATAGGAGTGTAAGGGGTCACAATATAATTAGAGCCTACATACCAATAATAATGTAAGGGCACAACATTAACAATAGTGGGCTTTTATGGGGCACAACAATAACAATATGGGGGCTGCATGGCACAAAAACAAAAATACGGTTGATACACTAGTATTATAGGGGCCTAAAAAAAATAGTCTACTACTCCACAAGAACCTATTTATGATGTTGTTGTTACATAAGAATCAACAATTGAAACAAGGTAGACTGGAATTAATGTGAATGTTGCGCCACAAGAACCAATTGATGATGTTGTTGTTACACAAGAAATAGTAATTAAGATAGAGCGATAAGATGAGAAAACATATCAAGAAGAGATTGCTAAGTCTTGGGATGTAAGAACATATGTAGTAACTCGGCGAAAATTTGAAGAATCATTGAGAACAACATTTCTTTAGGGAGAAGTGGAAAATGGAAGACGTTAGAAGTTTTTACCAACGGCAAAGTTACTTTCTTGGAATAGCGTGAGGATTTGGCCAAAAATATTAAGAAGGAATGGGCTGAAAATTTTAGAATTCAAGCTTTTATAAAAGTTCAAAAAGGGAGGAACCAGGCAATAGTGCAAGTAAAATAATTGCAGGCAGAGATGAAATGGTTATAGCAAGAGAAGGATTCCGTCTATGAACTTATTAAATATGGTGCACTATGTGGTAGGCTCCCTTATCCATATTATATGTTATATCTGCAAGAGAAACATTTCCTCTTTCAATTGAAAATCTTAAAGAAAAGTAGCCATATAATACAAGTGAAATTAGAGATTTTTTGGAAACCTTTTAGAGTCCTAAGTTCTTATAGCAACATTTGTTTTGTGAGATGTATCTGCATGACCTTTCCTATTTTAGAGACCCATCTTTTAGATTCACACCTTATGTGATGGATGATCAATTGACCGCTATTGTAAAATCTGTTCAAAACCAAGTAGGTTGGAAGGCTGCATATGACACTATAACATCCAATTAGGGGCAAGTAAAGTTTTTCATAAGAAATGAGCTCGAATGAGTTGAAGTTGTTACACATAAATACAATAAGATATCGTGGTCTCCAACCACCAAAACATTGATAATGGACAATCGAGCTTCAATCTTCTAAAGATGCCTCAAGAATATATAGGGGACGAAATCTAGTGCTTTAGGAGGGAGTATATTAAGATGGGATCTTTGTCGATAGGAGTTGAAGTAAGAGGACCCTACTGTTATCAAAGCATTATTCAAGCCTCTTGGGTTGGTCAATATGTTGACTATATTAAGAGAAGCACAACATGATAGATTAGACTTAGATTTAAGTTTCCTCTTATTTGGCTTCCAACCTATTAGTATCAACAACAATACCATCTTTGATAAAATCTGGCAAGTGAAGTTGATCTTTTCCTGAGGTATATGGGCAGAGGATAGGATATTGCAAAATATTATTTTATCATGTTATGACCCAACCATAAGGGTCTACCTAAGGACATGTAGATTCTTTTTAAGCTAGGGGGAGATGTTGGGCCATGGAATTGTCATCTTTTTGCATCTATTTTCCTATTTATTTTTCGTCATTTTTGACCTACCATACCACATTTTACCATTATGACCACCTTTATTCACCTAAGTGTGTCCTTTTCCATATGTCAGTTTATTAGTCTAATTATTCTTTTAATTTGACATAAGAACTTTTAATTTGGGTGGTTTTTATCATAAACATAATATATGGGTTGTTTCAAGTTTTAGTGGTCTATTGAAGTTGTTGTTATATGATTGCATTTTTAGTTTCCTTCGTTAAATTGAAACAAAGGCTTTGTGATTTGTTGTTGACACACAAACAATTCAACTTTCACATGTTGTCATTTTCTAATTAGTCATATGGAGTGGATCCAAGAGAGCATCAAGTAAAATCTAGTTCAACCACCGAGAGATATTCATGGAGCATACATATCACTTAGTTAATATTATTTGTAAAATCATTGTAATTAAGGGAAATTGTTACAACTTCACCCATACCATGGAAATTGTTTTTTAATGATTAAAATATATTTTTATTTTAAGATCACGTGAGAATCATAAGCTTATCATGATGATCTTCTTGTTGTATTAAAAAATTATAAAGGCGAGAACAATCTTCCCACAAGGGAATTGAAGATGTTAGAAATTATAGGATTTGAAAGAAGGGGAAAGAACAAAAGATTCGTAATCCTAGTGTTCTATTAATATAAACCCCAACCTTGTGGCATTACATCTTTCTTTGAGTAGCCAATGTGTTATTTAGTGCACCAACCCCTGCTGAGGATGAAGGGCTCTCCTTCTTAGCAAGGATAATTGGTTAGTTAGAGTATAGTAATTATTTCCATTAATTCTTCTTAATTATGTCATTATTGTTACTATGAATTTTATTTATGAGTTATTAACTGTAGAGACATTTTGAATGGTGTGATATCATAGGTTATGGAATGGTCCCTCATATTAGCATAGCATCCAGTTATTTACTTTTCTATTACCAATTGGATTTCACATTCTTTGAATGTGTGTGTTCGACATTTGATTGAGTGGGTTGCAGTAGTGTTCCTTCTGAGAGAGAATGACTATGTAAAATACCTGTTTATTCTACAATTGTTTGAATCTTTTCTATTTTTGTTAATGAGTGTAACAAGTTGAGATGCATAATGAAACCATGTCACTAAGCCTAATTGAGCTCGCATAGCAATCAATATTTTTGGCTTGCGCGGAAAATCCAAATCTGTTATCACCGATTGTATGGTTTGATCGTTCATTAGAATATGGTACTTCCTCTGATACTTTTTCACGTACATTTTATACTCATGAAGGAATCATCCAATCAATGATGACAGAAGAAGAACCATGGGAAAATCATCATCGTCAATTCCATATTCCAAATCACATAGAATATATTCCAAATAAACTAAATCACCCTTCAGCAGTTGATTTCCTTTTGAATTCTATATTTATAGACACAATCGATTCCAAATGAAACTTATCAAACATAAAAGAAACCACTTCTATCGATATTTGGACCAAACCTGGAATTGTAGAAAACATCCATGTTGGAAAATCTTGTTCTCCATGGAAAATTGAAACTTACCGTGCTCTTTTTCGTGAAATCCGTGATATATTTTCTTGGTCATATGAGGAAATGTGAGGTATTGATTCTAGTATAGTTGAACACGAGATTAAAATGTATCTTGATGTCAAATCGGTATGATGGCGCCTCCGTCATGTTCATCCGAAGAAGGCTGCCGCCATAAAAGTAGAAGTTGAAAAACTTTTACATGTTGGTTTCATATACCCTGTTCCTCTTACTGATTGGGTTTCCAATATTGTTCTTGTCATGAAGAAATAAGGAACAATACAAGTGTGTGTTGATTATAGGGATGTTAATCATGCTTGTCCAAAACACAACTATCCTATTCCCCTTATCAAACAGATAATTGATGAATGTGCCAAATGTTAAATATTTTCATTATGGATGGCTTTTCCGGCTATAATCAAATCAATATCTATCCATATGACCAATATAAAACTACCTTTATTTGTCCCTAGGGCACATTCGCATATAGGAAACTCCCTTTTAGTTTGAAAAACATTGGGGCAACTTTTCAGAGGGCAATGAATTATGCCTTGCACAACATCAAACACATTGTTCAACCCTATCTATATGATTTACCTGCTCATTCACAGAAATGGGTTGATCACCCACAACATTTGAGAGCCATCTTTTTATCGTGCCGACACTACAAAATTCAACTCAATGCACATAAATGTGTGTTTTATGTTGGTTGTGGTCATTTTCTTGGTTTCGTAGTTTCTAAAGAAGGAATTTGACTCGATCCATTAAAGGTTAAGGAAATTCTTCATCTACCTCCACCATCCAATTTACTTCAGTCACAGAGACTCCAAGGGAAGGCCAACTTTCTATGGAGATTCATTCCTAACTATGTTGAAATGGCTAAAGGATTTAATCATATTTAAAAAAAGGGAATTCCCTTCCATTGGGACCAAGTTGCATAAGCTTCCTTTGATGCTCTCAAAGATACTCTAATCTGAGCATCATTAATGTATACCCCTAATTATCAAAACGGCTATTTCCTATATGTCGCCACTGCGGATACAACCATTGCTATGGTTTTAGTCCAAGAAGAAGACATGATTGAACATCCAATTTATTATTTGAGTGGTAATCTCAATGACACGAAAGTTAGTTATTCTTACGTTGAGAAGCTAGCTTTGGATACCATTCAAGTGGTATAGACATTTCACTATTATATCATGCTTTGAAAGACCACTGTCATTTCGGATTGCAATCCTATGACATACATCTTGTCACATCAATTGCTGGGGGGTAAATATTCAAAATGGATCATCATTTTGAAAGAATTTGATTTGGAATTCATCAAATCCAAGTCAAACAAATCTCTAGTTTTTGTCGATCTTCTTTGCGAACTTCCCTCTACCATCATCTACTCAACAACAAAACCATTAATTCTGGATGAGTCTCTGTTTCTGATCTCGTCATCTAACCCTTGGTATGGAGATATACTGATCTATCTCCAAATCCAAAATTTATGGCCCAATACCTCTCGCTCACAGCAGGGATTTATTCGATATCAAGCTGAATATTATCGAACCATTGGCAACACCCTCTACCATCGCGCTAGCGATATAATTTTACAGAGGTGCCTCACACATGATGAAGTTGAGAAAGTTTTTAATGACTGCCATTCTAGTGCTTGTGGTGGACATTTATTTGGTTGTGCTAGCACACAGAAGATTCTCTGTGTTGGTTACTTATGGCCAACCATATTTAATGATTGCATTACTGTTGTCGGAAGTTGTCATGCATGCCAGATTTCTTATAGTAAAATTTGATTACCACTTGCACCACTGCATCCTATCATCATTGTTGGACCATTTACAAAATGGGGTATTGATTTCATGTCATGTAACCCTCCCTCGGCCAGGGGCCATGGGTATATTATTGTCACCATTTACTATTTTAATAAATGGGTCGTGGTGATGTCTACATTAAATAACAGTGGTGAGACGGTTGCACTTTTTTTCTTCAACCATGTGGTTACACGGTTTGGTGTACCACAAGCTATAGTTACAGATCATGGTTCAAATTTTCACAATCACATGATGACTGAATTAATTGCCAAGTTAAGACTTTCACATGATAGTTCTACTCGTTACTATCCATGGGCTAATGGAAAAGTTGAAGCCATCAACAAAATCCTTAAGCGAATGCTTCAACGAATGATAGGAGTTCACAAACGAAACTATAATTTGATCCTCTACTCATCTTTGTGGGCTTACCGAACCTCGGTAAGTAGCGCAACTGGATTCATACCTTTCCAATTGGTGTATGGTATGAAGGCAATCTTGCCAATACAATGTGAAATTTCATCACTAAAACTCGCAATTAACTTGCTACCTGACACTTCTGATGAGGAAGCACATTTCTTAGAACTCGTCCATCTAGATGAAACACGTCGTGAAGCTGCATTGGCCAACGAATCACATAAGAAATGAATTAAGGCACAATATGACCGTAATGTCAAGCCTCACTTATTCTAAGAAGGAGACGTGGCCTTGATTTATGATTAGGAAGCCAATAAATTAGGAGCAGGAAAATTTGAACAACTATGGATGGCCCTCTATATTGTCAAGCGTGTTTGGCAAAAGGCGCTTACGATGATGGAATTTCATTTTCACAGCCTCGAAGCGGGTTGTGTCTTAAACGTTATTATGCTTGATTGTGCGTAGGAAAAATCTTGTATATATGCTTTAATTGTGTGTGTGTCACAATGTGACTTGTAGATTTTTTATTTTGTTAGTAATTTGCTTTGCATTTATTGTAGATGTCAGAACCTTTGGAACCATTTGTTGGTTATGCAATGGTTCTAGTCATAGTACGCAGAACCTATCTTCTGTAGCATGGGCCATATTCTTTCCAAGTGGCGAGTTAGTGAGTTTTCAATGGATTTGAATCGGTCGTTCTATAAAAAATATCTCTGAGTATAGCGCATTGATCGAACTCCTCTCTGATTCCATTTCACTTGGAATTCACTGAATCATCATTAGGATAGACTCAGAACTTGTCGTACTACAACTTACGAATGTTTATACCGTCTGAAATCTAACTATTCATCGTATGTTACTTAGAGTTCGTCTCTTGGAAATACATTTTGATTATATTCAATATCAACACATTTCCAACAAATTTAACACATTAACTAATTCTTTAGCAAACTATGTGTTAAACAGACATTTACAACATAGGTAAAAGGTAAATTTTCAATTCACATCAACAGTTGAATAATATTACACATAACCATATAGAAACACTAAAAGTTAAATAGATAGATGTTCAAAGTTTTTACAAAAATTTGTGTCCAAGACATGTTGGTCATCTAACCTCAAAACCTCAAAATGCATACAGTAAATGATCCTAATTAGATCTAATGATGCTCATGATAACAGGTCACTGCCTAAGCTATCTTTCGCAAAAGCCTCATCCAACGGCTAGGCACACCAATAGTATGGTGTTGTAGTCTCATCGATAACTCCTCGATCCATACATCTAGTATACCGAGGGTTAACCCCTTTATATGATCCTACAAATCTCCCAGTGTCTTGGTCAGATCCAAATCATAGATAACTTCTCCAACATTTCTCCTCACTCGTTCACCCACCTCTTGTTGATGACCCATTGGTTGAACAATGCCAACATCTGTATGCATGAGAACATTTTTAGTTTTGTCTTGGAAACATCAAAAAACACAAAAACATGTAAAAACTCAAAAAATCAAAATACATGGTTAAGATAGTTTCCCTATAGCACCTCCTTGAGCACCCAATGGTAATCTCAAATCTGGATCTCCACAAAAATCCATCCTTGCATATGGATGATCCTTGATGAAAATATGTTGGCGACGGAGTCAATTGAAGAATGTAGTAGAAAATGAGATTGATGACTGGCCAGCATGTCTAGTCATCAACTCGACCCATCCCTGCATCCATAGATCTCTAGGACCAGTTAAACTCAGTGACACATGTTGAGGTTGCATCAATGGAATTCTTTCCAAAGTAAAGGCAATCAAGATCGAACCATAGCCAAAAAAATTTGTCTTACTAGCCTTTAGTTTAATCAGATGCTCTTTCATCGAAGAAAGTACTGCCTCACACCAGTTAAATATATTTGGCTCAAGACACTCAAGCGCATACTACATGTATGATCTATTCTCTAGATGAAGTGTCACACTACCCGCCAACTTTGCAATAGTAAAGAGGATTATTCGTAATGGAAAATCATGAACATCCCTGATGTTTATCTTCCCATCTTTGCTAGGTTGTGTACCGGGCCAGTAGAATTATGGAATGCAGTCCCTCACTGATTCACCCCCACGGGCAGAACCTGAAAGAGATATGGGGGCACCACGTCTCGACAATTGTGTAAGAAAGTAAATATCATCAATCAATATAGGGAGCACTTTGTCCCCTATGTGAAAAGCCTATTCCACTGGATCCCATGAATGAACCAATAACTGTAATAGTTCTAACTGTTGCCTCATCCCGGAGAACCTAAAATATTTGAGCAACCCACAGTATCTGAGGCCCTCAACAGTACAAGGATCATTTAGGGTAACCATATCTGTTCTTCATTTTCTCTTTCATGCCAAGTGATATCCATTCTGATTCGATCAAAGTCTGAAATCACACCATACGCTTACTTAGGATCTATTTCATTCAAAAACTGAAAAGATTTTGGGTAAGGATGATGAAACAATTTTTTAAACTGCACCCAGCACACCCCTGGTCTTGAGACAGTGCATTGCAGAGTAGTTCCCCTTTTGCTTGATTGCACTACATCAAAACATTTTATACATTTGGGTGCGCTAATCCTAGGGCATGGTATATTTTCCCTAGGGACCCCAAAACACTAAAAAATTAGCCTGAAATTGAAAAATAATGACCTTAAATAAAAGATAAGACATAGATCTCCTGCCTGGTCCTGACGGCATGACCAATGATCCACAGAATATCCTGCAATCAGCCGCTGAAGTTTGACGTAAAAACTAGTTCAAAACACAAAACTGAATGGTAAATATCAAATGGTAAAAATGACTTGGTAAATTCTTGTTTTATTTATATTTCATGTTCATTAAATGAATAAACTATAGTCTTTACCTATTTTTACCAATGAAACAGGTATGTTTAATCCATTTGGTGGTTCTTTGAGTAGGTTTATAGCTGACATAGTGAATTTGACGTGCATGATCGTAAATTGTACTTTTGACCACAGAGCATACTTTTATCTCTTTTTCGAGCTCTGTTAAACATCGAAAAACAAACCCCCGTGGAGTCCTCTTTAAGCTCTTTTTAGACTCTTGAAATATGAAAATATTGTCGAGCGCTTGTCCTTCTCAACTCATAAACGGATTGGAAATGACATCTGCTCAGTATAAGTTTAACCCTTTTCCGGAATGAGATAGATTACTTACTAAAAATGAATACGATGAGCAAACATGGTCAATAGGTTCTCTCTTGTATTATTTTACACTTTTTCTAGACTTGGGAGACAAAGTTATAAAAAACAACTTGTGGAGTTTTTTTTGTCGCTTTTCAAACTCTCTAAACATGAAAAGTATTGAGTTCTCATTGTCGTTAAACTCGTTAAAACATCAAATAGCGACAAACTTGTCCATCATGACAAGACTGAGTTTCACCTTCACTAGACTCATTAAAACATCACATAGCGATGGATTCACTCGAATGGTGGAATTATACTTCAATAATATGTTATCCTCCTCAAGCTTGTTTAAAAAAAAAGAGGTATTGGTCATCAATGACTAGGGAAAATGGGAAAAGGGATAAATCACTTTATGGTAGCAAGTCGCTCACAAGTAGGTCCCTTTATCTTACATGTCTATCGTAGGAAAAGGTTAAACATCGTTACTTCTATTTTTCTAAGTGTAACTTCCCATTTAGGGAAGATGTACTTATCCGTAGGTATAAATTCCATATCACATCAGTGTTGTCCAATTCTCCTTTCTTGGTGTTGGCATAAACCTAATCAATACTCCCATTGGATGTGCAGTGTATGGTCTAATGTAGACCATTGCATACATCAGGCTACTAGCTACACTTGTGTATGGAATGCATGACATGTCCTCTTCCTCTTCTTCCATCTTGGGATATTGTTCAATAGATAACTTTGCACCTACAGATATAGGAAAGAATATAACACACACCCAACACTATGAGATAATTGAGTACGAAGATAAGAAAATAATTGCATCCAAAAATTTCCAGTGAAAATGGGATCTCTGTCACTTACTATAATCTTTCAATTTCCATTAAGATTTTGAATTGTTTCCATAAATGCAGTAGAAACTATGCCATCTTTAAAAGGATGAGATAATGCACAAAAGAGTGCAAACTTGGTAAGTCTATGAGCTACCACCATGATGACACTCTTTCCTTCAGACTTGGGTAAACTTGTGATAAAATCCATTGATCTCTCCTCCCAATTCTGACTTGGAACGACTAAAGGTTGTAGAAGACCCGGGGTCTTAACTGTCTCAACTTTTTGTTTTTGGCAAACCAAACATTCTACCAAAAAATTATGAATATCATATTTAAGGCCATCCCAAAAAAATTCCTTCTTGACGCTATGGTAAGTTTCTAAAAATCTCAAGTTCCCTCCTAAGGGAGAGGTGTGTAATTCAAAAATATTTTTTTCTTTGAGTTTGGAATTCTTACAAAGATATAAGAAATATTTGTACCATAATGAATCATTTTTCCATCTAAATGTATCATATCTACTCAGATCTTCCTATAAATTTTGAATGAGTGACCACACCTCTTCATCATTATTCCATTCATCCCTTGCTTCAGTTATCCACTTAGGTTGGATAATAGAAAGGGAACAAAGAAATTCTTCTACATCCTCATCCTTTCTTGAGAGTGCATCTACAATAACATTTTGCTTCCCTTTTTTGTAGAAGATTTCAAAGTCATAACCCAACATCTTTGTGACCCATTTTTTTATTTATTTTTCGAATATAATATTTGTTCCAAATTGTATTTAAGGCTATCATGATCTTTTTTTACCCTGAAGTGTCTTCCCATTAGGTAAGGTCACCATTTCTTTAGTGAATGTAGTATTACCAACATTTCCTTTTCATAAATAGGTTTTTTTAAATACTTTCCTTTGATTGGAATAGTTCCAAAATAAATGGGTCTTCCTTCTTGCATTAAAGCAACACCAATTCCATTTCATGAAGTATCACATTACACAATAAAAGTTTTTTGTGAAGTTTGGTGTAACTAAGACTGGTGCTTGACACATTGTCTCTTTAAGATGTTCAAAGGCCTTCATTACTTTCGGAGTCCAAGAAAATGCATCTTTCTTCAGTAATGATGTTCGATGTGCCACTATTCTCTCATAATTCTTAACAAACTTGTGATAATAGTTCGTCAACCCGAGAAATCCTCGAAGATGCTTTATGGTTGTGGGTATTTTCCATTTCTTAATGGATTTAATTTTGTTAAGGTATACCTTAACACCCTCATGAGATACAATATGACCCAAATATTCCACCCCATGTACTCCAAAGAAACATTTGGAGGTTTTTGCATATAATTGTTTCTCTACAAATAGTTTGAGCACTATGTCAACATGTTGAACATGATCCTTCCAAGAATTGATGTAGATTAGTGTATCATCAAAAAAATACTAACACAAATTTTATAAGGAGGGGTTCGAAAATTGAATTCATCAAACCTTGAAATGTGGAAGGTGTGTTATTAGGGCCAAAAGACATGACCAAAAATTTATAATGACCCTCATGTGTTATGAATGTTATTTTCATAATGTCTTCAGTCTTCATTCTATTTAATGATATCTTTAATGAAGATCCAACTTGGTTAAGTAAATTTCTCCATGCAATTCATTCAAAAATTCATCAATGATAGTAATGGGAAGTTTATCTTTATTAATAAGCTTGTTGAGCTCCCTATAATTTTGACACATAGGCCACGGTCCATCCTTCTTGTGCACCAATACTACTAGAGCAAAGAAAAACTTTAACTAGGTTGAATTATACCAACCTCTAACATTTTTGAAACCATTTGTTCAATTTCACTTTTTTGGGCATAAGGATATTTGTAAGGCCTGATGTTTGGAGGAACACTTCTTGGAATCAAGTGAATCACATGATCATGATCAAGAATAGGTGGAATGACTTTGGGAGTCTCAAACACATTTGAATGACTATTCAATACTTTTTGGAGATATGGAGAAATAGATTATTTCAAAGTTTAAACCCCGAGTGAGCATAACCATGAAATTACACCTCATTTTTACCTCTTCAGAGGCTTTATCATTCCATTAGATCTGATTATATTTCATGGTTATCTTTTGACATCATTTAATTCAACTTCTTTTCCTTCACAAAAAAATTGCAAGAAGAGTTCTTGAAAATTGAAATCTATCATCCCCAAAGATTATAACCATTGGACTCCTAGTACAAAATCAACCTCACTCATTGGAATGGAAAGCATTGGACTATTCAATAGATATCCCCCCTTGGTCAGCTTGGTATTATGGCACTTTTTAGAGCAATTTATAGTTCCTCAATTTGCAGCCATTACTTGACACTTTGGTGTTGGATATAGGAAGCAATTCAATTCCTTGGCTATCTTACAATGAATAAAATTATGGGTACTACCTAAATCAATCAACACTATTACCTTTTTATTTTTGATATATCCTTCTATATTGAGAGTTTGCAGTGTGGTAATTCTTGCCAATGCATTACAAGATATGATTGAATTAATTTCTTCTTCCTCTGGGATTGGTTCCTGTGTATATCCTTCGCTTTTGATTTTTCTTATTCCTTTCCTTCCTCCACTTCACAATCTATGTAGAATAATTTCTTCTCAGCACACATATGACCTTTAGTGTATTTTCTATCACAACTGTAACAAATCCCTTTTTCTCCTTTTTGCTCCAATTGTTGTAGAGTTAACCTTGTAGTTTTTGGAAGACTAGGAGCAACAACACTTCAATATTTATAGTTGTGAGTGTTCAACTTCCTTGTTGCCATAATTTTGTTTTCAAATTTTCTTTCCACCATGAATGCCTTCTCCAAATAATTAGGTTCCCAGAGGCGAACCTCATGTTGGATGCTATCTTTTAAACTCGCAATGAAGACATCAATCCATGCTCATCTAGATTATCAGTTACCCTAGAATTAAATTTTCCCAAGTCTTCAATGTGCTCTACCATTGAACCCTTTTGTTTGAGATTCATGAATTGGATAAAGAAGGTGCCTCTCTTTGTATCTTCATAATGTGATATCATTTCCTTCGTAGAAATTGACCAGGAGACAAGTGGTTTATCAGAAAAAAACCATCTATACCATACAAATTGATTCGATTCTAAATATATATATGAAATAGATAGCTTTTGTGAGGGTTTCATATCATGTAGATCAAAATATTGCTCCATATGTAGTATCCAAGTTACTGGATCCTTGCCATCACAATTCCTCATATCTGTCTTCAAAATGTGGTGGTTCTTAAAACCCACATTAGAGTCTCTAAAATTGTAATTCATATTCCTTTTGTCCTCATCATGATTTTCATGGATTACCTTGTCACCACTAGGAAGCCTTTCTTCTAGAAACTTTGCCAGACCTTCCTTCAACCCCTCTATCTTGACATTAATCATTGCTTCCATGTATACTTTTAAACCATCATTCAAAAATACCACATCCCTTTCTATACGATACATCTTAATTCCCATGTCCATTTTTATGCCATCTATCTTAAAATTCATCATGGTTTCCAATTCATTTTTTGTTACTTTTTGTCAGAGTGAAATTTGTTGCACTTGATCTCGTAAATTTGATATATCATGGTGAATTTCTTCCTTTTCTTCATGTGTCATAGAAGAGATTTTTGATTTCTTACTAGGTGTGTCAAATTTTTTGTTTCGATGCATTTTGGAATCAAACAGTTATAGCTATGCTTTAATATTTCCAATGAATCAATTCAAATTGATTTTTCAAACAAAAGTTATGCAAATTTAAAAAAAAAAAATATGCACATTTTTCTTTCTTTTTAAGAGCTCGATATTTCAAATATTGTAGATTTTTATTCCAATCTCTGATCTGAAATTACTCCCTATGCTAACCCTATGAGTCATATTTCTATTACGACAAGTCAAACCAAATTTAGATTCTTCAAGGTAAATGTATTCCCAATCTCCCACGAGCACCTGATTATGGGCTTGTCAGTAGACCAAAATTGTACAGAGTGCCAAAACTACAGCGTGTGCACTTTCATACACTATTTACAACATTCAAATATGATGCCTGAAATAAAAGTTATGACAATGTTTCTGAGGTCACCTGTATGAGGCAGAATTCTGGATCCTTCAAAAAGCCTAACTTCCTCATACCATATCTCTGAAAATATAGCGAACGAAGATCTGAAAATTTTACATGAATTGCACCAATATTTCAGCTCCACATGATAAAAATTTCAGCTTTTAAGTCATCGTTTAAAAAAATCTATAGTGAAAATTCCAAGATGACCTATTTCAAGAAGCAAAACCATAGAATCCAAAGCTCTAATACCAAATTTTGTGCAAACAAATCACAAATAGATAGATAAACTGCTTATAAATTATCCTCTTCGAGGGGGGAACCTCCTTTAAATTACATAAATGAAAAATTCTTGGATAATACAAATGATAATACCTCCTTTATATATATAGGAGTGTAAGGGGTCACAATATAATTAGAGCCTACATAACAATAATAATGTAAGGGCACCATATTAACAATAGTGGGATTTTATGGTGGACAACAATAACAATATGGGGGCTACATGGGCATAACAATAAAAATACGAGTGATACAGTAGTATTATAGGGACCTAAAAAAAATAGTCTACTACTCTGCAAGAACCTATTTATGATGTTGTTGTTACATAAGAATCAACAATTGAAACAAGGTAGACAGGAATTAATGTGGTTGTTGCTCGACAAGAACCAATTGATGATGTTGTTGCTACAAAAGAAATAGTAATTAAGCTAGAGCGATAGGATGAGAAAATAGATCAAGAAGAGATTGCTAAGTCTTGGGATGTAAGAACATATGTAGTAATGGCGAAAATTTGAAGAATCATTGAGAACAACATTTCTTCGTGGAGAAATGGAAAAATGGAAAACGTTAGAAGTTTTTACCAAGGGAAAAGTTACTTTCTTGGAATAACATGAGGATATGGTCAGAAATATTAAGAAGGAATCAGATGAAAATTTTAGAATTCAAGCATTTAAAAAAATTCAAAAAGGGAGGAACCAAGCAATAGTGCAAGTAAAATAATTGTAGGGAGAGGTGAAATGGTTATAGCAAGAGAAGGATTTTTTCTATGCACTTATTAAATATGGTGCACTATGTGGTAGGATCCCTTATCCATATTATATGTCATATCTGCAAGAGAAACATTTCCTCTTTCAATTGAAAAATCTTAAGGAAAAGCAACCATATAATACAAGTGAAATTAAAGATTTTTTGGAAACCTTTTAGAGTCCTAAGTTCTTATAGCAACATTTGTTGTGTGAGATGTATATGCATGACCTTGCCTATTTTAGAGACCCATCTTTTAGTTTCACACCTTATGTGGGGGATTTTCAATTGAGGGTTATTGTATAATTTGTTTAAAAGCAAGTAGGCTAGAAGGCTACATATGACACTATAACATCCAATTAGGGGCAAGTAAAGCTTTTCATAAGAAATGAGCTCGAATCAGTTGAAGTTGTTGCACATAAATACAATAAGGTATCGTGATTTCCAACCACCAAAACATTGATAATGGACTATCGAGTTTCAATCTTTTAAGGATGCCTCAAGAATATATAGGTGACGAAATCTAGTGCTTTAGGAGGGAGTAAATTAAGATGGGATCTTTGTTGATAGGAGTTGAAGGAAGAGGACCCCTATTGTTATCAAAGCTTTATTCAAGCTCTCTCTTGGGTTCATCAATATGTGGACTATATTAAAAGAAGCGCAACATGATGGATTAGACTTAGATTTAAGTTTCCTCTTATTTGGCTTCCAACCTATTAGTATCAACAACAATACCATCTTTGATAAAATTTGGCAAGTGAAGTCAGTCCTTTCCTGAGGTATATGAGCATAGGATAGGATATTACAAGATATTATTTTAACATGTTATGAACCAACCATAAGGTTCTACCTGAGGACATGTAGATGCTTTTTAAGCTAGGGGAAGATGTTTGGCCATGGAATTGTCATCCTTTTGCATCTATTTTCCAATTTATTTTTTATCCTTTTTGACCTACCAGGCCACATTTTACCATTATCACAAACTTTATTTACCTAAGTGTGTCCTTTTCCATATGTCACTTTATCAGTCTAATTCTTCTTTTAATTTGACATAAAAACTTTTAATTTGGGTGGTTTTTATCATAAAGATAATATATGGGTTGTTTCAAGTTTTAGTGGTCTATTGAAGTTGTTGTTATATGATTGCATTTTTAGTTTCCTTCGTTAATTTGAAACAAAGGCTCTGTGAGTTGTTGTTGACACACAAACAGTTCAACTTTTGCATGTTGTCATTTTCTAATTGGTCATATTGAGTGGATCTAAGAGTCCATAAGGTAAAATCTAGTTCAACTACTAAGAGATATTCATGGAGCATACATATCACTTAGTTAAGATTATTTGTAAGATCATTGTAATTAAGGGAAATTGTTACAACTTCACCCCTACCATGGAAATTGTTTTTTAATTATTAAAATATCTTTTTATTTTAAGATCACATGAGAATCAAAAGGTTCTCATGATGATCTTCTTGTTGTGTTAAAAAAATTATAAAGGCGAGAACAATCTTCCCACAAGGGAATTGAAGATGTTAGAAATGATAGGATTTGAAAGAAGGGGAAAGAACAAAAGCTTTGTAATCCTAGTGTTCTATTAATATAAACCTCAACCTTGTGGCATTACATCTTTCTTTGAGTAGCCAATGTGCTATTTAGTGCACCAACCCCTGCTGAGGATGAAGGGCTCTCCTTCTTAGCAAGGATAATTGGTTAGTTATAGTATAGTAATTATTTCCATTAATTCATCTTAATTATGTCATTATTGTTACTACGAATTTTATTTATGAGTTATTGAATGTAGAGACATTTTGAATTGTGTGATAGCATAGGTCTTGGATAGGTCGCTCATATTAGCGTAACAACTAGTTATTTACTTTTCTCTTACAAATTGGATTTCACTTTCTTTGAATGTGTGTGTTCAACATTTGGTTGCAATAGTGTTCCTTCTGAGAGAGAATGACTGTGTAAAATAACGGTTTATTCTACAATTGTTTGACTCTTTTCTGGTTTTGTTGAAGAGTGTAACAACATGAATTTTTTACCAAGAGTGAGCGTGCATTGAGATTCATTTCACTAGTTAACATTTCCCCTACATAGACTTTGAATGATAGCCTTAAATATTATAGTCCACTAGGATTGACGATAAATGAGAGTGAACTTGTTTTTTTTATTTAAAGGAACATTTTTTTGTTGACACATACTTCAGTTACTTCTACACCTCTTGCATAGCCCTTCTTCCATTTAGCGTGATAAAAATATATATATGGAATTATAGATTCAAAAATGTCATAATCATAACTTAAATATATTAGTAAATGAAAAGTTAATAAAATACATATTTTTAATCATATTGATATGAGTTAATGACATCTTTTATTATTCACATTAATATCTTCAGACATGGTTATTTGTAAGCCAAAGTTTAAGAACAATAGGATTTCTATTAAACAAGTGAGTTATGTTACTATCATCCAATAAAGCTACACTAGAAACAACTGATTAATTGATTAATATGTAAAAAATTATGGAAATATAATGTTAATTCGAAAATAAGAATAGAGGACAACAAATTGGAATACAAAATGTAAGAAGAGAACTTATACTTGGAATTTTCCGCTCAGCTAGTTTTATTGAGTTTGTTCTTTCATGCATCACATTAAAAAGAGTTCATGCATATGTGGAAGAAGTGTTGTTTGGAATGGAGGTATACAGAAGAGGTGTGGGGAGGGGGTAATTTGTGCAAAGGTGTGGACAAAGGAATATGTGGAAGATACATTCACACTTCTGCACCTTTTGCATCTTTTTCATACCACTTGTTTTTCTCAGGGCAAGATCGTTATACATATGACATTATGGATTTGAAACGGTTATAATAAGAATTTAAATATTTTAATAAATGAACAAGTTAAAAAAAAATTAATCATATTGAAATATATATTATTTTAGTTTTAGTTTGTATATTTGGAGATGAAATGTTTATTTGATTCCAAGACATCTTGAAAATCTAAAAAATTGATAAATTTAGCGAGAATGAATTGAATAGTTACTAGAATACATACAATCTGAAAAATTATAACAAATGAAAAAGGAATTTGTTCTAAAACACAAAAGCAATAATTAATCACATTTGGACAAATTTTTCTATTGAAAAAATTCATGTCAATATTTCACATTCATACTGGGGTGATCATGGTGCATCCGACGCTTCACTACATTTTATGTGATTGTGTGAGAAAATTGGAATCCTTTTCTAGGTATCCTCTTTCTTTTAAATAGTTTGATAAAGTAAATATCATTTCCCCTTTCATGCTAATAATTCCAAATGTAACTGAAAATAAAATATTTTATGCCATTATAGGTTGATTTTGCATCATCCTATTGGTTAAGAAGTTTGTTATGTCTATATGGAGAGATTGTATTGGATGACAATATTTTCAACACTGAATATAGAAAAAACGGGAATTATTGATAATCACTTCACTAATTTTTTCAATTTAAATAAGTATTCTCTGGTAGTTTTGAACATAGTCTTTCCTGATCTAGATTTATATCTACCAGGGAAACCACCTTGATTCCCTTGCTTCTAAAAATATTACCGATGTGCATATAATATCACTTATTTCACTCAAAACATTAGCTTATTATATATATTAGGTAAACAAATTGTACTTCAAACATACTTACATACTCCTTCAAAAAAATTATGGAGTTGTTGATAGTCCATTTCATAAATTGTTAACCTTTATGACTACTACCCTTGCATATTGAATATGTTTTTCTACCATTGTTGCTATCTAATTCTTTCAAAGCTACAATCATAACGAGATATCTCTTTTATTATTTCATTACAAAGGTCTCTCAACTTTTTCATCATCCTCATTCATAGTAAGCACTTGACTGACTAGATAAGATCCAGAGTACCTTAAATGCTCTTCTAATAAAGAAGACATCTCTAAGTGATGAGTTTTGTAGAAATGCTAATTGAATTTTTTTTTTCATATACTTTTCCATGTCAGACTTGGGCCTTTGATCTCATAAAAATTATAGGTTTATTTAGTGATGTAAATTTTCAAATGTTTCTTACTTTAGTGCTGAGACATGGATACTTAGGCTTTGATTTCAATTTCAGTTTTGGATTCTAAACAAGAGTCCATATTTCATTGGTTTGTGTTCTCTATTTGATTTTTACCTAGAGAGAATTTAGATGAGGGGAATATGTTACAATGTCCTCTTTGTATATGCTTAACCAAGAAAACCTATTGGTTATTACATTTAGTGCAATAGTAATATTAAAAATGCTTTCTTTGGGATTCTTTCTTCCTATATCTTCTATAACTCTAAGCTTATTTATCCCATCATTCCATGTTTTTGGCCTAAAAAATATAAAAATACGAGAAATTTGTAGTATGAACAAACAATAACCATAAAAATTATTCTTAGATTTTCATTTGACTTAACTCATAAATACACAATCATTTCACCACTACTCTAGTATAGAAACATATGATCTCGATAGTACTTTCCATTAAGGTATAAAAAGATGGTTGACACTTGAATCTTCGTTGAATAAATGTGGTGATCAATTTCATTTAGACACTAAATGACTTCCAATCTACCCCTTAACCATATTAAAGTTGATTACCCTTAATTACCCATGTTAGCACTTTAAGTACATGGATTAATGCTTTCATTGCAAGCATTAACACTAATGTCATGATAGTGTCATCTCTCTAACTATGCATGTGAGGCTCATTTGGAATTATATAGATAAGATATTGATAGATGACCTGGATAAGATATTGACATGTAACACCTACAATATCAACACGTGCTAAAGTTGTTGATTTGAGTGAAATGACATGATGGTGGATGATGTATAATGGCTATGAATTACGGAAGTAATTAATTGTGCTGAGGGGCTTGATGGGTCATTTTCTCCACACCATAATTGTTGATGTGCCATTTCCATGTTTGATATTAGATTCCAACATATGCATTACTTAAACATGATATCATTAATTGGATCTAATGGCTACAACTTCTATCCGACTGGAACTTCTATGCATATGAATGATTCTATAGTTATCTGACATGGTACAAGGGTTCAAATTTGATGAATGCAATGGGTTGTCCTCACAAGGGATGTGAGAAAAAACCCTGCAATTTTGAATACGAATCAATTTCCCATGTTAGCTTTGATCTCTCTCCTTTTCCTATATTTAAAACACTATCTTCATAATCCATTTGAAATATTGCAAAAATGAATTGTCACATAATGATGTTTCTCATACCCTAAATGAAATAAATTACTCACCTTCCATTAGGTGACATAAAAAAGAAAAAAGTCACGTCATTAGAAAAATCTAGTGGTGCGACAGGAAAGTTCCCATAGTTAACATATCCAATTCCTTTCTTGCACTTCTGTCACTCATGTGAGGAAATTGTAAATTAGTTATATAACACTCCTACACCATGACACTAAAATCCATGTTACTTTTCATAATCTTTTCCGCCTTTGCTATCCTCATTAATCACACTCCACTACTCATATTCTTAAGACTAAAGATAACTAAAAGGCGAAATCATCAATTTTGATGTTCATTGACAAACATATTTTTCTGTTTTGCTGTGAAAATCCTATGAACAAATGTAACCATCCAAGCCATAGATTTAATTTCATTGAGATTTAACATATATTAAAAAAGTTACTAATGCTTGATCCAATTTTTAGCAAAATCTCACCTACCTGTAAATCTAAGGTTTTTCAACCTTTATTAAACAAATCAACGTGTAATTAAAACATCTTTCATGTGTTTAATTACATTTAGTTTGAATTTTGAAGTACAAGGTGTCATCACATTACACAATCATTTACAACCAGTATCATCGATAAGAAATTGTGGAGAAAAAAATATTATCACGTTTTCAAGTAGGGATAAAAAATGGGCCCAATAGTACCTTAATTGTAACAACAAACTAACAACTACCAAAAGACATAGGGACTATGTTTCTGATCAAGTATCCAACTTGTTTCGAGAGGTGCTCTCCAACCCAGTATGAAAGAGATGTTGTAATGTCATGTCGTGTCCTATAAACATTTTGACTCAAAAAAATTACATAAAAAATACAAATAAAAATAAAATTAATGTAATGTATGTTAATCTAGGTTGTCATTGATGTCAATATAGCAGTGTTTGTGATGAAAAATTCTTTGATACATGATGTTTCCTATTGATGTCCATTGATCATAATGCTCATAGTGATGAATGTTTGATATTTGATGATATGATGAGATGGAAGATCTAAGTGGATTAAATACATATATACTGACAGAATAAAAGCAGTAGAGTCATCGATGTAGTTTAGTGGAAGCCATCAAAGAAGAGCTATCATAAGTCATAAGAGTAAAGAGAAGCCAGAGGAGAAACAAGCCAAGACAAAGAATTTTATCACATATTCCCAAGGGCAGGTGCTATCGAAAGAACAGAGAGGAAAATTACGTCAGAGGAGTAGAGCTATCGAAAGAGAAGCCATAATGAAGGAGTTTACAGTAAATACCACAAAACACAGTGGTGACTTATATCATTCCTTTATCAGTAATTTTATTATATGCCACTGCACAAAACCTGTGATTGTGATTTGAGGTACGGACCTGACTGTTCCAATATAACATGATTTAAAGGAATATCACATCCATCGCATCGAAAGTTTCATATCACAAATCTTAAGAGTTGACATGGACAAACCACCGATTGCGATACTATTGCAGGCCGCCTATTACGATAGACTCGGCAGGTCAGTGATTGCGATGAAGCTATGGACTTGACAGATTTGTTAATTGTTGTTTAATATTATATCACATCCATTTCATCGATAGTATGAATATCGACCATGTTACATCGGTGATGTTAAGAGTTTCAATTGTGGGATTTTAGATAATTGTGATTGTGATTAATAACGTGGCATGTGGGACCTCCATATGGGCCTTGTGAATATTAAAAAGGGCCTCTCTAATATATTGTGTAGTAAGAGACCTCCGAAAAGTTGCGATTGCAATTAGCAATGACGTGGCATATGGGGACTGCCAAACTTCTATTATAATATGGGTATAGCCTCTCCTATAATGTGATTTCCGTAGAAATTCTATGTTGTAATTGATTGAGTATTAACAAAATTACCTCCGATATACTTTAGTATACCACCTCATGCACAGGTCAGCCCCTCCGCCAATGAACCGGTGGTTTTTTTATTGGAAACTCATATATATATATATATATATATATATACAAGTTGAAACTCTTCAATTTATGTATGTATTCAGGCATCAATTATAGAGAGAAGGAGTAACAGTTCACAACTCATGATCTTCAAAGAATAGAGGAAGTCGAAGATCGATCAAGAAGGAAGAAAGCCGAAGGTCCAGTAGGAAAGAAGCTAAAGGACAAGCAATTCTATTGATTTGGGTTAATCTTTGAAAGGCTTGGACCTGTGATGAATTTCTCAAGTACATAATAGTTTTGTGAAGGGAAAATAAAGTTTCATATGTCATCATTTCAAGGGATAAATAAAAAGCACCAGCATTAAAGAATTTGTGAGTTTGTTTCTTGGAAGTAAGATATCGCAACATTAAGAATAGTGAGAAGCAGTCACTCCTTAAACAATTAGTACGACATTAAAGAAGAGAGGGTTAAAAATAGAGAATTATCTTTATTCAAACATTGAGGGCTTAATGGAACCTATCAAAGATATCCTGTTGAAAATAATCAGCGGATCTTGGAGACATTATTGGAAATCATGATGGCTATTTAAAATCATCATGAGGTAACTTATGTAGACTCGTTTTGGGCAATATGAAGAGTTTTGAAGACTCCTTCATATGCAGACAGGTTGTCATGAATATAGCAGTGATGTTGTAGGTTGACAGAATTCAGTGAAGAAGATTTTTGGAGCATAGAATTACTATCAAACATATCTAGGCAAAATATTGCAGTGGGTTGGAGCCTAGAGTGTTCGTGCCCTGAAGGTTGGAGCCTCGAACAAGATAGGTTGGTGCCTTGATAAGATAGGGTCAGAATCCTTAGGGTTGGTACCTCATAATTGAAAGGATTGTTGTCCTTGGAGTTGGTGCTCCTAAATCCAAGGTTGGTGCCTTGAGAAGACAGGGTTGGTTCCCTAGAGTTTGGAGCCTCACAAAAGACCAAGTTGGTGCTTGGAAACAGGTTGGAGACCTATATATATTGTACCTGATTTATTGCAAATATTATATTAATAAAATCATTTATTCCTATTGTTCATTTTGTGTTCTGAATATAATTGATTTAAATGGTAAAAATAACAATTGAAAATAAATATTGATTCATTCCCCCCTCTCAATATTTCTAACAATTGGTATCAGAGCCATTACCTTCACTAAAAGCCTAACAACTTGAAGGTTGATCAATTAGAACACAAATGGAAAAGACTGGGAAGAAAGTCTCCAATCTTCCTAAAGATGTGTCTCCCTCAACCATCGAAGTTGAAATAATTCAATTTGTAAAGGCTCCATGGTTCAATGGAAACTTTGAGATATGGGAAGCAATAATGAGGAATTTCTTAAAGACTCAAGGTATTGAAATCTAGAAATCACTAATTGTTGATAGCATGATGGATTGAGAATTCAAGGAGTATAATGAAAAAGTAATGAACGCAATATTGAATGGGCTAATAGATTCTATAAAGAACAATTTAGGAAAATGTTCATCAACAAAAGATATATGGGACAAACTTCATGACCTTCACTCAAAAGGAGCATTTACCATGACCACTAGTCAAGAAGATGATGGAAACCAAGAAGGAATTCCAGAACACATCATAGAAGCTGGGAATTAGAATGATGACATCAATCCTAAAGAAGACCTAGAAGATGAAGAGAATGAAAAATATTTTGAAGAAGATATCCTCACTAAACGTATGGCTTCCATGGAAGAGATTATCATTTTGAAAAAGGAAAATGAGGAAGTTAAGAAGAAACCACTAGCCGGTGACCTAGACCAAACAAGGAAGAAAATTGACCTTGTCAATCTTCAAGTACAAGAAAGGGATGAAGAGCTTACCAAGCTTAAGAATGAATTTCATCAAAGCAAAAGAAAGAATCAATAAGAAGTCATATCCATGACAAATCAATTGGATAAAGCAAAGAAACGGGAAAATAACTTGTCAAGCCACCTTGAACAAAGGCACAAGAGATTGAAAAAACTTGAAGCAGAGATTGTTTAACACAAGGAAGATGTCTCCTTCCTTAGATCACAACTAGAAGAAGAAAGGAAAAAAGAACAAGGAACTAAGAAGACAATGGAAGCATTTGTAATCATAGCAAGACAAGTTGATGAAGCAGAAAAGGAGAAAAACACCATGATATGCCAACTAAATTCAAAGGATGAAGAAATATTCAAACTAAAATCTGACCTCAACCTTCTCAAGACCGAAACATGTAAAGCTACAAGGATCATGGAAGAAATCAAGAGTATTCTTGCTAAAGAAAATGAAGAAATATTTAGAATGAAATCAGATATCATCTACCTCAAAACAGAAGAAAATGAAGCAATATATATCAAGGAAGATTTTGAGAAACAACTTTCTAAGAAGAATAATGATTGCAAAATATTGGAAGAAGAGATTTTCTCCCTCAAGAAAAAGGTTGAAGGGATGGACAAATTTTTGAATAGCTCTCAAGCCTTGGATGACATGCTCAACCATCAAAGATCCCCATTTGATAAATCAAGTCTTGGCTATTAAGGAGAATCGTCAAGCAAGAATGATAATGCTTCAAACAACAAGGATGTGAGGAAGCCAGAAAGAAATTTTAATGCTCCCAGTTCTAGCAAAGGCAAGGATAAGAGTCAAGGAAACAATGAAGGAAATCCTCTTCCAATAAGAAATGTAGATGATGTCAAGGATGCAAGAAGAAATGGTTATTACCAAAGGATCTCAAGGCAAAAAGACTTCAGAAGTACATCAAGGAAACCTTCTTCTCCCAGGTGCAAAAGTATATTTCTTGGTTATTTTTATTCTTGTACAAACTTTGGACACATGGAAAAATATTGTATGGCATACCAAAATGTTATAGGTATAACCTAGAAATATATGAGACCCTAGGTATACTACACAGAAAGATAGACATTATGGTCCTCAACAATCTTTGAGAGGCAATTCGGCAAGAAGGCATGAATTTTTATTCATAAACAAGATAGAATGATTAAAATATCATAACATTGTTCATATGGCACGTGAGTGTAACTTGACATGGGCTCCTACACAAGCTAAAATCATGCAAAAAACAAAGTTACACAAGTATGGATAAGGAAGCAAATACAATCCAAAAATCTCCTGATCTCTCCAACCAGCAACACATGTTGTTGAGTTGATGATGGTATCCTTGATATTCCAAGTATTTGATGATGGGATTCTGCTAAAAGGAGACCATGCATACAGTTAGGGGGAGCTTGTTATTCTTAAACATTATTGAAGAAGCTATCCATGAAAGGGTCCTTATGAAATCCTTGATGAGCTATATTAACAATCATTCTTTGATAAAGATCATTTCTTATGAGCACTCCTTTTAAAGAACATGATCTCCTATCTATCCAATGGACTATTGTTAAAGATATTTTCCACTTGATATCCAAACAGAAATTGGAGTAGCAGAAGGCAATCTAATTCTAATAAGTGAATAACTATGTTGTTGTTATTACAAAAGTTGATTATTTCGACTAAGGGATTTGATGTGAGAAAAGGTAAATTATGGACACAAATAGAGGTAAACTTCAAATAAACATATACATTTGGGAATAAATCTTGAAGCAGGAGAAGTTGGTAGCATCTAAGAAAACTAAAGCATTGCAAAAAGCTACCAATCAGTAAAAGGAATTCAAAAGGCAATCACAAATTGGATGTCAAATATTCTGGTATAAATAACTTACAAAAATTTTTACTAGAACATAAGGGAAAATGGCTCATCCAAAGTAATATAGAAAGAAGAATGTTCCACAGTCGAGTATAATCTCAGTTTAATGTTGGTCACTTTAGAAAATAGAAACAATTAGGCACAATCTCTCACCATCTCATCCGAATGCAATAATGTTAAAATATTGAATTGAAGTGACATAAGGAGAAGGACAAAAATAGAGAGGAACTTGGATTTGAAGAAAGATAGCGAGAAAGACAATTTCAATGGTTTTCTCACTCGTTTCGGACTATGAAGACCTCTTAAATCTGATTATGGAGACAATAGAATATGGACAAAAATACTTCTATCTTGAGCAATAAAAGGAGAACCATGAAAAGGGGAGAAGTTTGACAAGAGGAGTAGTTCGAAAGGGGGAGTCCTTGTGCACACCTTTGCCACTGATGTCAAAGGGGGAGAGAAGAAGAATATTTCCATCAATGACAAAGGGGGAGATTGTTAATCTAGGTTGTCATTGATGTCAATATAGTAGTGTTTGTGATGGAAAATTATTTGATACATGATGTTTCCTATTGATGCTCATTAATCATAATGCTCGTAGTGATGAATGTTTCATATATGATGATATGATGTGATGGAAGATCCAAGTGGATTAAATACATATATACAGATAGAATAAAAGTAGTAGAGCCATTGGAGCAATTTATCAAAAGCCATAAAAGAAGAGCTATCAGAAGTTATAGGAGTAAAGAGAAGCGACAGGAGTGACAAGCCAAGACAAAGCAGGTTATCGCATATGCCCAAGGGTAACTGTTATTGGAAGAAAAAAGAGGAGCATTACGTCAGAGGAGTACATATATCATAAGAGAATACATAACGAAGGAGTTAACATTAAATACCACAAACACATTGGTGTATTATATGAGCGCTTCATTGGAAAATTTATTATATGCCACCACACAAAACCTATGATTTTGATTTGAGTTGCAGACTTGACCGTTCCAATAGAACAAGCTTTAAAGGAATATAACATCTATCGCATTGAAAGATTCATATCACAAATCTTAAGAGTTCACATGGCCAGACCACCTATTGCGATAGTATTGCGAACCACTGATTGCAATAAGGTCATGGACCCCGAACCATCGATTGCGATAGACCCGATGGATCACCAATTGCGATGAATCTGTGGACCCAAAAATTTTATCAACTATTGTCTAACATTATATCATGTCTATTTCATCGGCAGTATGAATATTGACCATGTTATATCGGTGATGTTAAGAGTTGCAGTTGCGGGATTTTGGATAATTGTGATTGCGATTAATAACGTGGCATGTGGGACCTCCATATGGGCCTTGTGAATATTAAAAGGGCCTCTCTAATATATTTCGTAGTAAGAGACATTTGAAAAGTTGCGATTGTGATTATCAGTGACGTGGCATATGGGGACCGCTAGACTTATATTATAACATGGGTATAGCCTTTCCTATAATGCGATTTCTGTAAAAAGGCTAAGTTATAATTGATTGAATATTAACAAAAGTCCCTCCGATATATTTTAATATACCACATCATGCACAAGTCAACCCCTCCACCAATGAATGGGTCATTTCAATTATTGGAAAACTCATATATATATATACAAGTTGAAATGCTTCACTTGATGTATCTATTCCGGAATCGATTATAGAGAGAAGTAATAGTTCACAAATTCTAAACTTGAAGGTAGAGAGGAAGCCGAATATTGACCAAGAAGGAAGAAATTCAAAGGTCAACTAGGAAAGAAGCCAAAGGATGATAAATTCTCTTGATTGGGTTAAACTTTGAAAGGCTTGGACCTGTGATGAATTAATCAAGTACATAACAGTTCTATGAAGGGAAAATAAAGTTTCATCTATCATCATTTCAAGGGGGCATTATACAACACCAACATTGAAGCGTTTGTGAGTTTGTTTCTTGGAAGTGAGATATCATGACAGTAAGAAGAGTGAGAAGTAGTCACTCCTGAAATAGTTAGCACAATAGTAAAGAATAGAGGGTTGAAAACAAATAATTATCTTTGTGCATACATTGAGGGCATAGCATAACCTATCAAAGGTATCCCGTTGAAAGGCATCAGCAGATCTTGGAGACATTGTTGGAAATCATGATGGCTAAAATCATCATGAGGTAACTTCTGCAAACTCTGTTTGGGAAATATGAAGAGTTGTGAAGACTCCTTCATATGAAGATAGGCTTTCATGAATATAGCAGTGATGTTGTAGGTTGACAGAATTCAGTGAAGAAGATTTTGGAAGTAGAGAATTACTATGAAACATATCTAGAGAAAATATAGTAGTGGGTTGGAGCCCAGAGGGTTGGTTCCCTGAGGGTTGGAGCCTCGAACAAGACATGGTTGGTGGTTGGAGCCTCACAAAAGACCATTTTGGTGCTTGGAAATGGGTTGGAGCCCTATATATTGATACTTGATTTATTGTAAATATTATATTAATAAAAATATTGTTCATTTTGGGTTCTAAATATAATTGATTTAGTTGGTAAAAATAACAATTGAAAAGAAATACTGATTCACCACCCTTGTTATGGCTCCAAATCTCACTCTTGATGTTTGTGATGTTGCACTCATGGCCTAGGGCAACCCCTCCTTCTAGACCTGGTCCAAATACTTAAAAAACAGTCTTTTACTCCCTATACACGACATTGCCAAGGGCTAAACACGTGTGTATGTGGGTCTGTGTATACCCAACCCACATATATGTCTTAAAACGCTTTAAAAAAAATAAATCTCCTTAATTTCAGGCGAAGATCATGAGTTTTACCTGTTGATTACCTATTAGTGCCCGAGGCCCAATTGTTCCCAATGAATTCCCAAACTAAAAAACTACTTTGGGAGAAGTATAAAAAGGCTTCAATGGGAAGGCCTAAAGGGAGGAGAGAAGAGAGAGAGAAATCACTCTACTGAGATTATCCCTGATCAGGTCTGAAGATCCTTGTACTTCCAACACTTCCCCCATTACAGGAAACCCTTGTTTCTTTTAGTTATGATGTCTTTCTATTAGTTGAGATATCCTTGAGTGAGTTATGGAAGGCGCTTGTTGAAGGCTTGAGGTTGGACGAATCCGGAGGACGGTTCCGCTTGGAGCCTACGAAAGGAAGACTCAGGTGAAATCATTCTTTACTGTATTTTAGTTATCTATAATAAAAGAAACACTTGTTGTGTTCCTCATATGAATCTTCTTCATGCTTGTGATATCAATGTTATGATTTACATATGAGTGGTTGTTCCAATTGTATAACGAACAAACTTTCAATATGCTATGAAGTTGATTTCCTTATGATGCTTGGTCTATATACTGCTATGCTTTCTTGAATTGATTGTTTTGTAGGTTGAAGGATTGAAAGGAACTCCAATAGGGTTTGGACCCTGACTGGATCTACCTAAATGGAGGACCCCCAAGTGCACCTCTCTTCCCGTAGTTTGTTTATATTAGCATCACAGCTATATGGAATGCTTGTTTTTCTTTGTAGATAACCCCCACTCTACTAGGGTATTGACCCAAGACCTTAGGGGACTTTGTCCCTAAACAAAATTGGTGACTCCACTAGGTACAACAATATTGTTGTTCCTAGTTTGGGTTTATTCAAGCCAATCAGGGCTCAGCTATTTATTTACTTGTTGTGACTAGGTAGACTGTTCCTGTAGGAACATGAACTGTAACTTTGATCAGTTTCTTCAGAATTTTTTTTGTTTTTCTTGTGATATTTTATATATGCATATTGGTCAGGTTATAGTCGTGTATGTACATAAGTTTCACCATATAAACCCACGTATACATAGGTGTCTATGGACTAAATAGCGTATACACGCAACTATGTATTGACACAATTGCGTATACCCTAAAATTTTCAAGATTTTTCAAATATTTTTGTTTCTGAAGATCTGTCTGCTGGTCTGAATCTTTCTTGAAAAGTTACTTTTCTATGTTAGTCTTTATTTTTACAGCAAGTTCATGATTTCAAACTCTCTCCGGTTGTGGAAAGTGTTGGTCTTGTTTTGTTTTGTTGCAAGCATCATCATTTTTGTTTAAGCACACAAGATTTCTTTTTTGGGAATCTTTGTTGTTCTGGTCTTCCAGGGTAGAAAGATTGGTCTCAATCTTTGTGGCAAATCTTGTTTTGGTGATATTTTCGTTTGTGTGTCAAAACTGCATCTTTGTGGCCATTTACTTTTCTTTCTTTTTTAAAGTTATTATGTGATGATTCTGAGAATTTTCTTTCTTGATCTTGCAATCATTGTCACCAAGTTCTTTTTGTTGCTTTTTTATTGTTAAGAACATCCTGAAACACACTTTTTGTTGAGTTTTCACCTGTTTTGTGTTGTTAACTTGCAAAGCATTTTGTTGCCTATTCTTCAATCATAAAGTTTCAGTCTTATTTAGAGCACTTTTGAAAAGTCATTTTTATTTTTTATTTTGATGAAAACTTCTTGAAAACTTGGTTTTGCTTTCTTTAACCTTGTTTTGATTTAGTTTCTTTTTTGCGAGTGAAGGTGCATTTTCGTTTGTCTTGAAATTTTCTTTTAGTGTTTGGATGAAAATGAGCATTAGCAACTTATATTCTATCTAAATATCTTAAGTGGCTAATTAGAATGGATAGAAAAGTTACTTTCATTCTTTGATTTAGAATAGTCTTAATTTTTGCATCAACATGTACTCATTGCATTAGGATAAATTTGTGCATCTTTTAGGGCATCCATAGTTTTGTTAATTTTTGTGAATGTGAAGCTTGAGTAAAAGAAAAGAAAAGAAAAAATTTATTGCTTTCTTAGAAGTTCTTTAGAATCTAGTAGATATTTCTTTCATCAAAGAACAAAACAAGTGCATTTGCATATAGTTTGGTTTTTACTAATATCTTTTGCGTCAAAACACCACAAGTTTCATTTCCACTTATCCCTTGACTTAATAACAACCCATTTAAAAAAAGCACTAATTAAAATACACTAGAACTCTTTTTATAATTGTCAATTTAGACACATCAATAAGTTTTAGGATATTTTAGGGCCTTGGATTAGGTGTGTGGAGAGAAAACTCTCCAAGGCCATTTAAACTGTCAAACATAGGAGTTTGAGTAGTGAGTGAAAATCCAATAGCGTTAGGAAGACAAGGAAAGCTCTAGATCTAGGAGTTAACCACGAGGGTTTTTGAAAATAAGGAAGAGAGATACCCCCTCTCCTACTTGTTGGATCTTACCTCAAGACTGTTCCGCCTGGCTTCTGACATGAGTTGGTAACCATAGTTGCTTCTCCTAGGGATCTACATAGGTGGCTGCGGAGGGGAATTTTGTGGCACCTGAGGTTAACGTTGTATCACTCTCAATGGTACTACTGGAGGGCAACCTTCCGAAGCTTGGGGGCTTGCACTATGGTAGGCTTTTGTTAGGAGGTCAGCGTAACTTCTTATGTTACCTTCGCTGGTAGGACTGGGCCGTCATTATCCCAGACCATCTTCGGAAGGCCCCTTACTTCACTTTCTTTTATTTTGGTGTCCGGTCCTCATCACCCAGAGCGGAAATACTTGAATGTTATTTTATTGACTGAAATCTTCCAGGGACTTTTTAGTTTGTGCTCTGTGCTCTTAGTTGGGCTAGCTTTCATTTTTTCTTGAGTCTTTAATTAGATCTTAATAAAAAATTCAAAGTGGCCGACCGATTGCCTAGATGATCTCGAAGACTTTGTGGTCTTTCACCACCAAGTTTAGATCCTTATCCTAAAAGGGGCAGAGGTAATACTACTGGTGGGTTTCATCCCATGGCAGCTTACGCATCGGGAATTGATCCTCCCCTCGGGGGCATTAGTGTTCAGGACAGGCCTGGTACTTCCGCAAAACTAGAGAGGAACACTCCAGTTCTTTCTCGAGTTCTCTTTCAATCGAAAGATAACATAGAGGTAGAAGAACTCCCAGAGTCGTTAGCGGCTTTGAATTCTCCTCTACCTTCTAGCCATCTAGACATATTACAATACGTTGGGACTCTGACGCATAGACTGTCAAGTGTAGGTCATATTATGCACTTATCTTCGATGACCACCACTGGAAGCATGGCTTCTACCACAAGTGCTACAACCATGCAGACTCCAAAATCAGTACAAGGGGGAGGAACTATTTCCATCCCCTCTTCATCTTTATTTGGGTCTTTTGTTAGCACATCTTTAGTTGGGCCTACTTCCATTCCTTCTACGAGTGGAAATTCCCAAGTCAATGCATCTAGTTTTGGATTCTTCCCATTTGGCACCCATTCACAGGGTATTTCGTTAGTTCCATTTAGTTTCGCCACATCCATGATGGGTGGTTCAGCTTCATTTTAGGGTTTTCCTTTTGGAGGTGGTCATATACCACGTTCCAACCCAACAATAGGATCTATGCCTTCTTCTTCTAGACGACAAGGCAACAATCCCTTTCAAGGTTGGACTAACCCTATGGTTACTGGCATAGGAACAAGGAATCCATTTTTCGGCCAACAAGGGAATAGGTCGTACTCCATAGTTAGTTTGTTTCAAAGTATTCCTACCTTAGCTTTTTCTTGGAATCTTTATCAAGGGCTATCAATTCCTTATAATCCTTTATGAGGGAGATTCACTGGTTATGGTGGTTTTTCAGCTCGAGTTGGTCAAACTTTGAGTTTTGTTGGATCACAAGGTTCGCCTTTTGGTTTAGCTGGTTCTACTGGTTACTTTGGGCAGCTTGGTGCCTTCCAAAATCCATTCTAATATTTTCAAAACTTTTGGAGCTCCGCCCAGTCTGGGTGGAATCCCCAAGGTCCTCCTAGGCTTCCTTTTTTGGCAATATTGAATTTTCTAGATCTCATGAAATTAAAAAACAATCCAATCAAATACAATCCAACATAGTCACTAGTCCCAACCAAACTCCCTTTGAACATTCCAAAGTTTGAGGGGAAGGGTGGCGAGGACCCTGGCGACCATGTAACCACATTCCATTTGTTGTGCTCATCAAACTCCCTTATCAATGGCTCGGTTAAGTTGAGACATTTTCAACGCACCTTAACTGGTAATACGACCAAGTGGTTATAGAGTTACCAGGGGGAAACTTTACATCTTTCTCTGATTTGGCTAATATTTTCCTAAATCATTTCTAGTTTCCTCTCTGTTATGATTCTGGAACTGAAATTCTGGCCAAGTTTTTTCAGGACACGGTAACTCACATTTCTGATCATATTCCGGAATGGAGATGGAGAAAGAGGCTCATTAAAGCCGAAATTCCTCTAGAATACCATCTCAAATGTTTTTTGAAATATTTTCAACCTGAAATCTCTAAGGATGTCTCTCTGTCTGGAGTCTATTCTGAGGATAAAACTATTTTTAGAGCCCAACAGTTAGAATTGATTACTCTCAGTCTAGGATTCTACAAAAAGTCTTGCCTGATACTCCTGGGACTAAGTTTGATCTAGACAAATCGAAGCTAGGTCCCCATGCAGATGGCATCGTTGGATCCATAGACACAAATGCGGTGAACCTATTGAGCCAATTGTAGCAGTTGTCTTTACAAACTGCTCCTAACAATCAGGTCACCTCGTCTAACCCTTTGACTTCTCAATCGTCTTCGGTTAATGCCATCCAATCTTCCAACCCCAAAGAAAATAAAAATCCCAATGGGAAAAGGAAGGGACGAGGTAAGAAAAAGAGTCAAGATGGGAAGACTGACACAAATAATCCTGGCAATAATGCTGCTAGTGGTGGAAATGAGTCTAGAAAGAAAGTCAAGTTTCCATGAAAGTTATGTAGTGGAGACCACTTAACTCATCTCTGCCAAAAATTCAAGATTCTCAGTGCTTGTTAGGGTAGTAAAGGACTTCTAGCTCTCAAGATGTGTTAACCAACCCTTTTCCCCAAGGGCAACAAATGCTTGCTGGCGCAAGTTCAAATCCTGGTACCTCTACAGGGGGCAACCAGGAAGGGGAGAAATCGTCAAATGTTTTCATGATGGGCTCTAACATCCATGTGGCCACTTGGTCACGTGATTACAATGAAACTGAAACTTCCAAATACAAAACTACTCCCGGAAATACCGACCTTCATATTGAGCGACGCCGTGTCAAGACTATACCATAGATACTGAAAGGTTCCGCTAAATGCACGACTATCAATCCTAATGCTAGGGCCACCTAGAATTACTGCATTGTTGAGGATCTGGCTCAGAGTCCATGCACTATGTCTACTTTATAGGTTCTCCAGTTGTGTCCAGTGTAACGAAGTGCTCTGCTTTCAGCGATTGGGGAAGTTGATCCAATAACTCTTTAGTGCTCACTTTCAAAATTCTTAATATCAAAAAGTGACTCCCTCATCACATGGATTTTCAAATAAATTCTACATACTAGAAAATTAACATTTTTCGTACCGTTATTGATGAAGGAGCTTCCACATGCGTCATGTTGATGTCATGCTGGAAGGCCATTGGATCACAATTGGTTGTTCCTTCACCTACCCTCCTGACTGCATTTGATGGGCATTCTCATAAGTAGCTTGGGATTATCCTATTCTTTCCCATATGTGTTAGGGGGAAGGTCGTTAATATCTAAGTAGAGGTCATTGATGCTAACCTAGATTACAATCTTCTCTTAGGAAGGAACTGGGTATACAAAATGGATGTCATTGTTTTGACTCTGTTTCATGTCATTTGCTTTCCTCATGAGGGGAAAATCATCAAGGTTGATCAATTGGATTATTCTCCAATTGACCCTCGAGCAACTTCGAATTCTACTGTTCCTTTAGTGGATAAACCTCGTCCACCTACTGAGAATCTAAGAGTTGGGATGTATTGTTGATTGATGGGTACATTTGATTTCCCCTCTCCTATCGCTAGAATCAATGTCGTTTCATCACCCAAGGAATCTTCATGAGAAGAGTTCTTCCGAACTCATTATTTTTTAGTCCCTTGGACCTTGCCTTCACCTACAGCCACATTAGCTGAAGGATAATTAGGTGGAATGGCGTTTCCTATGTCTGCAGCAGAGCTTAGATATCAGTCTATCATCAACTCTATAGACAACCATTCTACTCCTTTCTCTGAGGAGGAGATAGATGGTGATGTGACCCCGACCTGGACCCTTGATTCTACCTCTTCTATGGACTGTTTAGACACGGTTTTACCATCCAAGGAAGCAATCCTAGAAGTAATGATGGTTGTTCATCGACCTTGGGAAGACCTACACCATCGTTCATATTTTCTTCCTCTGTTGAAGGAAGTAGAATCTAGGTTCTCTGAGATTTTTACTAGTGATGTTTGTACGGTATCAAATCCTTTGGCTCCAACACACTTTCGTGCTGAAGGTAATATGTCAGTGATTTCAAAAATGATATCTATAAAAATCTCTAGGAACCCTAACATGATCGAGTATCTCTTCATCAGAGCTGAATGTTCCCCTAAAGAAATTCAAATTTACACCGACCTTTTTAAGGAATTTCAAGATGTATTCGCTTGGTCCTATGAAAAAATGCCTGGCATTGATCCATCCATAGTTCAACATGAGATCAATACATATGAGAACACCAAGTCGATTCGTCAGAAGCTTCGACATGTTAATCCTAGGAAAGCAACAACCATTAAAGCTGATGTAGAGAAGCTGCTCAAGGCGGGTTTCATATAACCTGTTCCTCTTGCGGATTGGGTTTCTAATCTAGTCCCTATGGATAAAAGGCAAGGAACAATCTGAGTATCAATTGACTTTAGGGACCTAAACAAAGCTTTTCCCAAAGATAATTACCCCACGCCATTTATTGATCAGATTATTGATGAGTGTATGGGTAATGAGATTTTCTCCTTCATGAATGGTTTTTCCGGTTATAGTCAGATCTCTATCTGTCCTGAAGATCAACATAAGACAACTTTTTTATGTCCCTCCGGTACCTTTGCATACAGAAAGATGCCTTCTAGTCTCAAAAATGCTGGAGCTACCTTCCAGCGGGCCATGTTATATGATTTCCATGACATTAAACATATCAAGCATACTTGGACGATCTAGTTGCTCGCTCTTGAAAGAGAACTGATCATCCTAGTCATCTTCAATTGGTTTTTGAGTGATGTTGATTTTACGAGATCCGGTTGAATCCCAATAAGTGTGTTTTTGCGGTTACATCTGGTGGGTTATTAGGGTTCATTGTGTTAAATGAAGGGATTCGAGTTGATCCCTTCAAGGTAGAGGCAATAATTCAGTTGCCTCTCCCATCCTCAATTCAACAACTTCAATGTCTTCAAGGGAAGGCTAATTTCTTAAGAAGGTTTATAGCGAATTATTCCGAGATCACTAAACGGTTTATGCGTTTGCTCTGGAAAGGAGATCCATATGTATGGGATGACTTTGCACAGTGCTCATTCGATGCCTTGAAAAAGGCATTAGTCTCTGCCCCGCTTTTGAGTCCACTGGATTATGGTAGGGATTTCCTTTTATATCTCGCTACGGCATAATCAACTATAGGTATGGTTCTCATTCAAGAAGAAGATGCTCTCATGGAGCATGTGATTTATTATTTGAGCTGAGGCTTGATAGGTCCTGAAATTCACTATTGTCCTATTGAGAAGTTGGCTATGGCAGCTGTCCATGCTATCCAGCGGCTTCACCATTATATCTTGCTACGCAAAACTTTTGTCTTAGTGGTGGTCAATCCATTCCAATTTGTCCTCAGTAAGCGAGTGATTGGGGGAAAATATAATCGATGGATAGTCATTTTACAAGAATTCGATCTCGAGTTCTTGTCCGCCAAGTATAAGAAATCTATGGTTTTTGTGGAGTTAATTTTTGATCTACCTTGTGGAGAGGATAATGTTTACGAGGAAAGTTTTCCTGATGAACATTTATTCCTCATCTCTTCACTCGACCCTTGGTATGGAGATATCATTGTCTATCTCCAGACTTCGAAGTTTCCCTCTACTTTCTCTAAGGATGAATGCCAAAAATTACGTCACCTGGCTAAGAACTACATCATCATTGGTGATACATTATATTGTCGAGGGGTTGATTCAATCCTTCAGCATTTTTCAACCCTAGAGGAAGCAGAGTCAGTGCTGATTGATTGCCACAGTGGAGCTTGTTGTGGTCATCTTTCAGGGCTTGATACAGCCCAACGTATCTTGCGTGCCGACTATTTTTGGTCTTTGCTCTTCAAATATTGTGTTGAAGCGATGAAACGCTGTCACCCCTATCAAGTTTATACTCAAAAGATGTGCACACATACAGCTTCTCTTTTTCCCGTTGTCACTGTCGGTCCTTTTACTAAGTGGGGTATTAATTTTACAACTTGTAATCCACCTTCAGTAGTGAATCACAAGTACATTATCGTTGCCATAGACTACTTCACAAAGTGGGCTGAGGCCATGCCCACTTATAACAACAATAGTGAAACAATGGAATTGTTCCTTTTTAATCAGATTATCTCAAGGTTCGATATCCCGAGAGAGATTTTGACTAACCATGGCAGTCATTTCCAGAACCAACTAATGTCTGAATTAGCTCTTAAATTGGGTTTCCAGTAGGAGCACTCATCTCCATATCATCCTCAGGCCAATGGACAGGTTAAGGCAGTGAACAAAACCCTTAAGACGTTCCTGCAAAGGATGATCGACAAAAATCGGTCCAATTGGCATCTTATGTTGTATCCGGCTCTTTGGGCATACTGAGCCTCCGTAAAGACTACTATAGGTTTTACACCTTTTTAGTTAGTTCATGGGATGGAATCTATCTTTCATATTGAATGTGAAATTCCATCTCTTAAGTTAGCTATTGAGCTCCTTCCAGAGACCTCTATTCTCAAAGAGCGCCTCCTTAATTTGGAACATCTCGATGAGCAGCGTCAAGATGCTACCACAATCAATGAGGCTCGTAAGAAAAGTGTTAAAACTCAATAAGATGAAGTTGTCCATCCTCGAGTCTTTTCTCAAGGTGACCTTCACTTGGTCTATGACCAAGATAAGGAAGCCTTGCGGGTAGGTAAATTCAAGCCTATGTGGTACGATCCCTTTATAATTAAACGAGTTTTAAAAAAAGGGGTGTATGAGTTAATTGATTTTGAAGAAAACAAGTTGGCAGAGCCCCAAAATGGGCTCTACATCAAGAAGTACTTTGCTTAAGTAGCAGTTAGGTAACGACTTCTTTGTACATTTTGTATGTTTGTACTTATCTCATCAGGAGTTTTTTTGATATCGACACTTTTTGTTCTACTGTGGCAGGTGTTGATGGATGACTTGGTCTATTTTGGATTCACCGATGGTGCTAGTCAACACTTGGAACCTCGCTTCCGCAGCTTGGGTAATCTACTATCCAACTGGTCAGTTGATGGTGTCAACGAGAGTATGCATTAGTCCTGCTTCAAATAATATGGCTGAGTATATTGCTGTCATTAATTTACTATCCGAAGCAATTTCTTATGAAATCGATTCATTGGTAGTCTATCTTGATTCACTGTTTATAGTGTCACAACTGAGTAACATTTATCGGGTAAGGGATCCATGTTTATATCGCCCGTATTTAAGGGTGAGGTTGCTGCAAAGATCATTTACTTATATTAATTATTTTCACATTTCAAGATCTCATAATTGGTTAGCTGATTCTATCACTAATCAAGCATTAGACTGACATATCATTCATTCATCACAATAAAATCAAGCATAAAAAAGTCGAAACTGTATATATATATATCATAAAATTTCATGAGTGTACATAAGTGTGTCCAAAATAATATACAAAAATTGGGACTCAAATGCCCATAATCATGTCCAGTACATCTAATGCCCCAGGTCAGGATGAGCAGCTAAGTATGCAACTACTACTTTGGCCACACGCCTATGAGTACGAACCCAGTCTCATGGCATGCCAACCACATGACGCTGCATGTATATAGGGAGATCCTCTACAGCCTCGATCGGTACTCGGTGAGTTAGTCTCACCAAGTGCCGCTAAACTATGTGTAGAAGTCGCTATGTGTCTGCAACTGCCTCTTCAGCACCTCGGCCACGACATCCATGCTATGGGAACCCATCTGGTCATACCGGCCCAATATCCGAAACATGATCATCATATTAGTCATTTGAATCCTATCAAAAATATTTTTCAAAATTCATTATTATATTTGAAAAATCATAAAAAAAAAATCATAAAATCAAAAACATTTGTTACCTATATTGCCCCATGCTACGGTTGGTGGTAAAGCTAGATCAGGATCTCCTCGGAAGTCCAACCCAGCATAAGGGTAGTCATCTATGGCAATGATCTACTGCTCCCACCAGGAGAAGAAGTCATCGTCGAAAGTAGTCCATGGGATGTCCCCACCTCCTAGTCATTTCATCAAGTCAGTCCACCTGCCCATTCATGGATCTCGTGGGGTGCTGATCGAAACTGGTACTCTAGGACGGAGTGTTGGGACCCTCTCAAAGAAGAAAGAGCACAAAATAGTTCCATACCTAAAGTTTTTGGTCTGCCCCTTCTTGATAGAAGTAAGTTGGCTCTTCAGGTTGGTGAGAAGAGGAGTACACCAATCAAAGACGGTGGTGAGACAGTCTACCGCTAAGCTCATGGCTAGCCGTGAAGTCTGGTGTAAGGAAGTTGATCCGTTCACTCTGGCTATGGTGCGAAGCATGATCGTCGGTGATAAACTCTCCACATGTTTGATTGGAATTTGACTTCCAACCTTTTCTGGATGATCCAGGCAATATATATGCATGTATTCCTCGATAGAGAGACTGCCTTATGATTTTCCTGTGGAATGTACTACCTCTCCCCTCCGGGAAAGGCTTGTGATGAAATAAATATCCTCAACCTCCATCTTGAGTGGCATTTGATCAATCATAAATGAGTCTTCCTCAATGCTTCAGTAGTGAATGAGCATTTCAAGCAAGTGAGTGTTTTCTTTCATGTTTGGCATTTTAAAGTACTTTAGCAAACCACATCATCTTAAGGCATCCAGGGCATTAGGATCGTTCATAACCTCATCATCTACTAAGGCATGCTCTCTTTCTCTCCAAGTGACTGGCATCCTAAAGAAAACACAAATTTGGACCGTTAGATTTTTGTCTTGAAGTTTTCGCGGCGTATATGCTGGTCCGTTTCATACACAGTCATGTGTAGGGCCTACGTATATGCGGGTTTCGTATATCCAACCCATGTATATGCTACGACAAATCTTTTGACAATAATTCAATGGTGAAACTTGAATTAAAAATTCTAAAACCAGTCACAATTGAATGCAAGATAAGTTTAAGGGTTACCTAGTGATTTCGGGAAGATTTGAAGGGTCAAATTTGGTGAATGGAAATGCTTGCTCCTTTTGCTTCACTCCTTTGCTCTCAAATCAAACGGTGATAATGGTGAGTCAAAAAACTATTTTATAAGCTTTGAAAATGAAAAAAAATTCAAAACTTGATTTTATTTTGTCTCATGTAACTTTTAACTTGGGAGCTTGGAATGTCGAGAATGGTTTGATTTTCAGGACATTGTGGACGCTTTTTGGACAGTTTTGAGACGGTGCCATGACTGATGACCCGTCATGGAAGGTATCGTTATTCACTAGCATATAGGTTACGGAAGCCATTTTTTCTATTGCAATATACATACTAGCGTCCATTTGTCAATACACTTGCCATAGGCTCAATCCCATCGTGTTATGGTTCATAAACCATCTTCACTCACCGATTTTCTAAATCATGACACGATGGTAGTGCCATCCTTTTCATGGGAATCGTATTTAGCACCTCATTGACATTTGTTGCCCATGTTGCTTCAATCTGAGTAGGCTCGGGAGTCCTCTGTAGTCCATCCATGACTTATGCGATGAAGACTCATTCCTCTTTGCTTCTTCACTTCGTTCTATCCTTATACCCTAGAGGCTCCTTTGCATTGAGTTATACTACTACATTGCATTTTGACCATTTGCACCTTTTGGCCTTGAGCTGGCTTCACTTGGACTCGTGTTTAAGCCAACTTTTGACCATGATGACTGCAAAATCAAATTTGCATTCCCTTGACTTTTGCAACTTGACACACCCTGACCCGTGGAAGGAACACATGTTTGAGTGTCTTTGACCAGTTTTCACCTCCCTGCACTGAGCATAGGATTGTTCCGATCCCAGGAACTTGATCATCTATTTCAATGACACTCATTCTTTCCACTATACTTTAGCATTCTTTTATTCTTTCTCCAGCTTAAAGAAAAAGACAAAAAAAAATTATATATTCTGAAAAGAGAGGGAACAGGACAATATTTCCACTTATTGTTTGCAGCTAGACTCAGTCATGTTTCCCTTGAAGAAAGCACTAAAAATAAATTCTCCTCCATTTGGGCGGGATTTAGTTTGACTTAGGTATGCCTTAACCTTGTTATTGAGTCAGTTCTCCCCTGATTTGTTATCTCTTCCAATAATATGGAGGGTTCGTTCATGCCTCCTGCATGACGAACTTATACAGAGTCATCATATGTTGCCACATACTCACATTGAGTTGTGCTTTTGTTCAAGGGAAGTTAGCCTAAGTCGGCCTCTCTGCGGTGTCTCTTGACTCATTTTTCAGTTGGCCATCCCTGCTTGTTAGTGTCTTGTCTATCATCACATCACTTATATTGGTCCTTTACTCATGCCAATTTAAGAAGGTCTCCATTGATTTCTTGTTGGCATATCTTGTCCTTGTCGACAACAACATCTTGCTCTGAGGACAAGCCTAGAGCCGCACCCTGGCCCTATTTCCATTATTGATAGGTCACCTTGTGCTCAGCATCGATCAGTATGATGGGTCATTGACTAAGTGGTTTCCCTTGTGCTCGACATTAGCTTACACTATCACACATTGGGATTCATGCAGTACCTTGGTTTCCATTTGACCCTACTGGTGGATACCTTTCCTTTGTGTTAGATTTCATTATTTGTTGGCTCAGAGGGTTTCTGTCATGCACTAGCCACATCTTGTGTATGCCGGAAATGTGCTTCATTCAGGTTACTACATCTTTTTTCGTCCAATTCCTTCCACATTATTGGCCTACGGGTTACACTTGCGCTAGATTAATGAAGGATGCCTTAATGCCTTCCTTCTAGTGGATCTTTCCCTATCGACTACGACTCATTGCTTTGGGGAAAAGATCTAGAGTCCATTTGGCAGCACCTTGGGGTTTGCAGTCATTAGTGGCAGATCCTTCGATATCGACAGTGGGAAACCATCATTGTCTCCTGATTGATATATTCTTATAGGTGTTCGACTCCAGCTCATCTATTCACACTTGTTAGATTGTACTGGGTACCTTGATGCTCATTATCATTATCAGTGAGTAGTCTCATGTTTGTGAACAATATACATCAATGGCAAGTAATCAAATGATTTCTCACATGGTGGACTTCAGATCTTTTATTCCCATGGTGTAGAAATGTATCACGGTGGTCGGTGAAGACCTCAAGTTGCATCAGCATTCATTGGATCACTTGACAATTGCTCTTGTTGTTGCTAGTTGATACCACTCCACCTTATATGTTGCAGTCATTCATGGCGACATTCTATATGCTAACACCTGAGTTTACATTATAGTACCATCTTACTCCATCATGTTCATTTTGTACTTTTGGGATCAATCTTTGATATCAAAGATCCGCTTCATCCTTCAGCATCATTGACATTCATATATGTGATATTCAGACATGTACTTGTTCGATTGTGATCAGATGATCCATTATGTATTTTCTAGTCTTTTATATTTAGTGGATCCACTGGTACTTGATATGCAGACATGATTTACTTTCTCTGAGCATGGGTATGCCCGCCTCAGACAGTGTTTCTTTCTGATCTCCTTTTGTGGCTTGGTAGGCTGAACTCTGGTGAAGTCCTTCTTAGTTTTTGACAGGTTTCCTTTCCATGTACTTACTTAATACATTTCGGCCATCATGTACCCCTTTTAACCTCATATATTAGGGGGCATCTATTATAGCTCCAAATCTCACTCTTGATGTTTGTGATGCTAGACTCATGGCCTAGAGCTACCCCTCCTCCTAGACCTAGTCCAAATACTTAAAAAACAATGTTTTACTCCCTATACGCAACATTTCCCTAAGCTAAATGCGTGTGTACGCAGGTCTGTGTATACCCAACCCGCGTATATGTCTTAAAACACTTAAAAAAAAATTAAATCTCCTTAATTTCAGGCGGAGATCATGGGTTTGCCTGTTGATTACCTATTAGTGCCCATGGCCCAACTATTCCCAACGAATTCCCAACTAAAAAAAAACCTTGGGAGAAGTATAAAAAGGCTTCAATGGGAAGGCCTAAAGGGAGGAGAGTGTTTGGTCAATTTAGTGTGGTATAAATTGCTGATTAAAATGTCAATCCGGGGTTCGTAAACTGACGAAGTGAAGTGTACTATATGTACAAGATAACCATTTTCTTAGTCTTTTGTCGTTTTTGAGTTTTTTAGTATGTTTTTGGATTTATCTTTTACGGATTCCCTAGTGTGTGATGGCGAAAATGAAAGTTAAGTATGGATGGTAATGGTGATTTCTACAGTGATTTTTCAAACTTAAAGGTGTTCAAAAAGAAATCTCTAAAATAAATCAAATCAATTCTTAAGAGGAAGTAAATGTATCAAACAATGAACTAATGACAATGGCCCAGTATCCTTACTGTTGTATGAAAAAGAAAGTAAAAACTGAACTTAAAGCAACTCAAAGACTGAAAGCAAAGCAACTAATTCACACTACTTCAACTCTTCTGATCCTTTACCCTTCAACTCAATCTGCCTTATGGGAAGCAATCATGAACAAGTTAAGCAATATGATATCTAAATTACAGGAAATTAAATTGCATAAAGGAAACTAATCACGCTACTTCAACTCTTCTGATCCTTTACCCTTCAACTCAATCTGCCTTATGGGAAGCAATCATGAACAAGTTAAGCAATATGATATCTAAATTGCAAGAAAGCAAACTAAATCACACTACAATATGTAATATTATGATTCCTTACTAATAGAGTCACTTGACTATAGAAAGAAACCATAAACAAATGAGTAGTATGATGTCTAAGTAGCAGAAGAATAAATAAGCAAAACACAATCTGAAAAATGACAGTGCTGGAATTAAACTTCAGAAAATGAAAATTAGCAGGAAGGACAAGATGATCTCATATGTCAGTAGTTATCAAAAAGATGAAAATTTTCCCGGGCTGCCTATGAAAACCTGTAGAAAAGCACTGATCAGCTGACAGCTATAAGAAAACATAAATGAAAATGTAAACAACAGTGAACTAAAAACATCAAAATATCATGTTATATACAAGCTAATAATTATGAAAGCAGAAACATAATAAAATAAAATGAGAACTATACAAATCTTTAGTGCGCAGGGGCCCTCTGCTACCTCAGCCAGTCAACGAACAGTCACAAAAATGAGCTCAAGAAAGTAGTCTTCCCATGTGTTAAAGCAACAGCAAAACACGTAAAACAGAGTACAGTGGGGTGATAACAACAGTTCAAAATTACATCTCCAAATTTTTTTTCACAGCGTTTATCAACGCGTTATTTATAATGAAAAGTGTTGTAACTAACTCCTAAATCCTATGCTGTTAACTCCATTGCCAAAGAAACGTAGATCTCCTCAACCCGAGATCTAGCGTAATGGTCATCATGTCCATTAAATCCTCGGAGTGGTAGCTGTTGGATTCAGGTTACGGGGTTGATCTCCAGGTGTGCCGATATCTCCGTGTGCTGAGGCCTGTGCCACGTAAACCTTCACGTGCTCAAAACAGAGACGTGCCACCGCTAAATTCCTTGGTTGGCTTTGCCTTTGACGCTTTTTGACCGTGACCGTTTATGGATGATTTGGCTGATCTGAAGGGACACGTTCCATGTACACGTCACCTGTAGCTTGCCCATGTGGCTCGTTTCTTCATAGGACACCTATAGGATAGCCTTTAACAAAATGGCTGTGGAAACCTGTGCTGGCTGCGGAAACCTATGTTGGCTGCGGAAACTGACAAGTTTCCGCAGTTGCCTGAACAAAAATCTAAACCAAACAACATTCATAAGCATAGTTAGAAAACCATGTCAGAAGCTCTTTTTAGACTATAATGCAATGATTTAACAGCTTGGTGGATGAAGTAAGTGGAAAAAGAAGGCTGAGAGGGTGTATAGGAAGGTGCAGGTTTGAGGCTCAACAGAGAGAAGAGAGAAAAATCACTCTGCTAAGATTATCCCTGATCAGGTCTAAAGATACTTGTGCTTCCAACACTTCCTCCATTACAGGAAACCCTTGTTTCCTTGAGTTATGATTTCTTTCCATTAGTTGAGATATCCTTGAGTGAGTTATGGAAGGAGCTTGTTGAAGGCTTGAGATTGGACGAATCCAGAGGACAGTTCTGCTTGGAGCCTGTGAAAGAAAGACTCAGGTGAAATCATTCTTTACTGTATTTTAGTTATCTATAATAAAAGAAACACTTGTCTCGTTCCTGATATGAATCTTCTTTATGTTTATGATATCAATGTTATGATTTACATATGAATGGTTGTTCCAATTGTATAACTAACAAACTTTCAATATGCTATGAAGTTGATTTCCTTATGGTGCTCGGTCCGTATATTGCTATGCTTTCTTAAATTGATTTTTTTGCAGGTTCAAGGATTGAAAGGAACTCCAAGAGGGTTTGGACCCTGACTGGATCTACCCAAACAAAGGACCCCTAGGTGCACCTCTCTTCACATAGTTTGTTTATATTAGCATCATGGCTGTATGGAATGCATGTTTTTATTTGTAGATAATGCCCGCTCTGCTACGGTATTGACACAAGACCCTAGGGGACTTTGTACCTAAACACCCCTCTTAGTATTTCCAACAATGTAAACATTTTAGCTCCATCAAAATAAAATAAAACTAGTAAAACCACATTAAAAATATTAATGTGGCTCATATAGCTGAAGATTTTATGAGTATAACCAAAAAAACTATTGAAACACAAAGAATTCCTTACTAATGCACACATGATTAACCATGTACAAAAATTTATGGGTCAAATTTAACTTATAAAAAAATGGAATTATAAATGAATGTTACAAATAATAATGAGGAATTAGAATTGGAATAATCTCAAATCCCTAGGAAATTGGTGGGTGGGGTACCATGTGGCACAAATATAATTTTTTTAAGTTATGAAAAGTAATGGACCATTTTTCTAAATAAAATTTGTTTATATATAAATGAATGTTATAAATAATATTGATGAACGTATCATGGAGGAAATTTTTAGAATTGGAATAATCTGAAATCCCTAGGAAATTGGTAGGCGGGGAGCCACCATACAAGAAATAATTTTTTTATTTATTAAAAGTTAATGCAACCTAAGAAACTCAATATAATTTTTTAAGTTTATTAAAAGTCACTGCAATCTAACAAACTCAATATAATTTTTTTAAATTTATTAAAAGTCAATGCAACCTAACAAACTCTTTAATACACTATTAAGCATGAAGACTAAGAATATGCTCAACATATTTGCCTAAAAATTAATCTAGGCCCTCAATTAAAAACATAAAAAAAGAATCAAGAAATCTTCATCCACCTTAAGTTGAAATAAGAAGCGGGAAATAAAATAAGTATTGACCCATGTTATTCATGTGGAATATTGCCACGAGGGATCAACACTTTTAAAATAAACCCTATGTTAAAATAAAAATTTTAAGTTATTATTTTTTTAATCAATTTTTGTTGGGTAGCTAGAGTAAACTTGAAATAAAAATAAAAATAAACCTTTGTTAAAGTAAAAAATTTATTATTATTTTTATTATTTTTTGTTTTGTAGTTAAGGTAAACTTGACTTAGTCAAGTTAGGGATGGTTTTTAAGCTCAAGGTCTATGAGAACCTGTGGTATTACCCATTGTATTCATGTGAAATATAGCCTATTTCAAGGGGAGAATTAAACCAACCTAGACCCATATTAACTCTCAATCTACCAAGTGTCAAGAGATTTGATCCCTCATCAGCGGGAGTTATGATGGATTTAGGCTAATTTAACTTTGTTAGTTTGGAAAAATACAAAATTTTTTAATACTTTAGGTGTGTATCCATTTGCAAGATTTGAAGTGATTTTAGAATTATAGGTGTGGTAGTGGTTGTGACAAACAATATGTGAAGTAATTATATAATATTAAAATAAATTACTTATTTATATAGTACTTATTTTATTTTATTTTTAAATAGATTAATTTGTGAAACCATTGGTGGAGACAACCATCAACTTGCAACACTATCTTTAAGGGAAAGCGTTCCACCTCAAATTACAACACTATTATTAAGGAAAACCATTCCACCTCAAATTACAACACCATTTTTAAGGAAAATAATTCCATCTCAAATTACCTAGATGGAAATGTTATATGTATCTCCGACTCCAACGATAATTACCAATGTGATCTTATTTTTTTGTTTAAAGGCAATCATGGAGGAGCAATGGGATTATGATAATCATGCGAGAGAAATATTTGATGAGACTGATAGACATATAAAAGTGCAACTGAATAATGGCATGCTATGGTGAAAATTAGCCTCTGAAAGAACTAGAGGCATGTCCTATTCTATGAATATATTAGTAGCATCCACTGTAACAAATCACTCAAGTGAATATAATGATGTTCCACAGGCGGATGAGGAATATCACTTACTGTCGGGCATAGGGTTAAGATGAATTAGTTAGGGATAGATATATCACTAGAAGTTGGACGATGTGTGGGATAATGTGGAGACTGTCTTTCAATGCTTGAAGGATTTTCTAGGTCTCTTCCAAGTCCTATTTAACTGTTGGAACTCTAGTTCCAATGAAAGCCAAGTCTTTCCATTTAGGAGATTCATAGTTGTACAAAGTTTGAAATGTGGTTATTTTTACAGAAATGTGATATGTTGAATTGTACCACCACTCAATGAGGTGTAACTATTGAGCCCAATTATTTTGTTTATCTTTTGTATAGCAATGAAGGTAAGCTTCTAAGCATTTACTGACAGTCACAATTTGCCCATCTATTTAGTGATGATGTGTTGAACTCATGTTGGGGAATGTCCCAAGATGTTTGAAGGGTTTGTTCCATAAATTATTTTTAATTTTTCCATATATATCACTAATAATGACTTCAGTAAAACCATGTAATTTGTAGACATTTTTATAAAATATCTCAACGATCTCTTTTGTTGAATTTGATTTTTTCGTCCCTATAGTGTGAATATTTTGTGATTCTATTGACTACTATGAGAATTCTTTCCTTCTCGTCTAACATGGGTAATCCCTCAATAAAATCCATTGATACATCTTCCGACTTTTTCTTAGGAATATTCAAAGGATGGAATAGGCCAGGGGTCTTAACGCTTTCACTTTTATTCCTTTAGCACTAATCACATTCTGCTACATACTATTACATGTGATTCCTCATTCCTTTCCACAAAAAAGACTAAAGTGCATTATAATAGTTTTTAAAGTACCCTACATGTCCTACTGAAACCGAATCATGGGATTCCTTAAGGACCTTGAACTTAAACTTAGAGTTAGGTCTTAGGTAAATTCTCCCTTTATTTCATAGAATATTGTTTTTCCATTCAAATGTTGGATTTTGAGGACGATTATTGATTATATCACATGTTTTTGGTTCTTTTGCATATTCACATCAGATTTCATTAAGCCATTCTGCGATTATAGCTGAGATTACAAACAAGGATCTTTCTTCATCTTTTCTAGAAAGAGCATCTTCCACTACATTGTCCTTTCCCCTTTTATATAATATCACCATGTCAAAAGCAACATTTTTTTCAATCCACTTTTTTTGTTCTTCAGAGAGTTTCTGTTGGAAGAGGTACTTGGGACTGTTATGGTCTATTCATATGTAGAACTTACTTTCGAAAAGGTATTCCCTCCACTTGGCTAGTTCATGCATATAGCAAGCATTTCTTTGTTTTATGTAGACTTAAGGCATTCTCGCTTATTGAGCTTCTTTCTTTCGAAAGTTATTGGATGACCATATTGAATTAATACTTATCCTATCCCAAAACCTAAAGCACCACATTCAATTATAAATGGTTTTGAAAAATCAGGAGTTACTAATATAGGCACACTAGACATAATTTATTTTAAGTCTTCGATACAATTTTCCCCCTCCTCATTCCAATGAAATGAATTTTTCTTTAGAAGCTTTTTCAAGGGAGTAGTTACATGAGAATAATTTTTAATAAACCTTTGATAGTATCCACTTAACCCTAAGAAACCCCTTAACTTGGATATGTTAATTGGTTTGGGCCACTTTCTTATAGCCTTGATTTTATTAGGTTCTACTTTTACTCCCTTGTATATTATATGTCTGAGATACTCTAATTCCTCTTTCATGAAAGTGCACTTGGATTTCTTCGCATAAAATTGATGCACTTCTAATACAATGAGAACTTGATCTAAATTTTGTAGATTCCCCTTCCATGTTTTACTATAGATTAGAATATCATCGAAGAACACTAACACCAAATTCCTTAGATATGGACGAAATATCTCATTCATGGTGGCTTGGAATGTTTCTGGACCATTATTTAGACCAAAAGGCATTACCTTAAACTCATAGTGACCTTCATGTGTATGGAACATAATTTTTTCCATGTCTTCCAACCTTATCCCTTTTGGTAGTACCTTGATCTCATATCCAATTTTGAGAAGTATTTAGCTCCATGTAGCTCATCTAACATTTCATTGATAAATGGGATTGTAATTTTTTTTCTTAATCGTTATCTTGTTTATCCCTCAATAATATATGCATAATCTAAATGATCCTCTTTTTTCGAACTAATATAACTCGAGCAAGAGATGAACTTTTACATTTTGTGATAAAACAACATTTTAAAAGATCATGGAATAATCTCTCAATTTTAGTTTTTTGATGATGTAGATATCAATATGGTTTGATGTTGTCATGATTTGATCCTGATTTGACTTTGATTGTATGTTCGATTTCTCTTTTAGGAGGAATCTTCATTGGAAGTTTTGGGAACATTTTCTCATTCTTTTGAATTAGTTCTTGATTTTCAGATGGCTCTTCCTTAACCATATTTGAAGTTAGAATTGCTAATTGATGACACTACACTACATAAGCTGGTGCACCCTTCCAAATCATATTAATCATCTGAGACGATGATACAATTTGATTCTTAGGGACCTGGAACCCATATAAATTCTATTTCTGCCCTTCCCATTTTATAAATTTCTTTCTATGGTTATAAAGGTAAGTGTCTAGGGTTTGAATCCATTAGATACATCCTCCCAACACTGAATTGGAATGGCTAAAGGTTGTAGCAGACCCAAGGACTTAAGTGTCTCAACTTTATTTGTTTGGCAAGCCAAACATTCTGCTACAAATTTTTGAATATCAGATTTAAGTCCATCCCAAAAGAAATCCTTCTTGACCCTATGGTAAGTTTTTAAAAATTCCAAGTGCCCTCCTAAGTGAGAGGTGTGCAATTCAAAAATAATTTTTTGAGTGAGTTGGAAATTCTTACAAAGATATAAGTAATATTTGTACCATAATGAATCATTTTTCGAGCTAAATGTATCAGATGTACTCAGATACTGCTACAACTTCTGAATAAGTGACCACACCTCTTCATCATTCTTCCATTCATCCCTTGCTTCAATTATCCACTCAAGTTGGATAATAGAAAGGGCACAAAGCAATGCTTCCACATCCTCATCCTTTCTTGAGAGTGCATATGCAACAACATTTTGCTTCCATTTTTTTTAGTTGATTTCGAAGTCATAACCTAACATATTTGTCACCCATTTTCGCTCCTCTTCTGAAGATAATATTTGTTCCAAATTATATTGAAGACTATCATGATATGTTTTTACCTTGAAGTGTCTCCCCATTAGGTAAGGTCGGAATTTCTTTAGTGCATGTAGTATTGCCAAAATTTCCTTTTCATAAATAGGTTTGTCTTAATACTTTCCTTTGATTAGACAAATTTCAAAAGAAATGGGTCTTCCGTCTTGCACTAAAACAACACCAATTCCATTTCTCGAAGCATCACATTCCACAATAATTTTTTTTTTGAAGCCGGGTGTATCTAAGATCGGTGCTTGGTACATTGCTTCTTTAAGTTGTTCAAATTCTTTTGTTGCTTCTAGAGTCTAAGAAAATGAATCTTTCTTTAGTAATGATGTTAGATGTGTCACTATTCTCCCAAAATTATTAACAAGCTTTTGATAATACCCTATCAACCCTATAAATAATCAAATATTCTTTATGGTTGTTGGGATTTTACATTCCTTTACGTATTTAATTTTGTTAAGGGATACCTTAACACTTTCATGGGATACAATATGACCCAAATATTCCACCTCTTGTACTCCAAAGAAATGTTTGGAGATTTTTGCAGATAACTGTTTCTTTGCCAATAGTTTGAGCACCCTGTCGACATGTTGAAGATGATCCTTCGAAGACTTGATATAGATTAGTATATCATCAAAAAATGCTAACACAAATTTTCTAAGGAAGGGTTTGAAAATGGAATTCTTCAAACCTTTAAATGTGGAAGGTGCATTAGTAAGGCCAAAAGTCATGACCAAAAAATTATAATGACCCTCATGACCTCTGGTTGCTTTTGGAATGTCCTCAATATTCATTCTAATTTGATGATATCCTAAATGAAGATCAAACTTGGTGAAGTAAATTGCTCCATGTAATTCATCCAACAATTCATTAATGATAGCAATGGGAAATTTATCTTTAATAGTGAGCTTGTTGAGCTCCCTATAATTTGGACACATACGCCATGATCCATCCTTGTTCTGCACCAATACTACTGGAGCAAAGAAAGAGCTTTGACTAGGTTGAATTATACCAACCTCTAGCATTTCTGAAACCATATTTTCAATTTCACTTTCTGTCGTGGCGGAAAAAGTCATTTGTGCGGACACAGCTGACCTCCCTAGGAGTCTAAACTCTCTAGCGACAAACAAGACAAAATGGAGCAATATTTCTCTAAATACATCTTTTAAAATATGAAAACTACAAGTGTTTAGGCTTACCTTATTCCAAAACGCTGTTGTTGTAGTCCGTCCTTGCCGATCCGGATGAGCTCCTCCTTCACATTAATTCCTGCAACCACAAACAATCAAACAATTACCGAGCACTTGCATCTCATATAATAAAACATATATTCAACATGCAGACCAAGGAACACATGAAATAACTCATTAACACAAGCTATTGAGAAAAATGAACCAGTTTGTATTAATAACGAAACAAAGAAACTCTTACAACCTGGCCTTGGTGTTGTGCAAGTTCCTCCCAGGGTCCATCAAGGGTTTTCCTCTACTTTGACAAAGCTCACCCACTTCCAAGTAGAATCAAGCAAAGACAATCTCTCCTCACAAGGTTCTAAATGGGAGTCCTAATTCCTGCAGCATTTACCCAAAGAAAATGTATAGCTCCAACCTCCCCTCCCTCTGGCTCAATGCCTTTATTTATAGTGCTGTAAAGAGGTTATTCAGGTCCACCATCAATGGGATAATCCCCCTCTTTGGGTGGGATAGCTCCCTTATTGATGGGATAAGTTCCTCCTTAATAGGGATACATGAACCAATTGGAGGCGCATCCATTTCATCAAACCAACCTCTAGAAAGTTCTAGAAGTAACCACAAGTAACTTTTTTAAGATGAAACTTGCGCATTTTGCCTTTTACAGAAGGACGCACCTGTCCTTTGACATACAGAGCGTCCAAAGACGCAGACTTTGTGAACATTGTGAGCGTCCCCGCAGGTAAGGCTTGAGAGAACCTGCGACCCCAGAGATAAACACATTTTTTACAAGACTTTCTCTCTTCTTTGAGTTTGAGATGGATAACAGAGGCATAAGACTTGCCTAAGAGGGTAGCATGACTGTTGATTGAGCCATACTAACTGTAAATAGTCATGGTGACATTTTTTAGTGTAACAGATTGCCCCCTAAAGTGCGAAGCCTGGAATAGATTAGGGTTTTGTAATTCTAGGAAGGGTGAAGTGCTTTATCATTTCAAGGATTGTCTTGTGGATGACCTGGTTGGAACCTGCAATTTTCAACACAAAATACATGTATAAGATTATATCATCACTGAGGTAGGCATTCCCATACTCAGATTCAAAACTTTAACTAATGGACTAACTACTCTGATACAGGAATGATCTTGCAGTACATCATTTTTATAGACTTTTGTAGACACAGTATGGACGCAGCCATCTGTTTATGACTAGTCTACATAGATAATGAATACAAAACTCCTCGCAGCTTGGATGGTAGAAACTAGATCCAGGGTCTTCACTTCTACTTCCCGAATTGGTACGATTCTAGCCATGTGATTAAATGATTTGATGTCGAACATGTTAGAAACCACTTGATTACCAGTCGATGATGTAAACTGTTAACAAGTGTGAGAGAGACCACCAGTAATGTCAATGGTTCTCAAAGTACCAAGCACAACCCGTGAAATGTGAATAGATGTTTTGATGTCGAACACTTCACAGAATCCTTTGATCGAAAGTCAATGATGTAAACTGACGTCAAAGGCGAGAAACCTGCCATTGATGCATGCAGACTTCAAGGTACTGTCGATTCCTAAGTCATCTTTCTAGATAATGTGTCGATGTCGATAGAAAGCGACCCGTTGCAGGCAAGCCCGCAACACGAAATCATTGTTCAAGTTGAAGAAATGTTGCTGTAAGGACTGACTCAAGGATGGTCAAATGGATGACAAGTATTTTGCAGATGAAAGTTTTGCTTGCAGACCTCTTGAACACATAACGACACGACAGATGGCTTGGTGACGAATAACTCAAAGTTAATCCCCGGAACCCGGTTAAAGACTTTCAAAGTGGTTTGATCAACTGTGAGGTAAAAGATTTCCCAACCCAGGTGAATGAGACAGTGTCGTGTTCAAGAGCGGTGGTAAAGTTTCTTTCGAGACAAAAGGTAACAAACAGGTTCATTCTTCTCTCTTTTCCCCCACCATTTCTGGCAAGTACCTCTTTATTTTTAACAAGCTTGAGGAGGATAACATATGCTTGATTATAAGCTCATCCTTCGGACGAGTGCAACCTAGTTTAAATTCGAACCCTAGGAAGGAGTGGTTCGTTCCTGTTTGTAATTGAACAGGTCCTCTACTGTAAAAATTTAACGAGCCCAGTATAGGAGAAACTCGGCGTTTTTCAATTTTAGAGAGTCTGAAAAAACTAAAGGAGACTCCACGTTGAACTTTTTCGTACATTGGTGTCCCTCAAGCCCGAAAAAGTATAAAATAATACCTGGGGGAACCGCTTGATCTTGCGACCAAGGAGTACTTTCATAATAGTGTCGTTGACCTGAAAAGTAAAAAGCGATCAAGGACACGTCGTTTTATTTCCTTATCGAGTTTGAAACGACAAAAACCCGGCAATCTTTTCCTGATTTTGCGGTCAGAAAAGAGCTAAAAGGGGACCGTCTTTTAATTCCGTTTTAACGAGTGTAAAAGAAATGCTCGGCGATCTTTTCATGTTTTAGGAGTCAGAAAAGGGCTTAAAAGATGACTCTGATATTTTTGTTTGTGAAAAATTACAATTTCCCTCGAAATCCCTTTGTCCTGCACAAAAGCAACACATTACTCATACCTGTTTAAAATAGGCAAAAATACATCGAGAAATACCTTTTCATGGTAAAAAATGAACTAATTCATCCAAAAAACCTATAAAAAGACCTTTTACCATGTCATTTTTACCGTTTCACTGTTGAGGTTGAAAAAGGAGCTTTTGACAAGAAAATTTCCCGTGGTCGCTGCGGAAAATCCGACCGTCGGAATCGAACGCCGTCTTATCCAGGTATTTTACACATCCTACTCTGCATTTCTATCCATTTAGAATTAATTTTTAGGTCTTAGTTTCATTTTTTGGGGGGGTTTTGGTTTTGGAATGCGCTTCTCGGCGGACGCGGGTGCCCTTCGGGTGACCCGCGTCCCCCGACTTTTTCTCATACGGGAAAATAGTCGGAAGACGCGGCCCGCCTTCAGGCCAGCCGCGTCTGGGCGCCCTGTGCTACAAAGCTGGGGTGCGTCTTCCGAGAAGTGCGCATTTCAAAACCCCAACTCCCTCAAAAAACTACCAAAAATTCCCAAATCAATTTCTAATTGCTATTTCTGATGTGCAGGGTATTAACCATGTTAGTTTGGAGAGAAAGAGAGCATGTAGAGGATGATGAAGTTGCAATAAATCATCAACCTTCTCTGGATGCCCTAAGAGCATGCGGGTTATACAAATACTGGACCATACCGGGCATGAGGGGCCAGGTAAGATTCTTGGAATGGCTGGTTGAGCGATGGAACGTTCAAGAACAATGCTTTTACATAGGAGGGCACCAGCTCGAGATAGAGCCCTCGGATGTATACTTTCTCACTGGCTTGCCGAACAGAGGCGAGCAACTCAGTCTTGCGGGGACTAGGCCGGGTGGCCAATCCCTTGATAGTCTCCGCGACGAGTGGTGCACACCTGGGGCTCACCATTCGAAAGGCATAGAGATAAAACACATCACTCTGCGTGAACTCAAAGTCATAGCGTTCACGGTTACCAGAATTTGCGGCGCGGCCGCTTTACACATTGCTTCCGGATCCCAAATGCGGATGGCAATTGACTGTTACCAAGGCACCATTTTCAACTGGTGTGAAGCTGTGTCGGCTCATATGAAGAGCCAACTGACCAAGGCAAAGAACGGACGACTAAAGACTTTTGGATATGGGCCTCTAGTCGTGAGCTTTGCCTTGGAGAGAGTTCCAATGCTGATCCCTCAGCAACTCACTGTTGATATCTTGGGTCCTCGGGAGCCAAAGCTGATACGATGGGTTGCGGTGATGGCCCGGCATCCTGACGAGGGCACGGTGGTGGTTCGATTCTCAGATAGTTACTTTCACTGGTTAGAGGACCAGGTTTTTTCGATACAGGACTTTCCGTATGCCGGAGTGGATTTTAGAGGTGATCCGGACATGGTTCTTCCACCGGGAGAACAATGGGATGACAGAGGTACTTTATTTTTCACAAGTTTTCTAATTATGTATTTTTTATTTTTCATATATATCGTCTCAAAACTAACAGTAAAATTTTCAAAATGCAGATGTTGGTCCACAGCGTCCAGCCAACCTCCGGCCTTTTGATAGACTACATCCAGCTGCACCGGTACCGGCCCCACAGGACGCGGCTGCAGAAGTACTAGCTGAGTTGGAGCATGATCTAGAGCGTCTCACGGCAGATATACCTGAGACTACTATGGATGACATTCCTACCCGGCTTCAGCGCTTCGTAGTCGCGGTCCCTGGACCGTTTAGGAGATTTTTGCGTAAGGTAGCCCGTGCAGTGGTGTCATACAGAGAGCACCACCAGTGATTGACTAGTCACTTTTGTAGTCACATGTGACATTTTGACTTTTTGTACTTATCATTTTTGCCGATCATAAGGTGTTTTTCAACCTATGATCGAAGACGATGTATATTTTTTGACACACTCCTATCTATATATATATCACTATTACCGGCTTATCTTGTTTAACATATGTGATGAAATGTTTTTAAATTTACTTGCATGATTATCGTAAATGTCTGTCCAACATTCGAGAAGCAATTGCATCTGCTAATGTATTTAAAGACCTTGGAATATGCTGATATTCAATGTAATCAAATTCACGTTCCAAGAGACGCACTCTCAAAAACAACCTTAATAACACAGGATTTCTAATGGCATAAACTCTATTAAGCTGTAATACAACAAGTTCAGAATCTAACCTCACTATCAAACGTCGAATTCCAAATGAAATAGATTCGGATAATAATTCAACCACTGCACTGTATTCTGCAATGTTATTCGTTGTTTGACCGAGGCTTACCCCATGCATAGAAACTAACTCGTCAGAGGGCGAATAGATAACCCAAGCTGCGGAAGAGATATTCCGTGTACTACGACAAGCACCATCAGCAAATCCAATGTATGTTTGGAGAGGCGTCGACATCTGCAATATCAAGAGTAAAACCAAGATAAGCCAGAATAACGACGAAAAAACACACTCTCTAAGCTAAGCACACTGACTAAACTAACAAACACGCTAGCTAGAAAGAAAATCTAACCTATCTAAAGATTTCTCCATCCACCATTTAAGCATAATACCTCTTTAGGTAAAGTCCATTTCTGGGTTTACCCAAAGAGTCCCCATCAAAATCAACCAGCTCATAAGCCCCTTTTGCTAGCTTTCGCTTTACAATGTAGGGTCCATGCCACATAGGAACGAATTTTCCAGCACCTAGCTTATCGTTAGCTTGATCATATAATAGCACTAGGTCTCCTTCCGAAAAACTTCGAGGGTTACATTTCTATCATACTGAGCTTTCATTCGTTTCGCGTGAGTCTCGATTGCCAATGTAGCGTCACGTCGAGTCTCATCTAATTTAGCCAAGTACAATAAACGTTTCTCCTCTTCGGAAGTAGCTGGAAGTAATTCGACAGCCATTTGAAGTGATGGGATTTCGCATTCAATGGGTAACACAGCTTCCAAGCCATAAACTAGCTGGAAAGGAGTGAACCCTGTTGAATTTTTCACTGAGGTTCGGTATGCCCATAGCGCTGAAAATAACATGTTGTGCCAATTCGACCGATGAACACCAATGGTTCGTCGGATCATGATAACCAGAACTTTGTTGATAGACTCAACCAAACCGTTGGCTTGCGGATAATAAGGAGTAGAGCTATCGTGGCGCAAACCAAGCTGGCTTGTAAGCTCAGTCATCATGATGTTTCGAAAATGGCTCCCATGGTCAGTAATGATTGCTTGTGGGACACCAAACCTAGTTATGATATGATTGAATACGAAAACTGCAGCTGTTTTGCCGCTTGCGTCGAATGTAGGCATCGCCTCGGCCCACTTAGTAAAATAATCAACCGCAAGGATGATATACGCATGCCCCCGGGCCGAGTGAGGGTTACAAGTAATAAAGTCGATACCCCATTTGGCGAATGGACCAGCGGCAATTATAGGGTGGAGAGGAGCAGGTGGAGCGCGCATCTTGCGATCAAACACTTGACAGTTGTGGCATTTCCTGACGGCAATGATACAATCCTTAAACATAGACGGCCAGAAATAGCCAGCGCGCAACACCTTCTGAGCTGTGGCATACCCAGACATATGACCGCCACATGCTCCAGAGTGACAATCATTCAAAACCCTCTCAGCCTCTTCGTGAGTTAAACAACGTCGAAAAACTAAGTCTGCCCCCCGGCGATAAAGTGTATCTCCAATAATTTTGTATGGCTGGGATTGAAACCGAATTTTTCGACGTTCCGCTTTGGAAGCTTCAGGCCGAAAGGTTTGGGTTTGGAGATAGATGATTATATCCCCATACCACGGATCTACAGTACTGATAAGAAACAAAGATTCGTCCGCAATGGACTCTTCTGCCACAGTCTCTGTGTCAGCACTAGGGAAATCACACATCAATTCCGCAAAAACTAAGGATTTCTTAGACTTGGACTTCTCGAACTCCAAGTCGAACTCTTGCAGGATAACGATCCATTTAGAGTACTTGCCCCCTAGCAATTGTTTTGTCAAATATAAATCATAGGGTTGCAATCCGAAATAACTGTAGTTTTACGGAGAAGAATGTAGTGACGAAAACGCTGGACAGCTTGAACGGCTGCCAGGGCCAATTTCTCCACATGCGAATATTTTAGCTCAGTGGGATTCAAGGTCCTACTAAGATAATATATCACATGCTCCGCTCCGAATTCATCTTCTTGAACTAACACCATTCCAATGGTGGAATGCGAAGCTGCGAGGTATAAGAAGTAGTCCTGGTTGTAGTTGGGAGGATGCAACAACGGTGCATGGGTCAACGCGTGTTTAAGTGCATCAAAAGATTGTTGGGCAATCTCGTCCCAAAAGAATTGTGCATTCTGTTTCAACAACCGTGTAAAACCTTTAGTGACCTCGGCGTAGTTTGGGATGAATCGGCGTAAAAAGTTCGCTTTCCCTTGCAAACTTTGGAGTTGGCGCAAACTCGAAGGAGGAGGCAATTTGATGATAGCCTCGACTTTCGAGGGATCGACGCGAATGCCGGCTTTTGAAACAACAAATCCCAGCAATCGACCTGTTTCTATACAGAAAACACACTTGTGGGGATTCAACCGAATTCGATAATGCCTACACCTCATAAAGATTGCTCGTAGATGGACAAGGTGATCAGCTCGATGTAAAGAATGAGCAGGCAAATCATCGAGATAGGGTTGCACAATGTGCTTGATGTCATGAAATGCATAAGACATCGCCCGTTGAAAAGTAGCCCCGGCATTCTTAAGCCCAAAAGGTAATTTGCAATAAGCAAATGTCCCCCATGGACAAATGAATGCCGTTTTTGGTTGGTCGGCAGGTAGAATATTGATTTGATTATAGCCCAAAAAACCATCCATAAAGGAAAACATTTCACTTCCGGCACAATCATCAATAATTTGATCGATATAAGGCGTAGGATAGTTGTCTTTTGGACAAGCTCGATTTATATCCCTATAGTCGATACAGATTCTTATTGTTCCTTGTTTCTTGTTGACCGGAACAATATTCGATACCCAATCCGTTAACGGGATCGGATAAATGAAACCTGCTTTCAACAGCTTTTCGACTTCTGCTTTAATCGCAGCCGCTTTTCGAGGGTGAATCTGACGCAACCGTTGCCGGACGGGTTTAGCATCCGGGTAGGTCTTTATTTCATGAACAACAATGGCAGGATCGATTCCCGGCATTTCCTCGTAAGACCAGGCAAACACATCGCGGAATTCTTGGAATAGGGCCTTGTAAGTTTGGATTTCTTCTTCAGTACATGCGGCACCTATATGAATGTTCTCCTCAATTCCGGGCTTCACTGAAATATCAATGGGAATAGTACGAGAAATATTCCCTAAATTCAGCTCTGAATCAGAATGTTTCGTTGGATCCTGAGCGTCTTTGACATATTCAGCGGTAAAGATAGATGAAAAATCATTTTCAAATGCATCATCCTTAGGTAAAAACGAAGATCTGTGATGGAGATCCTCCCATGGTAGATCATCTACACTTAGGATTTCGCGAAGTTGTTCGTCAGATGACACGACTTCGGGAAACGCTATCCGTTCTAAGGTTGAGGTGAAAAGTGATTCTTCACTGACCACATTCATTTGGTCGATTTCGGTTGAATGCGAGTCGGTAAAAGACATGACAGCTTCATAAGCAATTTCATATGGACTCAAAGGCATAGCATCACCGAATGAGTCTATCTCAGAGTCAGATGGGACAATCCAAGGATCGTCATAAACAATATTTTCTGATGTAATCATATGAATTGTCGCAAATGAAGGGTCTACGTTGAGTGGAGGGAGAGGAAAAGTTCCCAGTAAACCGGAATCCTTAACTAAACCTACACCAACGTCCCTATAAGGGATTGTCGTCTTACCGACATGCTGGATACTCTCTGAAGAGGCTGGGTCGGATGAAAAGTATGTCAGCTGATCAATAGTCACGATCTTACCGTTATGTGGAAACTTGATTATTCTGAAGACCGATGAAACAACCGCTGTCATAGCATATGACCAACTTCGACCCAAAAGAAGGTTGTAGTCTAGAGGGGCATCAACCACTTCCACATCCAGACTAACGGTTTTACCTTCTACCCCTATAGGCAATTCTTGTAGAATACCAAACGGACGGAACCCACGGCCATCAAAGGCCTTAAGGATGGTGGGGGATTGGTTCAATGAAGGAGAACCAAGGGATCTCCAACATTGAATCGACATAATACACGTAGAAGCTCCCTCATCAATCACAGTCCGATGAATAGGCCTGTTTTTGACTATCACTGGAATTTGGAAAGCCATTTGATGGGGGAGACGCGGTGTACTATTTTCTAGATCGAAGATCATTAGATTCGGATCCTGAACATCAACAGCTCCGATAGCCGACAAAAGCAATTTTCGTTGTGCTGGGCATGATTGCAGCACTTCTAACGCCGACATTGCTGAGGGTGAAACAGCTAAGTCCTCAACAATGTTGTAATTCTGGGCTGCTCTCGCATGTGGATTGAAAGCAGACCTTCGAAGTACACCCTTGGCGGGCGGCTTAATCACTAAGTCTGGGTTAGGTTTTTCGATCTGTAGTGGATCGGAACCAGGAGCTGAGGTTGATGGGTTAGAATGAGAAGATTCTGCTTCCTTACCATCAACAGGATTCTTACTACCATAATCTTGCGATCGAGTCGCAATCCTCACATGAGACATCATCAAAATGGGTTCTTCACTGGCATTCGAAGAAGAACCTATCATCTTATTTTCCTGCTCCGGAAATGGATTTTTTAACACAGCAGGAGTGGGAGCACCTTTGACTATTTTCACAACCTCGGCTCGATGAGGGCAATCTCTTGTAAAATGATCCTCTTCACAAATAAGACAAGGATATCGAGGTTTGCGCTTTTCGTCATTGGTTTCCGACTTTTCTGTTTTCTCCTTCGGAGCCTTGTCTGCTTTAGCCTTCTTCTTTCCACCGTTTTTTGATTTGGCCGTAGATGACTCTACAGCGTGAATATCGGCGGTAAGTTCAGGAGGAGAAGACTCTCCTATCGGAGAATCAGGCAAAGTGATAATTGGAGTATTTGAAGCCTTGGAAGACTTCTTCTTGCTCTTCGTAGTCACGATACCAATCATACCATCAGCGGCATGAGATCCCGAAGGAGCAGCAGCGATTTGATTCGACTTTGGAAGATCCGGAATCTTCTCGTGTAATGTACCTGACTGAGTGTAAACTAAGTCAAGGTATTGTGCCTGAGCAATGACTTGCTCCTCAGTAACTACTCCGGCCTTAGCTACATCTTCAGTAATCTTCGGTAATAATGATTTGACAAACCATTCAGCTAAGATTTGGTCCGGGATAAAAACTTTCACTAACCTCCTACGACGTCTCCACTCATGGATGTGATCAGAAATATACGTGGACGTCGATTGTTTTAGTGAAGTTAATAACTCCGTGCCGTTATCGTATCTAACCAGCAACTGAAAGTGAGTTAAGAACGACGTAGCTAACTGACTAAAGTTGTAAAAAGAGGCCCGTGGTAACTCAATGTACCACTTGGCCGCGAGACCAATGAGTGTACGTTGAAAAAGACGTAAGCGGATGGAATCATCTGAGATAGAATTCGAAGCACACCAGAGGTGGTAAGTCATCACGTGATTGGACGGATCCTCTCCAGACTTACCTTCAAACTTGGGTATATCACTGGGCAACTTATTTGGCATTGGCGGCCAGAACTGAAGATATTGAATTGGATCATTAGTTAGGCGCGTCAAGTCGGGTAAATCCAAAGTTGCGATAAACGGTAACTGCCGGTTAGGATCTCTAAAACTCTGGGTCACAATACCAGCCCCAGGAGGAGGATATCCAGGATAACTAGGAACAGGAGTTGCATTTGGGATATTATATCCTCCTGGAAAACCAGGATTAACCGGACCGTACTGGGGTTGTTGAGGTTGTTGATAAGTGTACCCAGGATACGGTTGATACTGGTAAACCGGTTGTTGGACAGCTTGCCCATGTTGGTACTGTCCCTGGTACGGAGGTTGAACAAATTGAGGTTGAGTAGTAACAACCGTACTTATACCAGGCTGACCTATAGGCATCTGGACCGTGGTTTGAATCGTAGATCCAGACAACGGTAAAGATGTCTGAGGTGTGGTAACAGGGACAGTAGAAACTGGAGCCGTCGATACTCCAGAAGTAAGTATGGTAGATGTAGCAGTAGTTGCAGCAGCCGTTTGAGATGGTGTGCTAGGTGCAATTGGCGGCTGAGTAACTACCGAAGTTACAGAAGTTTGAACATTTGGCTGGACAGGTTGCGGTTGCTGGGTTGGACCAGAAACTACGGGTTGTCCAGCTTGAGGAACCATCTGTACACTTGGCTGCAACACCTGTTGACCCTGTGATGGATCCCATACTAACATTCCAGGGTATTGACCCGTTTTTGGGGGGGTTTTGGTTTTGGAATGCGCTTCTCGGCGGACGCGGGTGCCCTTCGGGTGACCCGCGTCCCCCGACTTTTTCTCATACGGGAAAATAGTCGGAAGACGCGGCTCGCCTTCAGGCCAGCCGCGTCTGGGCGCCCTGTGCTACAAAGCCGGGGTGCGTCTTCCGAGAAGTGCGCATTTCAAAACCCCAACTCCCTCAAAAAACTACCAAAAATTCCCAAATCAATTTCTAATTGTTATTTCTGATGTGCAGGGTATTAACCATGTTAGATTGGAGAGAAAGAGAGCATGTAGAGGATGATGAAGTTGCAATAAATCATCAACCTTCTCTGGATGCCCTAAGAGCATGCGGGTTATACAAATACTGGACCATACCGGGCATGAGGGGCCAGGTAAGATTCTTGGAATGGCTGGTTGAGCGATGGAACGTTCAAGAACAATGCTTTTACATAGGAGGGCACCAGCTCGAGATAGAGCCCTCGGATGTATACTTTCTCACTGGCTTTCCGAACAGAGGTGAGCAACTCAGTCTTGCGGGGACTAGGCCGGGTGGCCAATCCCTTGATAGTCTCCGCGACGAGTGGTGCACACCTGGGGCTCACCATTCGAAAGGCATAGAGATAAAACACATCACTCTGCGTGAACTCAAAGTCATAGCGTTCACGGTTACCAGAATTTGCGGCGCGGCCGCTTTACACATTGCTTCCGGATCCCAAATGCGGATGGCAATTGACTGTTACCAAGGCACCATTTTCAACTGGTGTGAAGCTGTGTCGGCTCATATGAAGAGCCAACTGACCAAGGCAAAGAACGGACGACTAAAGACTTTTGGATATGGGCCTCTAGTCGTGAGCTTTGCCTTGGAGAGAGTTCCAATGCTGATCCCTCAGCAACTCACTGTTGATATCTTGGGTCCTCGGGAGCCAAAGCTGATACGATGGGTTGCGGTGATGGCCCGGCATCCTGACGAGGGCACGGCGATGGTTCGATTCTCAGATAGTTACTTTCACTGGTTAGAGGACCAGGTTTTTTCGATACAGGACTTTCCGTATGCCAGAGTGGATTTTAGAGGTGATCCGGACATGGTTCTTCCACCGGGAGAACAATGGGATGACAGAGGTACTTTATTTTTCACAAGTTTTCTAATTATGTATTTTTTATTTTTCATATATATCGTCTCAAAACTAACAGTAAAATTTTCAAAATGCAGATGTTGGTCCACAGCGTCCAGCCAACCTCCGGCCTTTTGATAGACTACATCCAGCTGCAACGGTACCGGCCCCACAGGACGCGGCTGCAGAAGTACTAGCTGAGTTGGAGCATGATCTAGAGCGTCTCACGGCAGATATACCTGAGACTACTATGGATGACATTCCTACCAGGCTTCAGCGCTTCGTAGTCGCGGTCCCTGGACCGTTTAGGAGATTTTTGCGTAAGGTAGCCCGTGCAGTGGTGTCATACAGAGAGCACCACCAGTGATTGACTAGTCACTTTTGTAGTCACATGTGACATTTTGACTTTTTGTACTTATCATTTTTGCCGATCATAAGGTGTTTTTCAACCTATGATCGAAGACGATGTATATTTTTTGACACACTCCTATCTATATATATATCACTATTACCGGCTTATCTTGTTTAACATATGTGATGAAATGTTTTTAAATTTACTTGCATGATTATCGTAAATGTCTGTCCAACATTCGAGAAGCAATTGCATCTGCTAATGTATTTAAAGACCTTGGAATATGCTGATATTCAATGTAATCAAATTCACGTTCCAAGAGACGCACTCTCAAAAACAACCTTAATAACACAGGATTTCTAATGGCATAAACTCTATTAAGCTGTAATACAACAAGTTCAGAATCTAACCTCACTATCAAACGTCGAATTCCAAATGAAATAGATTCGGATAATAATTCAACCACTGCACTGTATTCTGCAATGTTATTCGTTGTTTGACCGAGGCTTACCCCATGCATAGAAACTAACTCGTCAGAGGGCGAATAGATAACCCAAGCTGCGGAAGAGATATTCCGTGTACTACGACAAGCACCATCAGCAAATCCAATGTATGTTTGGAGAGGCGTCGACATCTGCAATATCAAGAGTAAAACCAAGATAAGCCAGAATAACGACGAAAAAACACACTCTCTAAGCTAAGCACACTGACTAAACTAACAAACACGCTAGCTAGAAAGAAAATCTAACCTATCTAAAAAATTTCTCCATCCACCATTTAAGCATAATACCTCTTTAAGTAAAGTCCATTTCTGGGTTTACCCAAAGAGTCCCCATCAAAATCAACCAGCTCATAAGCCCCTTTTGCTAGCTTTCGCTTTACAATGTAGGGTCCATGCCACATAGGAACGAATTTTCCAGCACCTAGCTTATCGTTAGCTTGATCATATAATAGCACTAGGTCTCCTTCCGAAAAACTTCGAGGGGTTACATTTCTATCATACTGAGCTTTCATTCGTTTCGCGTGAGTCTCGATTGCCAATGTAGCGTCACGTCGAGTCTCATCTAATTTAGCCAAGTACAATAAACGTTTCTCCTCTTCGGAAGTAGCTGGAAGTAATTCGACAGCCATTTGAAGTGATGGGATTTCGCATTCAATGGGTAACACAGCTTCCAAGCCATAAACTAGCTGGAAAGGAGTGAACCCTGTTGAATTTTTCACTGAGGTTCGGTATGCCCATAGCGCTGAAAATAACATGTTGTGCCAATTCGACCGATGAACACCAATGGTTCGTCGGATCATGATAACCAGAACTTTGTTGATAGACTCAACCAAACCGTTGGCTTGCGGATAATAAGGAGTAGAGCTATCGTGGCGCAAACCAAGCTGGCTTGTAAGCTCAGTCATCATGATGTTTCGAAAATGGCTCCCATGGTCAGTAATGATTGCTTGTGGGACACCAAACCTAGTTATGATATGATTGAATACGAAAACTGCAGCTGTTTTGCCGCTTGCGTCGAATGTAGGCATCGCCTCGGCCCACTTAGTAAAATAATCAACCGCAAGGATGATATACGCATGCCCCCCGGCCGAGTGAGGGTTACAAGTAATAAAGTCGATACCCCATTTGGCGAATGGACCAGCGGCAATTATAGGGTGGAGAGGAGCAGGTGGAGCGCGCATCTTGCGATCAAACACTTGACAGTTGTGGCATTTCCTGACGGCAATGATACAATCCTTAAACATAGACGGCCAGAAATAGCCAGCGCGCAACACCTTCTGAGCTGTGGCATACCCAGACATATGACCGCCACATGCTCCAGAGTGACAATCATTCAAAACCCTCTCAGCCTCTTCGTGAGTTAAACAACGTCGAAAAACTAAGTCTGCCCCCCGCGATAAAGTGTATCTCCAATAATTTTGTATGGCTGGGATTGAAACCGAATTTTTCGACGTTCCGCTTTGGAAGCTTCAGGCCGAAAGGTTTGGGTTTGGAGATAGATGATTATATCCCCATACCACGGATCTACAGTACTGATAAGAAACAAAGATTCGTCCGCAATGGACTCTTCTGCCACAGTCTCTGTGTCAGCACTCGGGAAATCACACATCAATTCCGCAAAAACTAAGGATTTCTTAGACTTGGACTTCTCGAACTCCAAGTCGAACTCTTGCAGGATAACGATCCATTTAGAGTACTTGCCCCCTAGCAATTGTTTTGTCAAAATATAAATCATAGGGTTGCAATCCGAAATAACTGTAGTTTTACGGAGAAGAATGTAGTGACGAAAACGCTGGACAGCTTGAACGGCTGCCAGGGCCAATTTCTCCACATGCGAATATTTTAGCTCAGTGGGATTCAAGGTCCTACTAAGATAATATATCACATGCTCCGCTCCGAATTCATCTTCTTGAACTAACACCATTCCAATGGTGGAATGCGAAGCTGCGAGGTATAAGAAGTAGTCCTGGTTGTAGTTGGGAGGATGCAACAACGGTGCATGGGTCAACGCGTGTTTAAGTGCATCAAAAGATTGTTGGGCAATCTCGTCCCAAAAGAATTGTGCGTTCTGTTTCAACAACCGTGTAAAACCTTTAGTGACCTCGGCGTAGTTTGGGATGAATCGGCGTAAAAAGTTCGCTTTCCCTTGCAAACTTTGGAGTTGGCGCAAACTCGAAGGAGGAGGCAATTTGATGATAGCCTCGACTTTCGAGGGATCGACGCGAATGCCGGCTTTTGAAACAACAAATCCCAGCAATCGACCTGTTTCTATACAGAAAACACACTTGTGGGGATTCAACCGAATTCGATAATGCCTACACCTCATAAAGATTGCTCGTAGGTGGACAAGGTGATCAGCTCGATGTAAAGAATGAGCAGGCAAATCATCGAGATAGGGTTGCACAATGTGCTTGATGTCATGAAATGCATAAGACATCGCCCGTTGAAAAGTAGCCCCGGCATTCTTAAGCCCAAAAGGTAATTTGCAATAAGCAAATGTCCCCCATGGACAAATGAATGCCGTTTTTGGTTGGTCGGCAGGTAGAATATTGATTTGATTATAGCCCGAAAAACCATCCATAAAGGAAAACATTTCACTTCCGGCACAATCATCAATAATTTGATCGATATAAGGCGTAGGATAGTTGTCTTTTGGACAAGCTCGATTTATATCCCTATAGTCGATACAGATTCTTATTGTTCCTTGTTTCTTGTTAACCGGAACAATATTCGATACCCAATCCGTTAACGGGATCGGATAAATGAAACCTGCTTTCAACAGCTTTTCGACTTCTGCTTTAATCGCAGCCGCTTTTCGAGGGTGAATCTGACGCAACCGTTGCCGGACGGGTTTAGCATCCGGGTAGGTCTTTATTTCATGAACAACAATGGCAGGATCGATTCCCGGCATTTCCTCGTAAGACCAGGCAAACACATCGCGGAATTCTTGGAATAGGGCCTTGTAAGTTTGGATTTCTTCTTCAGTACATGCGGCACCTATATGAATGTTCTCCTCAATTCCGGGCTTCACTGAAATATCAATGGGAATAGTACGAGAAATATTCCCTAAATTCAGCTCTGAATCAGAATGTTTCGTTGGATCCTGAGCGTCTTTGACATATTCAGCGGTAAAGATAGATGAAAAATCATTTTCAAATGCATCATCCTTAGGTAAAAACGAAGATCTGTGATGGAGATCCTCCCATGGTAGATCATCTACACTTAGGATTTCGCGAAGTTGTTCGTCAGATGACACGACTTCGGGAAACGCTATCCGTTCTAAGGTTGAGGTGAAAAGTGATTCTTCACTGACCACATTCATTTGGTCGATTTCGGTTGAATGCGAGTCGGTAAAAGACATGACAGCTTCATAAGCAATTTCATATGGACTCAAAGGCATAGCATCACCGAATGAGTCTATCTCAGAGTCAGATGGGACAATCCAAGGATCATCATAAATAATGTTTTCTGATGTAATCATATGAATTGTTGCAAATGAAGGGTCTACGTTGAGTGGAGGGAGAGGAAAAGTTCCCAGTAAACCGGAATCCTTAACTAAACCTACACCAACGTCCCTATAAGGGATTGTCGTCTTACCGACATGCTGGATACTCTCTGAAGAGGCTGGGTCGGATGAAAAGTATGTCAGCTGATCAATAGTCACGATCTTACCGTTATGTGGAAACTTAATTACTCTGAAGACCGATGAAACGACCGCTGTCATAGCATATGACCAACTTCGACCCAAAAGAAGGTTGTAGTCTAGAGGGGCATCAACCACTTCCACATCCAGACTAACGGTTTTACCTTCTACCCCTATAGGCAATTCTTGTAGAATACCAAACGGACGGAACCCACGGCCATCAAAGGCCTTAAGGATGGTGGGGGATTGGTTCAACGAAGGAGAACCAAGGGATCTCCAACATTGAATCGACATAATACACGTAGAAGCTCCCTCATCAATCACAGTCCGATGAATAGGCCTGTTTTTTACTATCACTGGAATTTGGAAAGCCATTTGATGGGGGAGACGCGGTGTACTATTTTCTAGATCGAAGATCATTAGATTCGGATCCTGAACATCAACAGCTCCGATAGCCGACAAAAGCAATTTTCGTTGTGCTGGGCATGATTGCAGCACTTCTAACGCCGACATTGCTGAGGGTGAAACAGCTAAGTCCTCAACAATGTTGTAATTCTGGGCTGCTCTCGCATGTGGATTGAAAGCAGACCTTCGAAGTACACCCTTGGCGGGCGGCTTAATCACTAAGTCTGGGTTAGGTTTTTCGATCTGTAGTGGATCGGAACCAGGAGCTGAGGTTGATGGGTTAGAGTGAGAAGATTCTGCTTCCTTACCATCAACAGGATTCTTACTACCATAATCTTGCGATCGAGTCGCAATCCTCACATGAGACATCATCAAAATGGGTTCTTCACTGGCATTCGAAGAAGAACCTATCATCTTATTTTCCTGCTCCGGAAATGGATTTTTTAACACAGCAGGAGTGGGAGCACCTTTGACTATTTTCACAACCTCGGCCCGATGAGGGCAATCTCTCGTAAAATGATCCTCTTCACAAATAAGACAAGGATATCGAGGTTTGCGCTTTTCGTCATTGGTTTCCGACTTTTCTGTTTTCTCCTTCGGAGCCTTGTCTGCTTTAGCCTTCTTCTTTCCTTTCTTCTTTCCACCGTTTTTTGATTTGGCCGTAGATGACTCTACAGCGTGAATATCGGCGGTAAGTTCAGGAGGAGAAGACTCTCCTGTCGGAGAATCAGGCAAAGTGATAATTGGAGTATTTGAAGCCTTGGAAGACTTCTTCTTGCTCTTCGTAGTCACGATACCAATCATACCATCAGCGGCATGAGATCCCGAAGGAGCAGCAGCGATTTGATTCGACTTTGGAAGATCCGGAATCTTCTCGTGTAATGTACCCGACTGAGTGTAAACTAAGTCAAGGTATTGTGCCTGAGCAATGACTTGCTCCTCAGTAACTACTCCGGCCTTAGCTACATCTTCAGTAATCTTCGGTAATAATGATTTGACAAACCATTCAGCTAAGATTTGGTCCGGGATAAAAACTTTCACTAACCTCCTACGACGTCTCCACTCATGGATGTGATCAGAAATATACGTGGACGTCGATTGTTTTAGTGAAGTTAATAACTCCGTGCCGTTATCGTATCTGACCGGCAACTGAAAGTGAGTTAAGAACGAGGTAGCTAACTGGCTAAAGTTGTAAAAAGAGGCCCGTGGTAACTCAATGTACCACTTGGCCGCGAGACCAATGAGTGTACGTTGAAAAGACGTAAGCGGATGGAATCATCTGAGATAGAATTCGAAGCACACCAGAGGTGGTAAGTCATCACGTGATTGGACGGATCCTCTCCAGACTTACCTTCAAACTTGGGTATATCACTGGGCAACTTATTTGGCATTGGCGGCCAGAACTGAAGATATTGAATTGGATCGTTCGTTAGGCGCGTCAAGTCGGGTAAATCCAAAGTTGCGATAAACGGTAACTGCCGGTTAGGATCTCTAAAACTCTGGGTCACAATACCAGCCCCAGGAGGAGGATATCCAGGATAACTAGGAACAGGAGTCGCATTTGGGATATTATATCCTCCTGGAAAACCAGGATTAACCGGACCGTACTGGGGTTGTTGAGGTTGTTGATAAGTGTACCCAGGATACGGTTGATACTGGTAAACCGGTTGTTGGACAGCTTGCCCATGTTGGTACTGTCCCTGGTACGGAGGTTGAACAAATTGAGGTTGAGTAGTAACAACCGTACTTATACCAGGCTGACCTATAGGCATCTGGACCGTGGTTTGAATCGTAGATCCAGACAACGGTAAAGATGTCTGAGGTGTGGTAACAGGGACAGTAGAAACTGGAGCCGTCGATACTCCAGAAGTAAGTATGGTAGATGTAGCGGTAGTTGCAGCAGCCGTTTGAGATGGAGTACTAGGTGCAATTGGCGGCTGAGTAACTACCGAAGTTACAGAAGTTTGAACATTTAGCTGGACAGGTTGCGGTTGCTGGGTTGGACCAGAAACTACGGGTTGTCCAGCTTGAGGAACCATCTGTACACTTGGCTGCAACACCTGTTGACCCTGTGATGGATCCCATACTAACATTCCAGGGTATTGACCCGTAACAGGTTGAGGATACTGAGATCCATAACCGGATTGAGGGTAGGATTGATAATTGTAAGGTGCAGTTCCCACACTTGGAACATATGACTGACCTTGAGGCGGTTGATAACCTTGACTCGAGTATTGACCTTGAGGTTGATAACCTTGAGGTAAATACTGATACTGGGGTTGACCTTGACCTTGAGGTTGGTACCCTTGAGGTTGATAACTTTGGGGTTGATACCCTTGAGGTTGCCATCCTTGAGGTTGATATTGATACTGAGGTTGACCCTGGGGTACATATTGAGGCTGGGGTTGACCTTGAGGCGCGTATTGCACCATAGGTGCATACTGACTTTGAGGTTGCCCCCCAGACACGATTTGTGTACCTTGAGGTTGCCCCCCAGGCGTTAACTGCGGTTGCCCCCCAGGCGGTAATTGGCCACCTTGAGGTTGAGAAATGGGAACTGAACCTGACATCATGTAAATGTCTCCTACACCCAATGGTACATTACCACTGTTTCCAATTAATAACCCATGATCAACGGGTTGAGGAGATGCCCCCGCAAAGGTACCAGAAAGAGATTGATACCCAGTGGGAACAGAAGGACCGCCGTGTAAAAAAGATTCAGGACTTTGAGTAAACACGGACGACTGACCAGACATATTTACAGGAGTATAAATACCTCTAGGTGGAAAAGGAGTACGAGGTGGAGAAAAACCTACCCCTGAGTTGTCTAAATAATTGGTTAACGAAAGGTACCAAGTAGTACTTCTAGGAGGACTGTAAAAGATGGATTCACGCTCCCTTAGATCAATAGTAAGTTGACCTTCAAGGTTAGAGACACCTATATCCTCCTCTGGAGCAAGTTCTTCTATAGCAATCAAACCAGTAGGAAGATTTTCGGTGATAATTCTTTCTATTCTTGGTGAATCTGGAACACTAGAAGTTGGAGTAACAGGTTCAGATATTTCAGGTTCTTCGCCTGTATCACTAGCAGACGAAAAATTACCGACAAGCTCAGAAACTGAAACAGCTTCGGGATTATAACCTGTCTCTAAACTTTGGTAATCTGGATGGACTACCAAGGAAGATTCTCCTTCTTCAGGTGAACCTACTCTACTGTCACTAGGAGGAGTTACAAGGACCTTTAAACCTTCTAAATTACCTGGGTCGTCTCGAGGAGGTGATCCCCTAAGTCTACGGGATCTTCTCAACAATTCGGCCACAGAAACAACTTCAGGAGACTGGCCCCGAAGTCTACGGGACTGTCTCGGTAATTCCGCCACAATTAAAGATTTTTAACTACAACACACGAAAACAAAGTAAAAAATTTCAAATCAAACCACCTAAAGTCTTCTAAAGAAGCAAACAAATTTGAAGCACACGCCTAAAGAATCTAGAGCGTCAAACCAAACACAAACAGTAGTCTTCCGGACCAAAAGCGCTAGTTGGTGATGAAATCCAACCTCGCTGGATTCAGTACAGAAATGGCGGGTGGAACAGTTACCCCGGCAACCTGCTTAATGAATAGACCGGCACAAGTTCCTCCACTTTAACCGTCTCGAAGTGAAGTGAACCCCCCGGAAAATCCAAGTGAGTATAACCGACGTCTGTTCCAGGTACAGTGGGACCTTCCCTCCACCGTCACCTCGGTAGAACCCTAAAGATTATGGTCACTAAAGTTACCAATCACAACAATTACACCTGGGGAAACAGTCTAAACTCCGACAGCACGCAAGGGCAGAGTAACAAGCTCAATCCCCTTACCGGCTCCTTGACAGTAATCCAAGGTTTACCGATAAGTGACCCCTGGCTCCTCGACAATGGTTAATCCGAGGTTTACCGTTTGTAATACGTATTGTCTGGCGTCGTTCCCAACGAGGAGGGAATGATCCCCTCACTGGTTCGGACACGAGCTCGTGCTTCTCCTTTAAGAGGAGCTTTCCCAGAATGCAATTGAAACAATTGGATTTATTCTACTCAAGATAAACTATCTGTTTGGTTTTGTAGTCTTGGAGAGTTAAGTACTCACCTACTCCAAGACCCTAGCCTAAGCTATGTTGGTGTTTCAGAGCCCTAGAAAAATAAAAATTACTAGATTGATTTTAATTTAAGCGTTACTTTTAAGGTTGTTTCTTAAGTCAAAAGGTGATGGAAGTGAAACCAGTGGTGTGTTGACTCGACTCAAAACCACTACAAAATGCACCTAGGATGATTTACCCACTACTTTACTTTTTCGATGAATTGCTTAACTAAAAAGTTGAGAGAATGCACTTTGATAAAAGCAACTTCTTAATTAAAGACAATCAAAGAAACAATTCGTTTGTCTTTTCCAAGCATAAAAACATGACCACTCTTTACTTGCACGAAAAAACTCTTTTTCTTCCAAAAACTTTAAATGCTACTTGAAACAAAACTTTTAAAAGGAGATGTTTTTGTATTTTCTTATTTAACGAAAAACATAAATCTATTCTAATAAAAATCAATTGCAAACTATGAAATTTATGAAAATTCACTCAAAAAACAAAACAAAGCAAAAGGAAATTACCCTAATTAATCCTAATGAGGCAAAGCCAACAATGATTATTCTAAGGTGTTTTACTTGATCACAATCAAATCAAGGACTAGCTTATTGCAGAACCAAAAACTAGTCAAAACAAAACTCTAATCTTTTTGTTCTTTTATAAAATGGAAATCAACACTTTATAAACAAGTGATTCGAAATTTGACCCAAAAGACAACTTAAATGGCAAGTTGCTCACACAAGGAGACTTTACGACAGGCCCGACTTCTAAGAAGGCTGACAAACCAGAGAGATCTAAGGCTGAACAACTTTCTACCGTCAAAGTCACTACAGGACCTATTCAAAAATCAAACCCTAGGCCTAAACTTCGTTGAAATCCACTAAAACACTTAAAGCTCACAAAACAAGTTCAGGTGAAAATTTTTGACAGGGTACTAAAGGAGCTGGGCAGAAAACACTGAGAAAAACAAATTCTAAAAGCAATTAAAGCAAGAATGGAGTTTTTCTAAATTTTTACAGGAAGACGCAGGCAACCCGTTATAACAGGCGCGGGCCCGCTCTGTGCAAACGGCAACAGCGCGTCCAAAGACGCACTGTGCAGTACTCAGAGGGTGCGTCTTTCTAGAAAAGTTAAGAAAAACTAAATCTAACTAAATCTAAAGCTAAGCCACCCAAATACTAATTCTCACAGTCAAAAACCAGAAAATAAAAATGATTTTCTCAGAGCAAAGTTCACACAAAGGAAAAGACTTTCACATTAATGGAGTCCCCAGCGGAGTCGCCAATTTGTCATGGCGGAAAAATTCGTTTGTGCGGACACAGCTGACCTCCCTAGGAGTCTAAACTCTCTAGCGACAAACAAGACAAAATGGAGCAATGTTTCTCTAAATACATCTTTTAAAATACGAAAACTACAAGTGTTTAGGCTTACCTTATTCCAAAACGCTGTTGTTGTAGTCCGTCCTTGCCGATCCGGATGAGCTCCTCCTTCACATTAATTCCTGCAACCACAAACAATCAAACAATTACCGAGCACTTGCATCTCATATAATAAAACATATATTCAACATGCAGACCAAGGAACACATGAAATAACTCATTAACACAAGCTATTGAGAAAAATGAACCAGTTTGTATTAATAACGAAACAAAGAAACTCTTACAACCTGGCCTTGGTGTTGTGCAAGTTCCTCCCAGGGTCCATCAAGGGTTTTCCTCTACTTTGACAAAGCTCACCCACTTCCAAGTAGAATCAAGCAAAGACAATCTCTCCTCACAATGTTCTAAATGGGAGTCCTAATTCCTGCAGCATTTACCCAAAGAAAATGTATAGCTCCAACCTCCCCTCCCTCTGGCTCAATGCCTTTATTTATAGTGCTGTAAAGAGGTTATTCAGGTCCACCATCAATGGGATAATCCCCCTCTTTGGGTGGGATAGCTCCCTTATTGATGGGATAAGTTCCTCCTTAATAGGGATACATGAACCAACTGGAGGCGCATCCATTTCATCAAACCGACCTATAGAAAGTTCTAGAAGTAACCACAAGTAACTTTTTTAAGATGAAACTTGCGCATTTTGCCTTTTACAGAAGGACGCACCTGTCCTTTGACATACAGAGCATCCAAAGACGCAGACTTTGTGAACATTGTGAGCGTCCCCGCAGGTAAGGCTTGAGAGAACCTGCGACCCCAGAGATAAACACATTTTTTACAAGACTTTCTCTCTTCTTTGAGTTTGAGATGGATAACAGAGGCATAAGACTTGCCTAAGAGGGTAGCATGACTGTTGATTGAGCCATACTAACTGTAAATAGTCATGGTGACATTTTTTAGTGTAACACTTTCTTGGGCATAAGGATATTTGTAAGACCTGATGTTTGGAGGAACACTTCTTGGAATAAAGTGAGTCACATGATCATGATCATGAATATGTGGGAGACCTTTGGGAGTCTCAAACACTTTGGAATGATTGTTTAATACTTCTTGTAGATATGGAGAAATAGATGATTACGAAGTTTGAATCCCTACTGAACAGAATTGTGCAATTACACCTCATTGTTCTTTATTTATAGAAGATTTATAATTCCATTAGAGTTGATTATAGTTCATGGTTTCTTTGTGGCACCCTTTAATTGAAATTCCTTTCCTTCCGAAAAAAATTTCAAGAAAAGCTCTTGAAGATTGAAAGCTATCATCCCCAAATATTGTAACCATTAGACTCTTAGTACAAAATCAACACCACAGATTGGAATGGAAAGAATTGGACTATTCAAAACATATTCCCCATTGGTTAGCTTGATATTATGGCACTTTTCAGAACAATTTATAGTTCTTCAATTTGCAGCCATTACTTGACACTCTGGTGTTGGATATAGGAAACAATTCAATTCCTAGGCTATCTTACAATGAATAAAATCATGGATGCTAACCGAATCAATAAACACTATTACCTCTTTCTTCTTGATATATCCTTCTATATTGATAGTATAAGCTCTTGAAGATTGAAAGCTATCATCCCCAAATATTGTAACCATTGGACTCTTAGTACAAAATCAACACCACCGATTGGAATGGAAAGAATTGGACTATTCAAAACATATTACCCATTGATTAGCTTGATATTATGGCACTTTTCAGAACAATTTATATTTCTTCAATTTGCAGCCATTACTTGACACTCTGGTGTTGGATATAGGAAACGATTCAATTCCTAGGCTATCTTACAATGAATAAAATTATGGATGCTAACCGAATCAATAAACATTATTACCTCTTTCTTCTTGATATATCCTTCTACATTGGATGCTATCTTTTAAATTCCTTATGAAGATATCAATCCTATGATCCTCTAGATTATTAGTTACCCTAATATTCAATTTTTGGAAGTCTTTGAATTTCTCTGCCAGTGAACTCTTTTGTTTGAGATTTATCAATTGGCTAAAGAAGGTGTTTCTCTTTGTATCTTCATAATATGCTATCATTTCCTCTGTAAAAATTGACTAGGTGACATGTGATTTACAAGAAAAAAGCCATCTATAGCATAAAAAACTAATTCGGTTATAAATACGAAGATGTAATACATACCTTTTGTGAGGGTTGCACATCCTGTATATACAAATATTTCTCTATCTGTAGTATCCAAGTTATCAGATCCTTTCCATGAAAATTCATCATATATATATTCAAAATGTGGTGGTTATTAAAACCCACATTAGAGTCTCTAAATTCATAATTCATATTCCTTTTGTCTTCATCATGATTTTCATGGAATACCTTGTCACCACTGTGAATCCTTTCTTCTAGCAAGTTTTCCAAACCTTCCTTCAACACCTCTATCTTGGCATTCATCATTCCTTCCATGTTTAGTTTTAAACCGTCATTCAAAAATACCACGTCCCTTTCTATACCATCTATATTAACTCACGTGTCCCTTTTTATACCATATATATTAACATTCATCATGGCTTCCAATTCGTTTTTTGTTACTTTTTAGGAGTGTGAAATTTGTTGCACTTGGTCTCGTAAATTTGATATATCATGCTGCATTTCTTCCTCTTCTTCATGTCTCATAGAAAATATTTTTGATTGCTTACTAGGTGTGTAAATTTTTTTGTTTTTAGGCATTTTGGAATCAAACAACTATATCTATTATTTAATATTCCCCTTGAATCACTTCAAACTGATTTTTCAAACAAAAGTTATGATTTTATTTTTTTTAAATACACACATTTTTCTTGCTTTTTAAGAGCTCGATATTTCAAGTGTTTTATCTTTATAATTTTGGATCTCTAAGATTCGAAATTCATCTGGGTTCTAGCCCTATGAGTCTTATTTCCAATGGCATAAGTCAGACCAAATTTTGATTTTTCAGGATAAAGGTATGCCCAATCTATCACGATCACCTGATTATGGACTAGTTCAGTAGACCAAAATTGTACGTAGTACCATGTGTCATTATTTCGACCTTGATACCTAAAATTATTACATGAAAAACTACAGTCTATGAACATTCATCCACTTCTTACAACATTAAAATATGATTCCCGAAAGGAAAATTATGACTATTTTTCCTTGGTCACCTCTTTGAGATAGAATTCTAGAGCCTTCCAAAACCCTAACTTCCTCCGATCATATCTCCTAAAATATAGCGAACCAGCCTCTGAAATTTTTACACACATTTCACCAAGAGCTCGGCTCCATGTGATAAAATTTTAGTTTTTGAAGCCTTAGAGAAACAAATCTATAGCGAAAATTCCAAGACTAGTTTGAAGAAGCGAAACCCTAGAATCAAAAACTCTGATACCAAATGTTGTGTAACTAGCTCACAAATAGATAGATCAAAAACTTAAAAATTATCCTCTTCATGAGGTAAACCTCCTTTACATTACATAAGTGAACAATTTTTGGACAATACAAATAACAAGACCTCCTTTGTGTATATAGGAGTCTAAGGGGTCACAATATAATTAGAGCCTACATAACAATAATAATGTAAGGGCACAAAAATAATAATATGGGGGATACATGGGCACAACAATAACAATAAGGGCGATACACTAGTATTATAAGAATCTAACAAAAAATAGTCTGCTACTCCACAAGAACCTATTTATGATGTTGTTGTTACATAAGAACCAAGAACTGAAACAAAATTTACTGAAATTAATGTGACTGTTGCTCCACAAGAACCTATTAATGATGTTGTTATTACACAAGAACTAGTAATTGAGATAGCGCGATAGGAGGATAAAATGGATAAATAAGAGATTTCTAAGTCTGAGGATGTAGAACATATGAAATAACTCAAAACAACATCTCTTAGTGGAGAAGTGGAAAAAAGGAAGACGTTAGAACTTTCTACCAAGGACAAAGTTATTTTCTTCGAAAAACATGAGGAGATGGTTAGCAACATTAAGAAGGAATGCGATGAAAAATTTATAATTCAAGATTTTGAAAAAGTTAAAAAAGAGAGGGACAATGCAAGTAAAATAATTGTAGGCAGAGGTGAAATGGTTACAATAAGAGAAGGAATTCATCTATGAACTAATTAAATATGGTGCACTATGTGGTAGGCTCCCTTCTCCATCTTATCAGTTGTATCTGCAAGAAAAACATTTCCTCTTTCAGTTAAAAAATATTAAGGAAAAGAAACCATATAATAAAAGAGAAATTTGAGATTTTTTGGAAACCTTACAAACTCATAATTTCTTCTAGAAACATTTTGTTGTGTGAGATGTATTTGCATGACCCTGCCTATTTTGGAGATGCATATTTTAGTGTAACACCTTATGTGGGGGATGTTCAATTGAGAGATTTTGTATCCTTTTTTTAAAACCATGTAGGTTGGAAGGCTGCATATGACACTGTAACAACCAGTGAAGGGCAAATAAATTTTTACATAAGAAATGAGCCCAAATTAATTAAAGTTGTTGCACATAAATACAACACGATATTGTGATTTCTAGCCACTGAAACATTGGTAATGGAATACCGAGGTTCAATCTTACAAAGAGGCCTCAGTAATATACAGGGGATGAAAGCTAAGGCTTTAGGAGGGAGTAATCTAAGATGTGATCTGTTGACAAGAGTGGAAGGAAGAGGACCCCTATTGTTATCAAAACTTTATGCAAGCTCTCTCTAAGGTTCAACAATATGTGGACTATATTAAGAGAAGAGGCACATTGTGGATTCAACTTAGATTCAAGTTTCCTCTTATTTGGCTTCCAACATATTAGTATCAAAGACCATACCATATTTTTGATAAAATTTTGGAAGAAAATTTGGTCCTTTCCTAAGGCGATAGGGGTAGAGGATAAGATATTGCAAGATCTTATGACTTCACAAGACTACACTTTTAGCATGTTAGGAACCACCCACAAGAGTCTGCATGAGAACATCTATATGCTTCTTAAGCTGGGAGAGATGTTGGGCCATGGAATTGTCATCTTTCTGCATCTATTTTCGTATTTCTTTTTCCTCCTTTTTGACTGGAAAGACCACATTTTACCATTATGACAACCTTTATTCACCTAAGTGTGTCCTTTTCCATATGTCACTTTCTTACTCTAATTTTTCTTATAATTTGACATAAGAAATACTAACCTACATGATTTTTAACATTAAACTAATATATGGGTTGTTTCAGGTTTAAGTGGTTTGTTGAAGTTGTTGTTATAACATTTAATTTCTAGTTTCCTTTATTAATTTGAAATAAACGGTTTGTGAATTGTTGTTGATACACAAACAATTCACCTTGCGCATGTTGTCATTTTCTAATTGTTCATACAGAGTGGTTCTAGGAGTGCATCAAGTAAAATCCAGTTCAACCACCAGTAGATATTCATGGAGCATACAGATTACTTAGTTAATATTATTTATAAAATCATTGTAATTAAGAGAAATTGTTACAACTTCACCCATACCATGGAAATTGTTGTATAATTATTAAAATATATTTTTATTTTAATATCACATGTGAGTTGGAAGGTTCTCATGATGATCTTCTTTTCGTATTCAAAAGTTATAATGGAGAGAATAATTTTCACACGAGGGAATTGAAGATTTTAAAAATGATAGGATTGGAAAGAAGGGGAAGAACCAAAGCTTTGTAATCCTAGCATTCTATTATTAAAAATCTCAACCTTGTCACATTATATCTTTCTTTGAGTAGCCTATGTGTTTTTTAGTGCACCAACTCCCTACTGAGGAGGAAGGGTTATCCTTCTTAGCAAGGATCATTGGTTAGTTAGAGTATAGTAGTTATTTTCATTAATTGTTCTCAATTATATCATTATTGTTACTATCAACTTTATTTATGGGTTATTGACTGTAGAGACATTTTGAATGGTGTGGTAGCATAGGTCCTAGAATGGTCCCTCATATTGGCGTAGCAACAAGTTATTTACTTTTCTATTATCAATTGGATTGAACTTTCTTTGAATGTGTGTGTTCAACATTTAATTGAGTGGGTTGCAAGAGTGTTGTTTCTGAATGAGAATGTTTGTGTAAAATAATGGTTTCTTCTACAATTGTTTGACTCTTTTCTGGTTGTGTTGAAGAGTGTAACAACTTCAATGTTTTACTGATAGTGAGTGTGAAACGACCTTGTTTTAAGATTTATTTTTCTATTTAGCATTTCCTATGCATAGAATTTGCATGATAGCCTTAAATCTAGCCTACTTGTATTGGTGATTAATGAGAGTGAACCTATTGTTATTATTTAAAGGAACAATTTTTTGCTCGACACATGCTTCAGTTACTTCTACACCTCTTGCATGCCCTTCCTCCATTTAGCGTCAAAAAATTATACATATGACATTATGCATTTGAAAATGTCATAATAAGAACTTAAATATATTAATAAATTAAAAGTTTAAAAAATACATATTCTTAATCATGATGATTTGAGTTTATGACATATTTTCTTCTTAAAATTAATGTCTTCAAATATGGTTATTTACAAGCCAAAGTTGAAGAAGAAATTGCAATGGATTTCTATTACATGAATGACTTATGTTAGTGTCATTCAATAAAGTTACACTACAAACCACTAACTAATTGATTAATATGTAAGGAATTACGAAAATATAATATAATTCAGAAATAATAATAGAGCACAATAAATGGGAATACATAATGTAAGAAGAAAACTTATACTTGGAATTTTCATTCTGCTGGTTTTGTTGAGGGTGTTCTATCATGCATCACATTAAAAAGAGTTCATGCATATGTGCAAGAAGTGTTGTATGGAATGGAGGTATGAAAAAGAGGTGTGGGAGGGGGAATTTGTGTGAAGGTGTGGACAAAGGAATATGCAAAAGAGGCATCTATGCTTCCCCACCTTTTCCACCTCTCGCATAACACTTGTTTTTCTCAAGGCAAGATAGCTATACATACGACATTATGGATTTGAAAGGGTTATTAAATATTTTAATAAATGAAAAGTTAGAAAAAAAAGTTAATCATATTGAAATATATAGTATTTTAGTTTTACATTTATTTATTTGGAAATGAAATGTTTATTTGATTCCAAGATATTATGAAAATTTACAATATTGCTAAATTTATCAAGAATGAATTAAATAATTACTAGCATAGATACAATCTGAACAATTACAACAAATGAAATATTAATTTGTTCTAAAACACAAAAGCATTAATTGATCTCGCTTAAACAAATTCCTTTATTGAGCAATGTCATGTCAATATTTCAGATTCATACGAGAGTGATCATGGTGCAACCAATACTTCACTGCATTTTATTTGATTGTGTGAGAAAATTGGAACCCTTTTCTAGGTATCCTCTATCCTTTAAATAGTTTGATAAAATTAAAGATCATATCTCATTTCATTCTAATAATTCCAAATGTAATTGAAAATAAAATATTTTATGCAACTATAGGTTGATTTTTGCATCATCCTATTGGTTAAGTAGTTCGTTATGTCCATATGGAGAGCTTGCATTGGATGATGATATTTTCAACACTGAATTTAGAACAAATAGGAATTATTGACAATCATTTCACTGATTTTTTCAATTTAAATAATTATTTTCAGGTAGCTTTGAACATAGTCTTTCCTAATGTGGATTTACATCTCCTAGGGAAACCACCTTAGTTCCCTTGCTTGTAAAAATATTGTCAATGTTCATATCTTCTCACTTATTTCTCTTAGAACATTAATGTATTATATATACTAGGTAAACAAATTGTACTTCAGACATACTGACATACTCCAAAAAAAATATGGAGTTGTCGACAGTCTATTCCATAAGTTGTTAACCTTTATGACTACTACCATTAAGTATTGAATATGTTTTTCTACCACTGTTGTGATCTAGTTCTTTGAAATCTACAATAATAGCCATATACCTCTTGTTTTGAAGGAAAATCACCTTTGCAGACAAAGGTGATCTCTCTAGCCTAATGAGTGGGTCTAGCAACAAACTAAACAAACTAACATACACTTTCCTAGCTTATGTTTAACAAATGCAGAGAGAGAGTGACCTACCTCACTCTGATGCTAATCGCTCAATCCTTTGGAGATGAATTTTATTCCTTCGCTTCCAAGCTCACTCCTTACTTATTCTTCATGTTTGAGTACCTACAAGAAAGATCAAAGAGAAATACAAGGTACAAGAGCATATATGGCATACATCAAACATAAACTACTTAATAGATCAAGGAGTATTAAGCTAAAAGAATAAACATTTACACAATTATGGAAAGTGAACATCAAATGTATATATTAATAATCTATAAAGGGAAACATACAATCTGTTAGTTCCAGTCTTTGCAGCCTGTCACCAGAGATCAACATGAGCTCTTACTATGTCCGGTTTTGTTAAATGTTTTGCACATGATGTTCAACACAAAACATGTCACAAGTGTGTACATCAAAATAATCTCCGAAAAATATTTCCCACAATATATCACACTCCTATAACCGGCTCCCGGATTAGAAGATATGATCAAAATGAATGAGTGATTCTTGGTTATGCATGTTTTGAGGTCAGTTGCTGCACACATAATGACAAGTTTAGTACAAAATCATTTTGTGAAAGAATGGTAAGGAATTTTTAAAAAGTGAAAGAGGTTTTTTTCTATCACATATCAAATAACAAAAACCTCCTTCATTTTATGCACAGGTGCTACTATGTGGGAGATATGCAGTGATATTTGGAGCCTACATTTAAACAAAGCAAAATTTTCATATTTTTTTACTGTTTTAGTCATTTTAGTACAGGGCCATTTTAGAATATATGGAAAGTAATTTTTAGAAACCCAAAGAATTTTTCATTAGAAATGAGCCATATAACAAGAACCTATTTCATTTTATTCACATGTGTCATGGATTTGAATATGTGATTAGATATTTACAACTCATTTTCACAGATTTAAATTTTTAATGAATTTCTGTTTTAGAGATGATTTTGTGGAACATATTGCGAGCAACTGGAAAGGAATTTCCAAAATTTGAGAGATTTTTTCTCCAGCATGACCTTATATACAAAAAACTCTTTCAATTTTGTAACAGGTGCTATGGTTTAGGAGATACGAGTTCATCTTCAACACCTATTTTCAGAAATTCGGCCCAAGTTTAATGTAACTAATTATATTTTGAAGAAAATGGTTGAGCTCAATCCCTTAGTACAAGGATGAGAAAATTTATATATCTTATGAATTTCATAGTGTATGGGTTGGATTTTGGTAGAAGGTTGGACTCTTGAGAAAGAAAAGAACTTCATTGTACACTCATATTTTCATCTTGGCTAAGGAATTGAGACCAGGATTTCCAGCATTCTATGGGATTCATGTGGCAATTTGTCTTGGTACAATGTTTCTCTTTGTAATTGTGAATTTGTTATGTATGACATTATCTATCTTATTTCTTCTGAACTAAATAAACAAGACCGTAAGTTGAATCCATTGAAGTTGCAGTGCTCTACTTGAAGTTTGATTTAGTTATTTGATGTTTTCAGCTGTTTGGGGAGGATACATGGTTGCTCTTGCCTTCTTCAACACCTCACCTGTCTATTCCTTCCATATCATTCAATTTTAAGTGCCAAAATGATTGCCTACCTTGCCCCATTGAGATATCTGCAGGACTAAGCATCAATCCCCGCACCCAAAAGCCATCTTTCCATCTGAGCCAACAAAATCATCTTTTATTCAATCAAAATCTCTTGCACTTATATTTAGCCCAAGATCAGAAGATATTTCAGTCATCTCAATCCCTTATCGATCATAATTTGTTGATATTGACCCAGAGAGAGCCCTCTCCTGACCTGGTAGGGCTAGCTACCATGCTAAGCGTGGTTTGATGTTGGCCCTGGATCCTACCTTTTTAGCATGAGGTAAATCTAGGCAATAACATAGTGGCGACCATACTAGAGAAGAAATTGTTTGTTTTTTGGTATTCTTCATTTTGTAAACTACAGGCGGAGTCTAAAGATTAGCCAGGTAGCCTTCGAAATGATTTTTCTTTGCATTAGCGCAAGTAGATAAAAGCTACTTCAGTCAATATCTGGTCTAATCTTATAAATACAATATCTAACTTTCAAATTGCCCCAGTAACATGTATCAAGTTCAGATCTTATTGTTGATGGTGGACAACGATCAGACACATATGAAGGCTGAAATCATCTACTTGGCGACTCCACTATTTGAAGTACCGAGTTTCAAAGTATTGATGGTGGCTCCACTGGCTAAATGGAGGACTCAGATGTTGCTTCTATTTGTTCAAGGTATTCATGTATCAATTTTTCTAATCTTCCTGGTTTTCCTAATCAATTACCAAAGGATGCATACATTTTGAGTAGTGGCCCTAAATTCAATGGGGAAGATCTGAATTTGACTCTAAAACATATAGAAATTTTTAAAACATTTGTGGACATTCTTAGAGTTAAAAAGGAAGATGTCTTCATCAGATTGTTCTTTGATTCATTTCAAGGCAAATGTAGAAAATGGATTGAAGGTTTTCGTATCAGATGTATTAAGTCCTTTGTAGACTTTTGGCATATCTTTCCTGAAACATGGATGGAAAAAGAGGAAGAATTCAAAATAGAGGTGCCCTCTATTCAAGGTTTTAGAGAAAGGGAAGATATGTGCACAGATGATGAGGTAGATGAGAACTTTGCTTCATCTCTTTCTTCTTATTTGAAATCTTGTCGATGCAACCATGAAGTTAAGATAAATTTTTTGCAAGAGTTTTCCATCAAAATTGAAGGAGATCTAATTGAATTGGAGACCCAAATAGAGTCCCAGGATCTGGATTATCGAGTCCCATTCTTTGGGGGCCTTTTTCAGCAGAAGGAACAAAAGGTAAGGTTGCCCGTGGATATTTGCATTGATAGTTTGCAGCTGGAAGCATGTATTGAGGAGTTGGGGCAGCAAATAGAGTTAGGTTTCTTTGATCCTATTGCAGTGTACATGGAATTTTTTTTTAGTTTGAATGATAGATCAAATTGCCTTTTACAAAACCAAATTCATTATGTGCATGTATGGCTACCAGCCTTTCCAGTTGTGTCCTGGTTCGAGCACTTCCAAGCAGCATCCTTTTCACAGTTACTTGATTGCTTGATATGGCATTACAAAATTACTTGATCTATCAATTCTGCAGCAAAGTGGGTTATATTTGTACATAAATAAGCAGCCTGAGGCAACATTTCAGTATTTGGTATTTTTTTATGTACAAGTTGCAGTATGTATATGTTTTTGGATTGGTATGAGTGTTTTTTGGTTTGCAGTTGTTTGAATCCATGCCCAATGGATGAGGCACTTGGACTACAATGTTCTTGACACCTCCAAGGAGCTGCCATCCCCAATGGAGTCGATGTTACTTCCAGTCTTTGCATCCTGTCACGAGAGATCAACATGAGCTCTTACTATGTCTGGTTTTGTTAGATGTTTTGCACATGATGTTCAGCACAAAACATGTCACAAGTGTGTCCGTCAAAAGAATATCGGAAAAATATTTCCAACAATATATCACACTCCTGTAACTGGCTCCTGTATTAGAAGATATGATCAAAATGAATGAGTGATTCTTGGTTATGCATGTTTTGAGGTCAGTTGTTGCACACAATGACACGTTTAGTACAAAATCAGTGTGTGAAAGAATGGTAAGGAATTTTTCAAAAGTTAAAGAGGTTTTTGTTTATCACATATCAAAAAACAAAAACCTCCTTCAGTTTATGCACAGGTGCTGCTATGTGGGAGATATACAGTGATATTTGGAGCCTACATTTAAACAAAGAAAATTTTTCATATTTTTTATTGTTTTAGTCATTTTAGTGCGGGGCCATTTTACAAAAGATCGAAAGTAATTTTGAGAAACCAAAAGAAATTTTTGTTACGAACAAGCCATATAAAAAAAACCTCTTTCATTTTATTCACAGGTGTCATGGATTTGGATATGTGATTATATCTTTACAGCTCATTTTCACATATTTAAATTTTTAATGATTTTTTGTTTTAGAGATGATTTTGTGGAATGAATTTCGAGCAACTGGAAACGAATTTCCCAAATTTGAGAGGTTTTTTGCTCCACCATGACCTTGTCTACAAAAATGTCTTTTAGTTTTGTAACAGGTGCTATGGTTTAGGAGATATGAGTTCATCTTCAACACCTATTTTCAGAAATTCGGCCCAAGTTTAATGTAACTAATTCTATTTTGAAGAAAATGGTTGAGCTCAATCCCTTAGTACAAGGATGATAAAGTGTATATATTTTATGAATTTCATAGTGTAGGGGTTGGATTTTGGTAGAAGGTTAGACTCTTGAGAAAGAAAAGAACTTCATTGTACACTCATATTTTCATTTTGGCTAAGGAATTGAGACTAGGATTTACAACACTCTTTTGGATTCATGTGGCAATTTGTCTTGGTACAGTGTTTCTCTTTGTAATTGTGAATTTTTTATGTATGTCATTATCTATCTTATTTCTTCTTCACTAAACAAACAAGAGTGTAAGTAGAATCTATTGAAATTGCAATGCTCTACTTGAAGTTTGCTTTAGTTATTTGATGTTTTCAGCTCTTTGGGGAGTATCCATGGTTGCTCTTGCCCTCTTCAACACCTCACCTGTCTATTCCTTCCATCACATTCAATTTTAAGTGACAAAATGATTGCCTACCTTGCCCCATTGAAATCTCTGCAGGACTGAGCCTCAATCCCCGTACCCAAAAGCGATCTTTCCATCTGAGCCAACAAAATCATCTCTTATTCAATCAAACTCTCTTGCACTTATACTTAGCCTAAGATCGGAAGATATTTCATTCATCTCAAGCCCTTATCGATCATATTTTTCTGAGATTGACCCAAAGAGAGCGCTCTCCTAACCTGGTATGGCTAGCTACCAGGCTGAGCGTGGTTTGATGTTGGCCCTGGATCCTACCTTTTCAGCCTGAGGTAAATCTAGGCACTAACACAATCTACGCCTTGATGTTGGAGACCTCCTTTCAGTGGATGTCCAATTCCAAGAAAATACTCTTGAAGAACTCATTCTCCAAGTTAGGATGTGCAATCTTTGGGCATAATCTCATTATAGGAATGCACGAAATCAATGACCAACCATTTGAGGATGGAAGGGAGTTAATTTATAGCAAGGGAGAGGGATTTAAGGATCCACAAAAGAGGGATGAAGGTACACATCTCAAGGGGAAGGCCCATAATGATAAGATCAAGAGCTCCAAATGGGAGATCTCAACCATATCTACAACAACAAATATATAACTCAATGTTCTCGGAGTTTCTAACATACGAAGCTTCTCCCCCATTTTTTAGAAAACCTGCGAGAAGAGATTCATTGTGGGTTTCCATATAAAGACTCATGCGGGAAGTGCTAATGTAAAGCAGTGCAACTTTCCATCAGTGTGGGCAAGCAGTGGAGCAAAGAGTGTTGGCACTAAAAAATAGGATTTTAGCTAACCTTCTTTAGAATTGACTCGGGGTAGTTTTCCTTTGGTTTTTTAGGCATGTTTTTGTCTATCTATCATGATGGATATACTTCACAGTTGTTAGCATTTTGACACTTCAGGATATGGAATAGGAAGTGAATAGGAGGTGTGACAAAATATTGTGTAACAGATGCCCCCTAAATCATGAAGGCAGAACAAAGAGTGATGGATGAGATGCTTTACAAGTCAAGGAAAGGATTATAACAACACCGTTAGGAGACCTATAGATCAAGCATATACATATACACATACATATATGACATCTCTGATAAACATGCCTAGTGATACATGAATAGGCATCTAATGAAACACGAATCCATGGTATGGATGCAATCATCCAAATAGAAGGTACCATGTGTATGGATCCATGGTATGGTAGCAGCCATCCAAATAAATAAGATCATATATGGACCGAAGGTATGGTCATTTATCCAAACTTAAACAGGAATGCAACAACTTACAGATATAATCATAAAATACAGAGATGTAGTAGAAAAACATTTCAATTCATTAATAGAAAAATATTGAACTATGCTTACAAACAAAATGGAAAGTAGATAGCTCAGATGATGGTAGCTTATCTCTAAGAAGATATGTGGCAGCTACATGCCTCCAAACTATGTTACAATGAGGCTCAAAGGCCTATTTATTATTAAGAAACAATGGAAAACCCTAAACATCCAAAGACCTAACCCTAGGAGACGAAGCACAAAAATTGTGGGCCCCGTTTTGGTAAATTGGTACATCAACTTCCTGGGGTCGTAACTTTGGCATACGATCTCCATTTGACTATCATAATACTTCATTTCGAAGATATCAAAGAGAAGGTTGAGAAAAAAAGGCCACACTTGTTTGGAATGTTTTTGGACTCTCTATTTTCCCTAAAATTGTTGTTTAGGGCCTCAAAATAGCTCTAGAAGTTTAAGACCTGAAAAAATCCCAAAAATAGTAAACTATGCTACAATTAAGGAAACCGAAAAACTAAAAAAGACAGTGTTGGGGGTCCAAGTGGAATAGATGGGTGGCCACAACTATCCACCTGGATCACTTGCAACCATCCGTACAAAGGAAAACATGTGCACAATCATTAATAGCTCATAACTCCATGCAACCTAGTTTTTATGAGATAGAATCTAGGGTCTTGCGCTCTGTCTCGACCCGAGCAATGTACAAATTCTAACATGTGAATAGATGTATCGAAGTAAAACATGATATAAAACCACCTTATTACTGATCAATGATGTAAACCGCTAACAAGCGTGAGAGAAACCACCAATAATGACAATGCATCTCAAGGTACAATCAGCATAATCCACGAATGGGAATTAATAAAGTTGAAGACAAACACCCATGGAATCATTTGATTGAAGGTCAATGACGTAAACCTATCATCGAATGTGAATAACTTGCCATTCAAGCATACAAACTCTAAGGTACTCGAAGGGATTTTCTAGATCATCTTCCCATATAATGAGATGAACTCGACAAGAATTGATCCGTCAAAGGAGGATCATAATGAATCCCACATCATCGACATGAAACAAAGGATGTGGTAGAGTAGATAATTGTGATCTACAACTGTTGCAAAAAGTCAGACAGTGTATTAAACAATAACGAACTGCATATAGGACTTGTCTTAAACATATCAGTGACACGACTCCAAAGTTTGGCAGCATTTGACTCAACAAAGCATGAGAGGTCTTGATGATAAAATGGTATAATCAAATAAGAGGAAAAATGGATTTCCAAAACCTAGGAAGGCAAGTGACTAAGTGAGGATGTCCCAAACCTGACACAAGCAAAATATGAGTTTCATGTTCAAGAGTGACATGTTACTTTTACAAAATACAAGAGATGATCACTTTAACTTTTTCCCACACCATTTCTAGTGAGTACCCCCTTATTTTTTTATTGTAAGCTTGAAGAGGATAGCATATAATTTCCATATAAGTTTATCCTTTAGTTGAATTCACCCTAGTAAGTTTAACGAGCCCTTAGGAAGGAGAAACTCGGCCTTTTCATGGTGACAAGTCTTGCATCATTTAAGTTTTATGAGTCTGATGGAGGGGAAGCTCGACATATTTTTCATGTTTAGAGAGTTTGAAAAAGAAGTAGAAAAGATAACTCCAAAGGTCCCTTTTTGTAAACCACCTCTTGATCTCGAAAAGGTAGAAACCAATATCCAAGAGAACCTCTTAGCCATGATCGACTAAGGTATTCCTTTTTCATACAATAGTTTATCTTAGTCTAAAAAATAATTAAACTTGTACTAAGTAGACATCATTTCATTTATTTTAACGAGTTTGAATGACAAGTAGTTCAAAATATTTTCATTTTTTGAGAGTTAGAAAAGACCTTAAATATGACTCTAAGGGGTCACTTTTTCGTTTATTTTTTACGAGTCCAAAAAGGTGATAAAATAAAACTCGTTAAATCAATCATAATAAATTACCTCATTGAATCAGTCAAAATAAATCATTGTCACCAATTATAATGACCTATCACTGCACAAGGAAATGCACATTACCAACTTTGAGGAAAAATATTTAAAAAATGAGTGAAATATGCCCTAATTTGGTTAAAAAATATTATTTAAAACTTATAAAAAGCCCAAAATGTAAATCATTTTTACCATTTTACTAATTTGCGAATCAAGGAGCATTTTACCTCATCTTACCTTGATTTTCAGGCAAGGAGTATGATCAATCCCAGACACCATTCGTCGAGTCGTTTGTTGCATGTAAGAGATTTATCCATTCCCTTTATTTTGGTTCTCATTTCATGCATTTTCATCCTTATATTTGGTTGAAAAGAGGATCTCCAAAAAAATTATGCCGAGGGCGATCAGCGCTGGTTTTGACCATCGAACCTATGCTGATCACCCTGTAGTCAACGAGGCCAGCATGTTGGCACAGGGGTAAAAAGATTCTTGTGAAATACTCTACGTCGAATTGTTTTTATTCAATTTGGTCTCCATGAAATGTTGGTTTATTTATTTTCCATAGGATAATCATTCCAAAATGGTGATTGAATGGAAAGAAAGAGGACACAAAGTCGAAGACCATCAAGAAGCTTAGGATCTAGATTGTATTTATGCCCTACGAGCATGTGGGTTGCTCAAATTTTTCACGATTCCTGGGATTATATCATAGCATGAGTTAATACAACTATTGATTAGCTGGTGGGACGTGATTCACCAACTATTCATGATTGGGGACCAAGAACTGCAAATAGATGTCACACACATTTATTTTATTACTGGTTTGTCTAGAAAGGGACAACGGATTCAGTTTTCTGTTTCTGGCACTCAAGCGGAGAGCACGGATATGTTGGTTGTGAGGCATTGTCTAGGCACTCGAAAAACTCAGAGTGGAAAGATAGATATTAAGACCATCACTAATCTTCCGCTACAAATAATCCTTCATACTATGGCCTTGATAACTAGGGCCGAGGCATTGCATGTAGCAACAAAATCTCATTTAAAGTACCCAATCGATTGTCTAAGTCCCACAGTATTCAATTGGTGTCAGGATTTTTTGGTCAATATGAAGAGCCAACTTACGAAGTGCAAGTCAGGAAGCTTGAAACAATTCATTTTAGGATCCATCTTGGTTACATTCTTTTTGGAATGCATGTCATTGTTTCATTACGAGTGGATAGAACTGGATGCGGCAGTGCCTAGACATCCACGATTACTTAGATGGGGTGAGTTGATGCCTCGACATGGAGGCGGCCAACAAATGTCACTCCCTCTGGTATTTTCAAATGGCTACATCAATATCTAATCATGGTTTATGATTGGGCATGTATAGGCACAGATGTCCAAGGAGATCTGCATCTTCCACTTCCACCATGTGCACAGTGGATGGAAGCAGGTAAAAACTATCATTAAATTTTTTTAATTTTTTAATTTTTTTTTTGTATGTGTACTTGGATTTAACTTGTGATGATTTAAAAATATGGAACCAGAGAGACCTCCAAGGGTTTCTTTGATAGCCAGATGAGTGGCACTTCATATTGAAGAGGATCCTTATGAGGAGGGAGAAGATCTGATTTTTGAGGTAGAGCGTAACCTAGAAGCCTTAACCAAGGGCATTCCAGAGTACGCCTCGACAAATGAGGTGCAATTCCAATGCCAGAGAAAAACTGTAGGGGATTCCACCAGACTATGTTGGTTGTTCGACCGACTTATCAGGGTTATTTCATGCTACCATGATCACCACATGGATGGATATCCAACTCTAGTTTAGTTTCTGCAATGATGTAGGCTTATGAAGCCATGTGTCTCAAAACACAAATTTTATCATTTTGATGCAGCAAACTATTTTGCAAACTCTCTCTCTCTCTCTCTCTCTCTCTCTCTCTCTCTCTCTCTCTATATATATATATATATATATATATATATATATATATATATATATATATATATATATATATATATATATATATATATATATATATACATGTTTTTTTTGTTCACCGTGTCAATTATGTGTTGTTTTATGATTTAAATGTTGCGCAAATGTCTATCTAACACATATTTATCCAATGCATCTATTAATGTGTTCATGCATGTTAGAATGTGATGGTAAGTAATAAAATAAATTTTTTGTTCCAAAAGACGAACTCGCAAATACATTCTAAAAGTTTGAGGGTTTCTAACTTAATATTGTCTATTAAGTTGTAGTACAATGAGTTGTGAATCAAGATTCACGATTAACTTGCTGATGCCAAGAGGAATAGCTTCTGACAAAAGTTCAATGACTGCACTATATTCAAAAATGTTGTTAGTCATATGACCTAAACATATACCTTGTAAATTCACTAACTCAAGGTTAGGGTCATAGATTTCCCATGCAGCGGAAGACATATTCCATGTACTACGATAAGCACAATTAGCAAAATCGACGTAACTATTGGATGACATCTGCAAACCAAGTAGAGCATGACGTAAGTAGAGGAAAACCCATTTTTCAAAAGAAAACTAACACACAAAAACTATATTTCACACTAATGAAACACACTAATGTATGAAAGTATTTACACAAAAAATCACGCATAATACTTCTTAAGGTAAAGCCCATTTCGAGGATTAGCCAAATAATTTCCTTCATAATTGACTAATTCATAAGAACCTTTTTGTAAAACTTGTGTAACAATGTAATGCCCATGCCACATTGGTTCAAATTTCCCAACTCCCAATTTTTCATTGGCTTGATCATATAACAAGACTAAGTCGTGCCCTCAATAAAAATGTGAGGAGAAATAGTTCTATCGTATTGAGCCTTAACTTATTTCTTCTAGGCTTCAATTACTAATGCAGCAATACAACAAGCTTCATCGAGCCTTTCGAGGTAAAGTAAATTTTACTCCACGAGTGAGGTATCAAGGAGTAATTCAATAGCTAGTTTCAGTGAAGAAATTTCACTCAATGAGAAGAGTTGTCTCTAGAACATACACTAGCTGAAAGGGTGTGAATTGAGTGGTGGTTTTAGCTACGGCTCGGTAAGCCCATAAAGCTGAAAATAACATGAGATTCCAATTTCGTTTATGCATCTCAATGGTGCGTTGAAGCATGGTAACCAAGACTTTGTTGACTGCCTCAACTTGGCCATTAGACTGTGGATAATAAGGAGTTGAGTTGTCATGACGCAAACCCAACTGAGTAGTAAGCTCTTCCATCATATAATGTTGGAAATGAGAGCCATGATCAGTGATGATGGCTTGAGGGACACCAAATCTAGCTATGACATGGATGAAAAGAAATTGAGTGGTAGTTTTACCATCAGAAGCATATGTGGGCATCACCTCGGACCATTTAGTGAAATAATGAACGATGACAATGATATAATCGTTCCCCCCAGTCAGGTGAGGGTTACGTGTAATGATATCAATAACCCATCTAGAAAAGGGGTAGATGGTAACAACTGGGTCTAAGGGTATGGGTGGGGTGCACTATTTACGATTGTAAATCTAGTAGGCATGACATTTTTGGATTGCTAAAATGAAACCTTTAAAGATTGAAGGCTAGAAATAATATTCATGAAATATTTTCTGAGTAGTAGTGTATCCTGACATATAACCACCACAATCCATAGAGGGAGAGTCATTTAGGAATCTCTCAACTTCTTCAAGTATCAAACATCTACGAAGCATAGAATTTATACTAGCATAATACAAAGTATCTCTAATAATCTGATAGCATTGGGATTGATGTCGAATGTGATGACGTTTAGAATTAGAAAACTCTGATAAAAAAGTTTGGGTTTGGAGATAAAAAATGATATCCTAGTACCATGGGTCAAGAGTGTTGATGAGAAAGAGAGTTTCATCAGGAATTAGCTTGTTAGAAGCCATAGATATGGTCGCAGAGGTAAGGTCACAATAGCTGTAGAAAATTCCAAATCAAATTCCTGAAGGATAACATTCCACTTAGAATACTTGCTTCCCAACAAATGATGAGTCAGAATGTATGTCATGGGGTTTTTAGTCAGAAATCACAGTAGTTTTCCGCAAGAGAATATAGTGTCGAAAGCGTTGAATAACAACTAAAGCCAATTTCTCAACATGGGCATATCAAGTTTCGGTGTCGATAAGATTTCAGCTTAAGTAGTAAATCACGTGTTTGTTTCCATCGTCATCATCTTGAACTAATACCATGGTAATAGTATTGTCAGTTGTGGCCAAGCACAAAAAGTAATGACGATGGTAATTGGGGTGATGCAGTAAAGGAGCACTAATGAGGGTGTTGTTTAATGCATCGAAATATCTTTGAGCAATTTCATCCCAAATAAATGGGGTCCCTTTCTTTAGCAAACAACTAAATCCCTTGGCATGTTCAACATAATTAAGTATAAAATGATGAAGGAAATTAGCTTTGCCTTGCAAGGTCTGCAACTGGTGTAAACAGAATGGAGGGTGTAAATTCACAATGGCCTCTACTTTGAGGGGGTCAATCCAGATGCCTTCTTTATATACAAGAAAACTTAGGAGATGAACATATCTGACGCAAAAGACACACTTATGCAGATTTAAATGGATATTGTAGTGTCTATAGCAAAGAAAAGTCCCTCAAAGGTGGTCAAGTTGGTCATGACACTTAGCATCATGTGCTGGTAAGTTGCCAAGATACGGTTGAACGATGTATTTAATGTCATGAAAATAATAAGACATCACTCATTGGAAAGTAGCACCAGTGATTTTCAGACCAAAATGTAGTTCTTTATAGGCAAAGGTTCCTAATGGATAGAAAAAGGTAGTTTTATGTTGATCGACTCGAAGAATGTTAATTTGGTTGTAGCCAAAAAGACTGTCCATAAAAGAAAATATCTCACTCTCGGTACAGTCATCAATGATATGGTCTATAAAAGGAGTTACATAATTATATTTAATACACACCTAATTGATATCACAGTAATCAACAAAATCATGAAGAGTTCCTTGTTTTTCAGTTATATGAACAATATTTGAGACCCAATCTTTCAATGGAATAGGGTAAATGAAACCAACCTTAATAATTTTTTCAACTTCTCCCTTTATGGATTTTGCCTTTCTAGGGTGCACTAAGCGAAGATGCTGAAAAACAGGGTTCACATTTGGATAAGTAGGTATTTCGTGCACATCTATACTTAGATCTATGCCAAACATTTCTTCATATGACCAAGCAAAGACATCACGAAATTCCTTGAAAAGGGTAGTGTAAATATTGATCTCATATGGAGAACAAGAAACCTCAATGCCAATGTTTTCGACAATTCCTCATTTAACAGAAATGTCGATGAACATCGTAGCAGTAATGTTCCCCATGTTTTCTTCAAACAAAAATTCATTCAGCAAGATAGGTATTTTAACTGGATGAGTTTGTGCATGGGAAACAAAGGTATCTAAACATGATGAAATCTCTCCAAGACTCGGTAGAAACGAGGAACAATGATGGGCATCATTCCATGGAGTTTCTTCAAGAGACATAACCTCGATGATACTCTCATCAATTGGAAATGTCTCGTTCAAGGGATTTAGAGAATCCTAAGAACCAAGCCAAGGGGATTATGGATATGCATCTAGATGCATACAAATATTATCATTACTTTTAGAAGTGGTCGTTGAAGCCAAAACAACAACTTGATAGGCTTGTTCTGCTGGGCTGAGTGACATGACATCACCAAAAGAATCAAATTGATCGGGATGAAAAATGATCCAAGTATTTTGTGAAGTGGAGATCATGTTAATGGAAGCGACGTTTAGACGTGGTAGGGGAGAAGTTCCCATAAGAGAAAATTATTTAAAAAGACTCGCCCCAACACTCTCGTAAGGGATGTCAGTACTTCCCACGTATGGAAAATTTCCATTTGAAGAGCTAGAAGAGAAAAAGGCTAACTGATCAATGGTGACTATTTTCCCCTCATGAGGAAAACAGAGCACACAGAACAATGTAACAACCATGCAAAACATAGAATGGGTCCAAATCCAACCAAGTAGAAGGTTACAATTCAAGTTGGCATCGATGACTTCTACTTTTAAATTAACGGTTTTATCTTTTAATGTTATGGGAAAGTTTGTGAAAATACCATATGGACGAGATCCTCTACCATCAAAGGCTTCTAAGGTGTTAGGATACTGGTTGAGGGGTCGAGAGGCAATAGCATTCTGGCATGAGACAATCATGATACAGGTGGAAGCACCCTCATCAACAATGGTCCTATGAATTGTCTTCCCTTTGATAATGACTTGGATTAAAAAGGAAAGTTGTTGTGGAAGTCGTGGAACATGATTTTCCATGTCAATGATAATTATACTTGAATCAGTAGGGCCAATTCCTCCTATAGAAAATAGTAATTCTTTCCACGGCGATGGAAAACTCTGGAGAAATTCTAAGGCAGATATCATTGAAGGTGCTTAAGATAAATCTTTGACAATATTATAATGTTGAGCAGCTCGCACATTCAGATTGTATGATGATTTACACCATTAGAAGGTGGTCAGATAACAAATTCATTACTAGGTCTCTCAATATGAAGAGGACCAAAATTGGGTGGAGTAGAAGTGGAGAGTGTATTAGTAACTTCTTTCTCCAGAACGTGTTTGGGAGGAGTCAAATAGTATTTTGATCGCGTGGCAATAGAAATAGGTGTCGTTCCACTCATATAAACCTGAGAGCTCAAAGATGTAAAATATTATGGTTTCTCTACCAATTGGGTTTGTTGTGGTGATGTTGGTGTTAGATATGAATCATACAATTAACCCTATTCCACATCAATTTTCAACCCAGGGCTCAACCGGTTATCTCAAGGCTACCATCCAAGGTATATGCAGGTCATAGTTTCCCTACCCAAGATTGAACATTCAATGATAAACATAACAATACATAACATCAAGTATTAATTGTAGAAGAAATTGAAGTAACAACAAGTTAAGACTCACAACAACACACTTGATAAATCATTACAACAACAAGGAAATAACGCAACAAAAATAAACCTACACACACAACTAGTCTAGCAACATTGTTGGGTCCCTATAATACTAGTGATTACCCCATTAATATTGTAGTTATACCCCTTATTTATATTTTTGTGCCCCTATTACCCCCATATTGTTATTTCTGTGCCCCATAGAATCCCTCTATTGTTATTTTTGTGGCTTTATATTATTATTGTTAGGTCGGCTAGATTATATTGTGACTCCTCAGACTCCTATATATAGAAAGGAGGTTTTGTCATTTGAATCATCCAAGAATTGTTCATTTATGTAATGTAAAGGAGGTTGCTCCCTCAAATAGGCTGAATTCTAAGGCGTTGATCTATCTTTTCTATCTTTTCTTGAGCTGGTTTCATAACATTTGGTATGAGAGCTTTGGATTCTAGGGTTTCGCTGCTCCAAACAGGTCATCGTAGCATTTTCACTATAACATTTTCCTGTGATGTTTCAGAAGTAAAAAAAAAAACCGATTTGAGAATAAATCACGTTGAACCTTGGGTCCGAATTTCAGAGCTTTTCGTGCGATATTTGCGGAGATATGATCTGAGGAAGTTGGTCTTTTTGCACACTCCTAAATTACATTCAAAACAGGTGACCTGCGGAAAATTGTCATAACTTTCTCTCTGGGGATCAGATTGAAATTTAGTAAGAAGATACAGAAATAGGACGAACTATAGTTTCTTTATATCTTTTTTAGAACCAAAGATCGAAAATTGTACACGTGGCACTTCATACAAGTTCGCTCTTCTAGAAAGGTCTATAATCAGGTCATATTGGGAGATTGTGCCTAACTCTTTCTTGGAGAATCCAATTTGGATCAAACTGGTGGCATTTGAAAGAGGACATAGAGAGCTACTACAGATCACAAATTTAGAACAAGATGATTGGAAAGTACAGAGATACATCAGAGGCAATATCAAGCTCCTACAAAGTGAAAAAAGGTGTATAGATTTTTTTAAATTTTTTCTTAAGCTTGGTTTGAAAATTTATTTTGAAGGAATTCAAAGGGCATAGTAGAGCATTATTATCGTAACTAATGCCCCGAGGAAAGAAAATTCAAACACCTAGTAAGGAACCTGAAAGCTCTAGCATGACTCATGAAGAAGAGGAAGAAATGCTACATGATATATCAAAATTAGAAGAACAAGTGCAACAAATGTCACGCTCACAAAATCTAACAGAAGCTAAGATAAATGGCGTGGAGGCTAAGATGAATGGCATGGAAGCTAAGATTGACAATTTGAAGATAGATTTGGACACATATTTGAAGACAGGCATGGCAGATTTGAAGACAGATTTGACAAATTTTCTACAAGAAATACTTACTAATGGTGAAAAGGTAGTAAATGAAACTCATGATGAGAACAAAATAAATGTTAATCATGATTCCATAGACGCTAATTTTGGATCAAAAAATCACCATATTCCAAAAATCAATGTGAGGAAGTTTGATGGCAAGGATCCCGCCACATGGATATTACAGATGGAGCAATTCTTCAATCTCAATAATGTGCAAAACGCACAAAAGGTACATATGCCAACTTTATATTTGGAACCAAATCAGTTTGTATGATATCAATGGCTTTGTTCTCGTAAACAATTTATCACTTGGGAAATTTTTATGGAAGAAATGATAGCACATTATGAGGATACAAAAAGAAACCCTTTTTTTAGCCAATTGATAAGTCTCAAACAAAAGGGTTCAATAATGGAGCACATTGAGGAGTTCCAAAAATTGAACATAAGGGTAAAAGATATTCCAGAGGAGCATAGGATTGATGTGTTCATAGGGTCTTTAAAGGATAATATCCAACATGATGTTCGCCTTTTGGAACCTGATTCATTAGAGAAGGCATTCAGGTTAGCAAGAAAAATGGAAAGCAAAATTATGGCAACTAGGAAGCATACCACTCACAACTATAAAGATGGAAGTGTTGTTGCCCCTAGTCTTCCACAACCTACAAGGTTGACACCACAACAATTGGAAGAAAAAAGAGAAAAAGGGCTTTGTTACAATTGTGATAGCAAATACATAAAAGGTCATAAGTGTGCTGAGAAGAAATTATTCTACATAGATTGTGAAGAGGAAGAAGAAAAGGAGCAAGAAAGGTCAAAAGAAGAGGATATACTCCAGGAACAAAGCCTAGATGAAGAACAAATAAATCCGACCATATCTTGTAATGCATTGGTGGGAATTACCACTCCTCAAACCATCAAGATAGAAGGACAAATCAAGAAGAAAAAGGTAATAGTGTTGATTGATTCAGGAAGCACCCACAATTTTATTCATTGTAGGGTAGCAAAAGAATTGAATTGCTTCCTATATCCAGCACCAGAGTGTCAAGTGATGATTGCAAATGGAGGAACAATAAATTTCTCTGGAAAGTGCCATAATATCAAGCTATCCATGGGAGAATATGTATTGACTAGCCCAATGCTTTCCATTCCAATGGGAGGTGCTGATGTTGTACTAGGAGTCCAATGGCTACAATCCTTGGGTACAATAGCTTTTAATTTTCAAGAACTTTTCATCAAATTTTCAACGGAAGGAAAGGAAGTTGAATTAAGGGGTATTGCAGGGAAACCAGGAAAGATAATCAGCTCTAATGGCATGACAAAGCTTCTAAAAAAGGAGCAAAGAGGTGTAATTGCACAATTATGTTCGCTAGATGTTTCCACATTGGAATCATCTATTTCTCCAGATCTCCAAAAAGTCCTGGACAATCATTCCAAGGTATTTGAGACTCCCAAAGGTCTCCCACCTATGCGTGATCATGATCATGCTATTCATCTGATTCCAGGAAGTGTTCCTCCAAACATCAGGCCGTACAGATATCCCTATGTCCAAAAAAGTGAAATTGAACGTATGGTTGCAGAAATGCTAGAGGCTGGTATAATTCAACCGAGTCAAAGTTCTTTCTCGGCTCCAGTAGTATTGGTGCACAAGAAGGATGGATCATGGCGCATGTGTCCAGATTATAGGGAGCTCAACAAGCTCACTATTAAAGATAAGTTTCCCATTCCTGTCATTGATGAATTACTGGATGAATTGCATGGATCAATTTACTTCACCAAGTTGGATCTTCGTTCAGGATATCATCAAATCAGAATGAAGATTGAAGACATTCTGAAAATGGCATTTAGAACTCATGAGGGTCATTATGAATTTTTGGTCATGCCTTTTGGCCTTACCAATGCACCTTCAACATTTCAAGGTTTGATGAATTCAATTTTCAAACCATTCCTTAGAAAATTTGTGTTAGTATTTTTTGATGATATACTAATCTACAGCAAGTCTTGGAAGGATCATGTTGAACATGTTGACAGGGTGCTACAACTATTGGAGGAGAAACAATTATATGCAAAAAGATCCAAATGTTTCTTTGGAGTCCAGGAGGTGGAATATTTGGGTCATATTGTATCTCATGAAGGAGTTAAGGTAGACCCTAGCAAAATTAAAGCCATTAAGGAATGGAAAATCCCCACATCCATAAAGCATCTGCGAGGATTTCTTGAGTTGACAGGGTATTATCGCAAGTTTGTTAAGAATTATGGAAGAATAGCAGCACCTCTAACAACATTATTGAAGAAAGATTCATTTTCATGGACTTCGGAAGCAACAAAGGCCTTTGAACATCTTAAAGAGGCAATGTGCCAAGCACCGGTCTTAGCTACACCAGACTTCACAAAAACCTTTATTGTGGAATGTGATGCTTCAGGAAATGGAATTGGTGTTGTTCTAATGCAAGATGAAAGACCCATTGCTTTTGAAAGTCGTCCAATCAAGGGAAAGTTTTTAAGCAAAGCTATTTATGAGAAGGAAATGTTGGCAATACTCCATGCACTTAAGAAATGGCAACCCTACCTAATGGGAAGACACTTCAAGGTAAAAACGGATCATGATAGCCTTAAATACTTTTTAGAACAAAGATTATCCTCTGAAGAGCAACAAAAGTGGGTCACAAAGATGTTGGGTTATGACTTTGAAATCATCTACAAAAAAGGGAAGCAAAATGTGGTGGCAGATGCACTCTCAAGAAAGGATGAGGATGTGGAAGCATTGTTGTGTGCCATTTCTATTATCCAACCAGATTGGATAAACGAAGCAAGGGAGGAATGGAAGAATGACGAAGAAGTGTGGGCACTTATTCGAAAGCTACAACAAGATTCTAGTACTTCTGATACATTTAGCTGGCAAAATGATTCGTTATGGTACAAAGATCGCTTATACCTCTGTAAGAATTCCCAGCTAAAACAAAATATTCTTATGGAATTGCACACTTCTCCCTTAGGAGGGCACTCAGGATTTTTAAAAACTTACCACAGGGTTAAGAAGGAATTTTTTTGGGATGGCCTTAAATCAGATATTCAAAAGTTTGTGGCGGAATGTTTGGTTTTCCAACAAAATAAAGTTGAAACAATTAAGACACCGGGTCTATTACAACCTTTATCCATTCCAAGCCAACGTTGGGAGGAGGTTTCAATGGATTTTATCACAGGTTTACCCAAGTCTGAGGGAAAGAGTGTCATCATGGTGGTAGTTGACAGACTTACCAAGTATGCACACTTTTGTGCATTATCACATCCATTTAAAGCCAGTACAGTTTCTACTGCATTTATGGAAACAGTTCAAAAGCTACATGGAAATTTTTGGACAGAATTATTTTCTTGTCTTGGTACTCAGTTGCCTCATAGCTCATCTTATCATCCTCAATCTGATGGGAAAACTGAGATAGAAAACAAATGTTTGGAAGGATATCTTCGTTGCTTTGTATCTGATAAACAAACACAATGGGTCAAATGGTTGCCTCTGGTTGAATGGTGGTATAACACTTCCTTCCATACAGCAACAAAAATGACCCCATTTATGGCACTTTATGGGTATCAACCACCATCCATCACATCATATTTAAGAGAAAATTCTAAGGTTCAGGCAGTGGAACATCACATCGAACATCAACAACAAGTCCTCCAACTCTTAAAGGATAACCTTGTGTTGGCACAAAATAGAATGAAACAACAGGCAGATCAACATCACAGTGAAAGAAGTTTTGATGTAGGTGATTGGGTATTCCTACGGCTACAACCATATAAGAAAATGTCCCTAAAGCAAGCTAAGAAGGATAATAAATTATCACCAAAGTATTATGGTCCGTACAAGGTGTTGCAAAAGATTGGTACTATGGCATACAAATTGGAGCTTCCTGCAGCTTCTCGATTGCACCCAGTTTTCCATGTTTCATGTTTAAAGAAGGTTATAGGCGACAAGCTCCCAATTCAAACAATATTTCCAGAACTTGACGAGGAAGGAAAAATTATATTGGAACCGGAAGCAGTCACAGAAACAAGAACTCGACAGCTACGAAATCGATCAATTTCAGAGTATCTTATCAAGTGGAAGAACTTATCTGCTGAAGATTCCACATGGGAGGATGAGAATTTTATGCAGAAGTATCCAGAACTACTCAAGCGTTGAGGACAACACTTTTTTGAAGGAGAGGGGCATGTTGGGTCCCTATAATACTAGTGATTACCCCATTACTATTGTAGTTATACCCCTTATTTATATTGTTGTGCCCCTATTACCCCCATATTGTTATTTATGTGCCCCATAGAATCCCTCTATTGTTATTTTTGTGGCTTTATATTATTATTGTTAGGTCGGCTGGATTATATTGTGACTCCTTAGACTCCTATATATAGAAAGGAGGTTTTGTCATTTGAATCATCCAAGAATTGTTCATTTATGTAATGTAAAGGAGTTTGCCCCCTCGAAGAGGCTGAATTCTAAGGCGTTGATCTATCTTTTCTATCTTTTCTTGAGCCGGTGTCATAAAAAACACATGGTCAAGAGAGTGGGAAAACTCCCTGGTCAGAGTTGTGGTAGGATCAAGAACCATAGAATGCTCATAAGATTAGAAATTGCATTAATCAAAATGGAATTATAAATGTCTATTGTTACAAGCTCATAATTCTCGTATATCTCCTAGAGATGGATTTCCCAACCCCATAACACTACTTATACATTTCAATTAACAACTGATAATTCCTAAGATTATGACAGTTGTCTACCTACAACTACACAATGATTCTCAAAAGACAACAGAATACAAAGATATAAATTGTGACGGTCAATAATTTGAACTATCGTTTTAGTCGATATCCAAAGATAGTATTGCCAACTCGATAGTAACCATACACTGAATCATATTCTTCATTATCACTCCTTCGAATATGTAAGGAAACTTAAGTTATCAAGTCACTTTAGGCAATAGTCCCCTACGACTACGCTTCATTGATTAATAATTCACAAAGACATGACAATAGGTATACCTTTGTTGTTTAGAATACCAATTGACCCAACAACGACATGAAATAGGTGCACAAAAGGGATAAAAAGGCAGGTAAAAATTAGGCAAATGTAGCAACCAACATCTCCCCCCAACTAGCCTTTCTGCATGTCGTCATGCAACTCATCTTTTGCATAGATTTGTGTTGGAGCTATTATGGTCAGCATGACGCTGTGTAAGGCCATATCTCGCAACAATTTCTATTCTGGGAATTTTCGATCCATCTATTTAAAGGAAATCCTTCTACCAATACTCGTCTACCACATAAGCTGGTGTATACTTCTCGATTGGCAGCGAAATAATAGGAAACTGAAATCTCAGACCTGTCCATCGGGTTCCACAATGATGAATACACACAATATATCATGGTATTCTTTCCAAATCCCAAAGAAAATTAGAGGTCCCAAAAGGTTCGCGTACCTTCACTGTTGATGACAAAATCATTCATTGTTTCTAACATCTGTCCTGGGCCTCCTTCTGAAAAGTAAAACTCTATTTTGTACACATGGAAGTGCATGACTTCTATGTTATCAACATCTAACCCTTCCGTCCTTCCATTTCCAAGAATGTATGATATCTGTTAAAAATATCCACATCCTGGCAATGCTCCATTCTAATTATAAGTGGCCTATTCAATTGATTCTCTTCGAACGCGTTGAAGGATTTCTTCCATTTAACCTGGTTAATCATGAAGGAGGTGAAGTATCTCAGCTAAACATCCCCCACATATGGCACTAGATTGAACGATTGATCATTCCCCAAAAGATAATCGTGCATGTAGAGCTCACACATTAAGTGTTGGTTCAAGATATTATGAGCCCTCAAGATCCACACAAACTGTAGATCCCTTATTTCATGGCTTATTTCCTGATGGATTCTCTCTAGATAGAAAATTAGGTATTGTTCATGGAGGAACAAAGCATAAATATTAGTAGAAGGTCGACACTCCATCACCTGTTGCATCAAGGCAAGCATTTCACCTTTGTCAGCGTTCAGTATTTTCCCTTTCCCTTCTAATTCCTCAATGTTTCTCTACTTCTTCTCCTATTTCTACTTTTCTTTCTCTATCTAGGTCATGTAATCAGCTACCACTCTCATAGAATCTTCATGAATTCCTATCACTCCTTCTTGATGGGATACAAAGGGATAGACCCCCACTGAAGGTGAGACACAGTGGTATGCCATTTCTGAATTTTTGCAATTAACAGGAATTCTTGTGACTCAACCTGATGCAAAAAAGACTTAGTATATGTAGCCTTTCTTCAATCTACGTGACTGGTGAAGTGGTTTGGGCTCTAGGATTCATGGTAGTCTGATTGACATTTCTGTTTTGCTTCCTCACCCATCTCTGTAAGTGAAACACTTTCTTCCTTAGCTTAATAATTTCCATTTTTAATTGCATGTTCTCCTTAAACTGCGACCGATACCTGTCTTAGATGGGGGCCTTTCTCCTTGCACATTGTTCAATGAATTCATATTTAATAATTACCTCCTCCATTGGTCTCATGGTCAGTGTTGGATTTGGCGGATTGACGTCGATGAACTCGTTAACTAGATCATGTTTCACCCTTACTTTTTTTGTTTTCTCCATAATTTGGGGGCCGGCCCAACATTTTATTCCATAGGTCTTGGAACCTCCTATATATTCCTTGATTGGCTCTAGAGCCACTGCAGGCTCCTGCGAATTAACATTTTCAACATCCTTTTCCTGTGGCTTCTCTATTTCCTAGTCATCTCATTTCATTGGCTCAGATATTGGTTATGGCCCTTATAGGTTGGTACCAAGATCGGTATTTTCTTCCAACGACTCTATGGTAATAGAATCAACAATGATTTCTTCAACTTGACTTTCATTCAGCAACGGTTCTTGTGTGATAGTGTCGACCACCAACTCTTCAATTTTCCATATTTTCCCACCAGTTGATGCTCCTTCTTGTGTAGCAGTGTCGATGATGGTGCCTATAGCTGTCCCTACAAATCTTAATAGCAGGGGATAGATATTTTCTCTTACTGAGAGAATAAGGTAGAGAAATTTTCTTTCCCCTCTTCGTAGGGAAGTGATAAGCAGAGAATGAGGGATATCCTCCTAAATCTCCATCCTTTCAATGTCTTCTGCCTCAAGTCCTTCAATTCTATATCCTTCCCCTTTATGTACTGGTTGTTCTATGCTCTCCTTCTCCTTTCCTTTACGTGCTTCTTCCACCACCTATTCTTCTATCTTGCTTGCTTGCTCGACAATCAACGTTGGTTCTTATGTAACAATGTCAACTGTGACTCCTATTTCTCCAAATGGTTCCTCCACCACTTCAGCAAGAAACATTATTTCTTGTGTAACAACATCACCTGTAGCTTCTTCTACTACTACAAATTCTTCCATCAATTGAGCAATCGACGTTGGTTCTTGTGTAACAGCATCGCATGCACTCCCTTCCACTTCCATTGCTTCTACTTCCAAGTTAGTAGTCGATGTTGGTTCTTGTGTAAAAATGTTCTCTTTGGTCCCTTCCTCTGCTGGCGATTCTACTATTTCCCATTCCATCACTAATTCATCTAATTGTTCAAAAGCCAACATTGGCTCTTATGTAAAAACATCGTTTGCAGTCTCTTCCTCTGTCACTAACTCTTCTTCCTCTTTTTCTAGCATCATGGTCGCATTTGTTCTTCTACTAATTCAGTGAATTGTGGCCAAGCCATGGAAGTCTGTGATAAGACATACACCACCAATAGCTTGATAAGCTTGTGGTTTGTGAGGACCACCAACACTTTGCGTGACCAATGAGAAGATTGTTCTAATAACTGAAGGTTATTCCATAATAAAAATGGCATATCCATAGAATGCACATGACAGAACCGAAGGCATGCAAGAAGTTTAAAATGATATTTAAACAACATAGAGAGTCGAACTTCGCAAGTAATGTATCACATAACAAAGTATGTGACCTTATCCCCTAGATGTGTGAAGGATTTTTTATCATATCCCCTTCCCTTTTGAACCACGATTTATCCTACTTGCAAGAATAATTTTGGAAATTCTGTTAAGGGTGATTTCCAGGAAACATATTTATGTCTTCCTTGTGGCAGTCTATTGATAGTTGAGATGATTTCTTCAGTGATGGGAATGTCTTTCCCACAGATTCTTGAATAATTCTTGTCCAAATTCAATTAAAATTCAACTATAATGTCTTCATAGAATCCCTACAACCTCTCAAAATAGGTGTGACATCCTACATCTTGAAAAACCTTCCATACATCTGGATGGCACCGAACCTACGCTATATCTTATGGTTCATGCCTAACAACTTTCCCACCTATTCTGCTAGTTTCTCTATAGCAACACTCAGAGTAGCACAAAAAATGTTGAGGGGATTGCTATGGAAAAAGGTTGCAGTGATAGGGAAATCTGGACATAGGTTATGGGGAAATTCATGGTAAATCGTTTAATTATGGAAATTATCTCAACACATTGGGAAAGACCGTAATTCAATGTTATCGTACATGATTCAAGTTCTAATGCATATGGATAAATGTGCAAGGTAATGTGGGGATCAAAGTAATGATCATGGAATGTACAATTTGGCGCGAGGTTCAACAACAATGATGATCCATCATTATTTCTATAAATACAACCTCTTTACCGTTAAATGCGATACCTCCCCCAACTAAGGGATGGTTGTTCATGGTCATGTCTAGTCATTTCATAGCTGAAATATCAATCAAATTCACGAAGTCGATTGGGGATGTATCTGGCAACTTACCTTGATGAAGTAACAACATCGGAGGGGTAACAACACCAGAGGAGTTCCTACAAGGAAAATAATGATAAATTAGTAACAAAATTTTATTATACATATATATATATATATATATATATGTGTGTGTGTGTGTGTGTGTGTGTGTGTGTAACAATGTAAACTTTGAAACGAGAACCCATACTATTACCCGTTTTGTAGAGATAGCAAAAAAGTGACCCAATTTTGAAAGGGGGTTATGCAGAACACACATGTGTTTTTTAAAGCTTAGTTTTTGGCACTATAAATTTTTTTATGTATGTTGTGTTTTGTAATGGTAGTATTTTTTATGATGATTCAAAAACGTGGTAATTCTGCACCAGGCCCTTTTTTTAAAAGGTTTTTTTTTTAACTTTTTTAATCTTCTAATATATGAAATGTAAATAATTATTTTGTAAACTTAATAATTTTTGAAGTGGTCTTTTTCTTCATATTTTCTTGTTTTTATTTTAATTTTATTTTTTTGTAGTGAGGTTTTTATTTTTTCACATATTTAAAGAAGAAGGTTGATATTTTGAATTTTCAATATTCTACATATTTATACATTGTTAATTAATTTTTCAATCCACAAGAAATAATTGTTTCTAAAAAACAATATTTTCTAACAATTGACATAAAAAGAGCCATTTTTAACATAAATATAATTACAACTACACATTTTGATAATTTTTTGCTACAATTGACATGCGAAAATCACAATTTTTATACGAAAATTCTAACTAAAAATAGTTAAATAATAGTTTTTTTTATGAATTTCATGTCAAAGAAATAATAATAATCACTTTTTTTTTTTCAAAAAATAATGGTTAACTTAAAAATTAATGCGAAAATCACATATTAAAAATATTTTACGCATAACAACCTTAATTGAGTATATATTCTTCTCATAAAATGTCAAAGTCAAAACATTGCAAGTATAACTACTTAATAGTTACAAAAAATGAGCTTGATTTCCAAGCATAACTTAAATTTGATCAACAATGTCACGTAATCCAAACTCTTCCTCCTCTAGAGTTTCATCATTGTTTTCTTCCTCAATATTTTCTGCTTCATTTTGCTCATTTTCGTCTTCTAATGGATCTTTCATGTCTGCCAATCTCCTAATGTATGTCTTTCCAAGCATCCCATGTAATGGTGGTTGAGGTTCTTTTGCCTTTTTTGCCACACGTGATTCACTAAAGTCCCCTTTCTTCAACCCAATTTCTTGCATTGCATCTGGAAGAAATTGAAAATCATTAATTCTTTGTTGAATGAAATTGCATTGTAATGGATCTTTTTCAATTGCAATGTAATTTCTTCTCTTTTGAAGGCAACATGCTAGTGTTGTACCTAGTTATCAATCACAAAAGAAACAATAAAGTAAATTAGTATAATGACATATTAATTAAAAAAATAACCTATTGAAATTCAATTCTATATAATCAAACTTACCTGAGCCAGAAAATAAATCCAGAACCCAATCTCCTTCATTTGAACATATGTCTATAATATGGTTAATCAATAATTGTGGTTTTTGATAAATGCTAATTATCTCTCCTTTTGCTTCTTTGTCTTCATATGTTAGTTTTCTCACAATAGCATCATAACTCAGTATTTGGCTATGACTCTTTCCGTCGACCCGATTAAAAATCATAGACATACAGCTATCATCTTTTGCCCAACTATCAATATGAATGAACTCACAAGCATTTATAAATACTTGATCATCATGGTTAAGAAGATTTGACTTTTGTCTGTAACATGAAATAGTAAAAGTTCAATCAAGTTGTACATAAATGAATTTTTCAACATTAATCAAATATACATTTTAAATGTCTTACCATGTAGGCTGCATCCTTGAATTTGTTTTCCCTTTGAAGCTTGACAATATCATTGCCAATTGTGTTTCTGAATCAAATGTCAAAAATCTCCATAATGGTGATGACGTGACTTCTACAAATCCCGCAACCAGTTTACTAAAAGCTTGATAAGTATAAGGGTCACTATCATAGTCAATATTTGGAATATTAAAACCATGGGGAATATTTACAATAACTAGGGCGTACTCCCTTTTAGGTATGAGTTTAGCAATGTCTTCACAGTTGCCTTGTATTACTTGATATTGAAGAGTGTCTAGCCCATTCCAAATGAAATGAGTAAGAGTTGGATCAAGTTCAACATTATTAACACGTTGCTTCCTCAATCTTTCGGTCTTTATTTTTTCAATAAAGGTTCTAAAGCTAGTTGGCGCTCCATTATCATCCTTCTTCATCTTTTATAAAATAAACAAATATATGCGTAAGTTATAAATTAAAAATAGTACACAGATGAATAAAAACGGATGTGTAAATCAAGATACCTTTTAAAATGCAAGATAAAAAGCTTTTAATGTTGATGTAGAACTTGAATCTGGATAGTTGCGTACGACATCATCCCAACTATCTTCATTCAACAATCTAAACATTTGTTCTTGAACTTTCATGTAAAATTTGTGACTACATAGATAAAGTAACAAAAAGTCAATATAATGATATGTATAACAAATACTACCAAGAACAACATGTCTTATCTAAAAGAAAATTATAATCTAGAAATAAATAAAAATAATTCAACAAACTTACTTTTGAAATTCCTCGGACATTTCCTCCGATGGTAATTCCCATGACTTCACATGAGATAATATTATTTTGACAATTTTTTCATCTTTCACTCCTTGCATTGCTCTCCAAGGTGTGATAGTCATATCTTCTGGAAGCTGCTTCAAGTGAGGACCTAATTTACTGCCACCACATATCAATGGATTAGACTTTTTAACCTTCTAGTGTTTAATGCAAATGTTTTCCCACATGCTAAAAATCTCATCAATCAAGTTCTAAACATCTCCAGTTCTAAATTCCAATTGGAAAATGTTATCAACACCTCTGAATATATCACTAGGAATGTTGCATTTTCCACCTTTTGAATTGGGTTTCTCTTCAATTTGATAGCCTATTTCCATACAACATTCCCTTTGGAAATCTGCAGTAACATTTATCCTACCCCCACCACATTTTTCTTGAAATTCGCTATGAAAAAATCTAACCCTTTGGATGAAAGTCATAGACATCCCATATTCATTATCTGAATTATGATCCCATGCCACTAACTTTGCTTCTGTATCTGATAAACCATCATAAATGATACATTTCATTGTTTCAAAATGTGGGTTATTGGGATATTCCTCCATCAATTGTCTTTGAGCTTCTACAGAATGGTTCCCCCCAAGCACATAATAATTGTATTCAAAACTTTTTGACTCGTCAAATGCTTCTTTGTTGGGAACTTGAACTAGATCAACAAGAAGCACATAATTAACCCCATGAGCATATGGATTATACCTCATCAATGTCTTCAAGTTCTGAACATGTAGATGGTGTGGCTTTCTGACTTGATATTGACATTGTCCTTCACTTGCCTTATAGGTTTGTCTACCATTAAGCTGAAATGTACAAACACCATCAATTAAGTTTTTCTTTGTCAAATTCTATCGAATGGTATTTTGTTTTGTTTTGATAATTTCATCCTCTAAATCAGCTCCTGGTGTAATGATTTCTCTGCTTTCTTTTGAAGTTTCACTAGGTTCTTGACTGTTGGTAATGACTACATCAAAATCTTCAACTTTACTTTTCTTCGTCATAACATTCTCAACAAATTTATTTTTGGGCGTTGTTACTTTTGGTCTTTTACAGCTCTTCTCAGTTCCAATGTCATCTTCAGTAATGGCAACATATGCTTCACTTTTAGTTTCAACTTCATTGCTCTCAAAAGTAACTTGTTTACCGTTGCTATATTTATCCACTAGAGGCCTTTTTTTCTAATCCTTTGGATATAGTTTGTAGGATCATCAATTACTACATTTTGCTTGCTTTCCATATCTTTTTCTGACACTGAGTAAAAATTGCTGACAACTTTCATGATATCATGCTCTATGAAATGAATTCCTCCCAACCTAATTGAACAACTTTCAACAAAATTCTGCCAAACAAAATATCATATGTCAATAAAAACAAAATTAAAAAAATATAGCAAGACACTTTCAAGAAAACAAAATACAAATATAAATAAAAATACTTATGATTTTTTGTTTCATCTCATTTATGATTTGATTACAAAACTTTGTAGATACCTCTCTCGTGTCATACAATGAATACGCTAGTTGATATTTAATCCTTTCATGTGACTTGGGAGCTTCTGTAAGTATGCAAACAACTTCAGTGTCTGGTACTGAACACATATCTATGACTCTTCCCATCAACTCAAAAATTCCATTTTCATTCGGTATATCAATATATAGATATATGTTCACATTTTGGCCTTCTCTTTCTTTCACATACCAAATTCTTAATGGGAATTTCACCTCTTTTGAATTCTTCCAGTTTGAAATCATCTTCTTATCATTTGAGGCACTTGAAAGATTTGTAGCCATGAGCTCAGGTGGAGTTCGTTCACTAATGTTTTTTGAAGATGCACCTTTAAGTGTCTTTGGTCTAGACATATTCACAGAAATATTCTTTGATGCCATTTTCCTGAAAAATAAAAACACATAAATTAGTAAACAAAGAAAACATATTAACTTAAATCCGCAACAAAAATATATCCTAAATTTTTAATTTGTATAACAAGATAATTGAAATTAAAAAAACATTAACACTAAGAAATGGCAGAAGCTCATTGACACCACCACGTCCATCCACAGAGTGGCGGGTGATTTCCCCACCCCTTACACCGCATGCCCCCTACTCCTCTTCCCCCTCAAGCGACCCATGCCACCCCACCCTGCAATCTGACGGCCATCCAACTACATCCTTACCCCCCTTCCACACCTCCCCCCTACCCCACACCACCCCACCCATCAACCACTTCCCCTCCATGGCCCCCTCCACCCCCTCACCCCCCTACCGGCCCACAATCCCCATGCCACTTCAACCCCTTCCCCCTCTCCCCAACCCCCAACAACCTACCCCCTTCCCCCCCAACCAAGCCACCCCACCCTTCAATCAGACTACCACCCCAGCCCACCCTTACTCACCTTCCACCTATTCCCCCTACCCCCCTCACCCTCAACTGAACCACCCCTCCCCGCAATTAGACGGCCACCCCAGACCACCCTTACCCCCCATTCCCTCTACCCCTTAATCCCTCCTCTCCCCTACCCCCTATCTCATCCCCCCTACCTAGCCCCCTGACCCACCCCTCATCCCCCCCTCCTCCCTTCCTGTCACCTCACCCCTCATCCCCCCACTCTTCCTACCCCTCCTCCTCACTCCCCTTCCCCCTCGATTACCCATGTGGCCCCCCACCCCTTGTTCCCCCTCACTCTACCACCCCCCCTCACCCCTCATCCCTCTCCCTCACCTCACCCCTCATCCCCCCTCTACCTGGCCCGCCCTCACCCCTCGTTCCCCCTCACTCTACCCCCCCTCCACCCCGTCACCCCTCATCCCATCCCCTCACCTCACCCCTCATCCCCCTCACTCCCCTTTCCACCCCTCATCTGCCTCCCCTCTTCCTACCCCTCTCCCTAACTCCCCTTCCATCCCTCATTCCGCCCCCCTCCCCGCCCCCTCACCCCTCATTCCGCCTCACTCCCCTTTCCCCCCTATACCCGACCGCCCTCCGCCCTCACACCTCGTTCCTCCTCACTCATCCCCCCCCTCACCTCACCCCTCATCCGCACTCCCCTCACCTCACCCCTCACTCCCCTTTCCCCTCCTCTGCCTGCCCCCCCCCCCCCCGCCCTGCCACCCCTCGTTCCCCCTCACTCTATACCCCCCTGCCACCCCTCGCTCCCCCTCACTCTAAACCCCCCCCCCCAGCCCCCCCTCACCTCCCCCCTCCCACCCTTTCCCATCACTCCCCTTTCCCCCCCTCTACCCGACCCCCCCTCTCACCCCTCATTCCCCCTCACTCTACCCCCCCCCCCCACCCCTCATCGCCCCCCTCACCTCACCTTCCATCGCTCCCCCTCACTCCCCTTTCCCCCCCTCTACCTAGCCCTCCCCCCTCACCCCTCATTGCCCCTCACTCATCGAGCCCCTCACCTCACCCCTCACTCCCCTTTCCCCCCTTCTACCCCTCACCCTACCCCCCCCCTCAACCCCTTGCCCCCCCTGTTATAGACATTTTTGGGCACTGCAACCCCAATCGCATATGTCCATAAACCAAGGGCTCCTAAATCCCTAAAAGTGTTGTTTCATGCCCTAAAGAAACAAGGTCAACTGATTACATCATCTCCTAGAAGTTCTCCATAGGAAACTGCTCAAAACTGGTCAAAACTGGACCATACAGGTTGCTCAGAGCTAAGGGTGTGATGCATCTCACCTGCCCAATGTAAAAGGCGTGATGCATACTGGAAAGCCCTTCTGTAGGGTGCGATGGGCGAGAATGGACAAATGGAAGAGACAGTTTGCAAGGTGGATGATCATGGAATCTTCCAGACACTTCTCCTGTGACACTTGCCTCTCTGAATTCGTCCAGGGATGAGTAAGAGATCATCAATCTCCAAGTGGAATCAAGAACTATCAGAGAGAAGAAACTAATCAAAATCCCGGAATCTGACTCAACTCCCTGCAATCATCTATATATGGATCCCTCATCCCAGAGATCCAGAGGCTGGAATTTTGCATCTTGTAAGGAAGTGTTGTTGGTTTCCTAGTGGAATATCAGTGTTGGGTGATCTAAGCTTTTCATGACGTGAAGAAGGGCTTTCATGGTGGGAGGATGACGTTGGGTCATAAAAATGGGTTGTAATCCTCTCTTCTAATATCATATTAATAAATATATTCAAGTTTTCTTCCACATTCTTGTATGTTTGATAGTATATGCATTTGTGTGGTCAATATATATCTGGTCCTATATTGTTTATGATTGTAGATCTCTGCACTTTGAAGGTATTATGCTACTTTGACTTTACAGGTACTCTTTGAAGCAGAGTGGTCAAGGGAGAAGCGGCAAAGACCGATCAGTGAGGGGAAGGAACAAGCAAAGAACTGAGCGAAGGATTGAGGTTGGTATTCTTTGATCTTCTCCTATCTACTTCTCATAAAGGAAAGCGAAAGTAACTTTAATCTGTCTGTTTCTAAGATAGCTACCCATCTTAGTGGGACTAGCAGCTCTGCATAGACACTAGATTTCCCGATAACAAAATGGCGACTCCGCTGGGGAGCGAATAGATTGTTTGCTTATCAATATTTGTTTGTTTTATAAACTTACAGATGGAGCCTGAAGTTAAGCCAGTTAGCCTTCGATCTACATTTTCTATGCGAGTGCAAAGTAGATCAATGCTTCTTCAATATATCTTCGGGTTTTGTTTATAAACTGAACAATCGATTTGCAAACATCCTAATTTCCCTAGTGGTGACTCTAATAACCTCATTAGATCAGCCCCTGTGATTTCTATTTACTGACTATCATTAGCTCGGCCTAAATCCTTGAACTAAGCTGCAAACTGTGACTAAGAACCAAGTTGAAGTCTCGTCCCTAGAACATCGCACATTCTCCTCTTGGGAATCTGGATGCATCGCACCTCCCGTGTGCAGTTGGTGCGCTGCATCGCACTTTCCCTGTGTTGCAGGTGCGCTGATCAGATAAGACCTCTTATGCTCTTAGATTTTGGTTTTTGTGTTCACTCTCTTCAGCTTTATTCAGGAGTTTTGTTGTCTGTGATCAATATACCACTGTGGAAACTCCCTTCCTTTGCATGATTCCGCCTCTATTGTACAAAAAATTGTGAATGTTTTTATGTATTGTGCGCCATTTACAGTTCTCTTTTATGAAAAGTAACGTAATCAAACCTTCGTTTTTTTTATTTGGAAGTGTCGCAAGTTTCTTTTTCAGTAAAAGAAAAGGATTCTATTGTTCTTGATGGTTGATTATATAGTTACTCTTGTATTTGATTTGAATTAGTAGTTTTTCAAGTGTCGAAAGCAGTTTTCAATTCGAAGTCACAAAGTGTCGTCGTTATCTTCCTTTCGTTTTTGAAGAGAAATTTGTTAATATTGTCGCTTTGAAAAGATAATTCAGATTTGTACTTAGCATTATTCTTGTCATTCACACATTAAGAAAGCTGAAAACAAATACATGCATGTGCATTTGCATTTAGACTGCTTGTTGGTTTTATTTAGGACAGTGCATCTAGTGTGTGCTCTCTGCTCTATGTTGAAATAATATCATCTCTCTTTGTTTAGTAGCTAGGATTTTCATTGCAAAAAGAATATTAAACGATTGTTTATCATCTTAGATTGAATTTTAGGAATTGTATATCTACATCACGCGGTGAACCTGAAAGGAAAATTCCTTAAGAAATATCAACTGTAAAATAAATGCAATGAACATAAAAATGCTTTGGAACCTAACGCACAACATCTAGAAGTCTAGGCTAGAGAAGTATTCCGGCATCGTAAAGCCTAGTAACTATCGCTCTCGTTGTTGGTTGGGTGATTCCTCCTCTTTGAGACGACAAGTGCCAGTACAAACTTGTGCTCCCATGTACCGTCAAGTATATATTGGGATACCACCATAGGCTATATCCTTTATCCATAGGAAGCCGTGTCTGTCTCCCTATCAATCGCAATGCACTAAACATAGCATTCAGGAAGATTGACTGTCATACCATAAAAAGTATTATGTAGTTTTACGATTGGTTTGGTAATCCATTTGCCTAGACTTCCAGAGTAGTCTCTTTCGTTCCTTTTGAGACTCCTTAAAGGAAAAGGTCCATCTGAGCACTTTTCACTTCAGGCTCATTAAAAATCGAAGGTGACTAGATTCATCTTTTGTTTCTTCTCGACTCTTAAAAATTGAAAAAAAAAGTTGTGTCAAAGCATCTAAAATTTATTTTAACCGGAATCATATCACTATTCCCGCGTTGGTCTTAGGTTGAGGAAAATGGAGGCCACCAACCAGGGATTTTCCCTTGGAGGAAATCCTAGTCCTTTCTCCTCTTGGGGAGATGTTGGTGCACCTCATATGGCCACATTGTCTCTTCCAGGATTGACGATTAGCTTGCCAATATGGCTCTTCTCGACCTCTGTCCTTCATAACACCGTGATTCCTAAACAATCGAGTCAGCAACTAGATGATAATAAAGTTAACCCCCAACCTTCTACTTCATCTGATTCTCCCTCTCCTCCTTCCTCTTCGCTTGATGAAGCTGGTAAAGCCAAAAATCAAGTAATTAAGAAGGAGAAGAATGGGAAAGAGAAGAAGGAAAGGAAGAAGAAGGAGCCAAAGGAAAAAAGGGGTAACCGTGCATCGTCTAGTGAAAATCCACACACTGCACCGTCCAAGCCTAAATCTCCATGTGTCATTTGGAAAGGAGACCACTATCATCAAGATTTTCCTTGCATCCCTCAGATCTTAAGGGACTGGTCTCCTCGTTGGCACAATCCGGTGTCATCAACCTCTGAAGATCATGTTGAAAGTACACCATCAACTAGTGAAAGTGAAGTATTTGGACAGAAAAGGAAATGTGAATTTCCTTGTAAACTGTGTGAAGGCGATCACGTCGTCCACCGTTGTCCCTTCCTAGACGAAGCTAAAAGAGTCTTGGATAACTGTCCAGCTTCACCGCTACGGCTTCCTCTTGGATACAAGAAACTCTCGCCGAGTCCATCACTAGTTGAAAATCTGACTGCCACACCATTGTGGTCGGTCAAAGCATCTATCATTGAAGATAAACCCGTTGAATCCATACCAGATGAAAGTCAAAAGGTTGAGGCCGTAGTCAACCCGGTCTTGTCTTCGAAAGGTCCATCTTCAGATGATACAATCACCGAAGAGAATGAGAACGACACCGTTCAAATTTTTTTTGTAAACACAGACTCCGATGAACGTAGGGGCAATCTACCCATTCCTTTACTGCAGGAAGGAAGTTCATCAGAGTCATATCTGGCCGTCTATTCGGTCCCATATACAAGAAACCTAGTCATTTCCTTCGATTGGAATCTACTAGGCAGACCCTGTTTATCGACTAATGTACCATTCTGAATCATTGTACAAGCTTACAAAATGATCATGGTCGGTACCATCATAGATGAATGGGCTTCTGTCAGTATCCTTTCCTCAACTGCTTGGAAAGTGCTTGGTTCGCCATCATTTCTGCCTAAGATGAGAAATCTGACAGGCTTCGACAAAGGAACCAGTTGACCGTTAGGGATCATCCCCAATGTGCCTATAATGTTGAGAAGGAAAACCATTTATATGAACATAATTGTAGTCCAAGGACCTCTAGACTATAATCTACTCCTTGGGTGTGACTATATTTATTGCATGGGAGCCATTGTCTCCTCACTCTTTCGAGTAATGTGTTTTTTGCATGAAGGCTGAGTGGTCCAACTCGTAGACCAGCTTTCGTTCCCCAGCTCACACATAGCAAATAGTCAGATTCCATCCCTAAATGGTCTTTTCATGGAAGGAATGTCTCATCAATCTCCAGTTCGTCCACCTGAAGAACACGAGTAATTCGGGGGGTCGTGACTGAAACCCAGGGGGCATGCACCCTGGACTACTCCGGCAAGAAAACTCTGGGTATAGAGTAGGTTTCAGCGAAGGATATATGAATGGTCCGACACCCGTCCGTATGGGAAAATGGGATTGGACCAGATAAGATACCTCCGTTAGAAGGTATGCCTTTCGTGATAGAACAAATTTTTTGTTTGCAAATTGAGGGGTAACCTATAAAAGGTAGGCCTTTCTTGACAAAGCAAATGTTTTGTTTGCAAATTGAGTGGCAACCTCAAAACTCTACTTCACTATACCTAGGGGCATGCAAACCTTTTTTCATGCAAGTGAAGAGCGACCATTTATTTTCTTAGTTTATAGGTTCTCAAACCCTTTAAACTTGTAGGATTGGTCGTTCCTAGCTTACATAAAAGAAGGATATGGAGCAAAGCTTCGAAAGGTGCAAGCTCCATAAAAATGGAATCTATCGATGAGACATCCTTATTATATGACTGGCACGAGTAGTTTTTATGTGAAGTTCAAGCTTGTTAAAAATTAAACCTAAGAAATGAGCAAATTTTTCCCCAGAGTTTAAGCTCATTAAAAAATGAACCAATTTCCGGTAAATAACCATTGTGAATGCTTTATCATCAGCTTTTGAGCCTTGGTCATGTTCTCATCATCACATCCACTCTGTTTTAGCCGATCATACGCCTCCATTTGATTGTTTACCCTTTTTAAGGAACAGCTATGAAGAGTGTTCCTGTTAGCCATCCTTGTGACACTCTCGTGATTGGAAAATTCCAAACCTTACCTGGAATCAGCTGCTACCTGAAATTATCACTCATTCCTAAAAAAACGAGTCTCCTTTAAGCTCTTTTCGTCTGACTCGTAAAATATGAAAAGGTTGTCGAGCAGTTTGCCTCTCCATCTCATTAAAGCTACTGGGAGTGCTATCCCTCCTCTATATTTTAATCTTTTTGGACCTGAGGGATTATTACACAAAAATATCGAGCGCTTGTTTTGTTTGGCTCATTAAAATTATCAAAAATTCATCCCTTTCGTATTATTTTATACTTTTTCAGACTTAAGGGATTATATGAAGAAAAGGGATTATTGGAGTTTCCTTTACGTCCCTTTCAGACTCTCTAAAATTGAAAAGGAACATGTTATCTTTGTCGTTAAACTCGTTAAAACCAATAGCGACAAACTTGTCCATATAGACAAGAATGAGTTTCACTATCGCTAGGCTCATTAAAACATAGCGACGGTTTGCTCGAAGGGAAAATTATAGAGCAAGCATATGTTATCCTCCTCAAGCTTGATAAAAATAAAGAGGTACTGGTCAGTAATGACTAGGGAAAAATTAGGAAGAAAACTTGAAGAAACTTTATTGGTAGCAAAGTCGCTCTTGAACATGACACTTTCACTCCATGTCTGAGTCAGGTTGGGTTATTCTGTTCACCGGTCATATTACCATTGGTCCATCGTACCATCCATCTTTGGGGTTAACGTTGCCAATCCATTTCAAGTGTCGTCAATATGTTCAAGAGAAGTTGATCAGAGAATTCACCAACCCATATTGTGTCTCATCCACTGCAATACCTTTAGGCTTCATCTTTCATGACCGCCACCCTGAACCCTATATCATCATATCATTTTCACCTCCAAAAGTCATTTGCTCCATTCCATGTCATAGATGTTGGATTCATTAAGGCCCTCCTACGACGAGTCACCTCTTATCAACATCAGCTCATTATCTAAGAAGTCAACCTAGGAACAACCCTTTCAGTACTTTGAAGCTTGCATGCCTCAATGGCAAGTTTCTCGCATTCGGCGACAGGTTTACATCAATGGCCTTCGACTAAGAGATTTTGCGTGGTGTTCGATGCCAAGTCCCAGTTTCACACCATGCGAATTGTATTGTTGTACCTTGAGAGTCATGATCATTATCGGTGATTCCTCTCATGCCTATTAGTAGCTTACATCATTGGCTGGTAATCAAGCGATGTCTTTCCATGTTCGACTCCAGAACATTTTTCACATGGATCGACTTGTACTTCGGGCGAAGATTGAACGAGTTTGAAGACCCCGGATCTAGTTTCATCCATCCGGTATGTGATATATTTAGGAAAATAAAGACATCAAATGTACATCATTGCTGCACAAATGATCATCTAAATCAAAGGATGATGGCTCTATCAGAATCATCAGTCTGCCACACAGACGGTTGTCTGTCTTATGTACATGAAAATGAATTTATAAAGTTGAGTATGGGAATGACCGCCTCATCTAGATCATGAAAATATTATGAAGATAATGTATTGTATTGTATCTTATTACAGGTCGCCTTCCAGTTCGAAAAACCTCGGATCCTCATGATAAAGCATTTCACCCGACATAAAAAGATTAACGACCTCATGCTTTAGGGGGCAACTGTTATAGAAATTTTTTGGCACTGCAACCCCAATCACATATTTCCATAAACCAAGGGCTCCTGAGTCCCTAAAAGTGTTGTTTCATGCCATAAAGAAACAAGGTCAGCTGATTACATCATCTCCCAGAAGTTCTCCACAGGAAACTACTCGGAACTGGTCAAAACTGGACAATACAGGTTGCTCAGAGATAAGGGTGTGATGCATCTCACCTGCCCAATGTAAAAGGTGTGATGCATACTAGAAAGCCCTTCTGTAGGGTGCAATGGGCGAGAATGGACAAATGGCAGAGACATTTTGCAAGGTGGATGATCATGGAATCTTCCAGAAACTTCTCCTGTGACACTTTCCTCTCTAAATTCGCCCAGGGATGAGTAAGAGATCATCAATCTCCAAGTGGAATCAAGAACTATCAAAGAGAAGACACTAATCAAAATCTAGAAGCTAACTCACCTCCCTGCAATCATATATATATGGATCCCTCATCCCAAAGATCCGGAGGCTGGAATTTTGCATCTTGTAAGGAAGTGTTGTTGGTTTCCTGGTGGAATATCAGTGTTGGGTGATCTAAGATTTTCATGAGGTGAAGAAGGGCTTTCATGCTGCGAGGATGATGCTGGGTCAGAACAATGGGTTGTAATCCTCTCTTCTAATCTTCACATTAATAAAGCTATTAAAGTTTTCCTCCACATTCTTGTATGTTTGATAGTATATGCATTTGTGTGGTCAATATATATCTGGTCCTATATTGTTCATGATTGTAGATCTCTGCACTTTGAAGGTATTATGTTGCTTTGACTTTACAGTTACTCTTTGAAGTGGAGTGGTCAAGGGAGAAGCAGCAAAGACCGGTCGGTGAGGGGAAGGAACAAGCAAAGAACCGAATGAAGTATTGAGGTTGGTATTCTTTGATCTTCTCCTATCCACTTCTCATAAAGGAAAGCGAAAGTAACTTTAATCTGTTTGTTTCTAAGATAGCTACCTGTTTTAGTGGGACTAGCAGCTCTGCATAGACACTAGATTTCCCGATAACACCCCACGCTACCCCGCCCCCTTAACCCCCCATCGTACCACCTCACCCCTCGGACCCCCCGTAACCCCCGACCCTACCTCCTCACCCCTCAACCTAAACCCTAACGCCTAGCCCCCCCCCCCCACACCCCCTCAACCCTCACCCTACACCCCCTGCCACCCCCCGAGTCCCTCCCCCAAACCCCCCTCCCCCTACCCCCTCACCCCTCACCTTAACCCCCCTCCCCACCCGCTTAACCCCACCCAACCCCCTGACCCCGCCCCAACCCCCCCACTTACCCCACCCCAACCCCCCACCTACCCCCTCACCCTTCACCCTACCCCCCCCCACCCCTCGAGCCCCCCCCCCCCCCCTTTCCCTACCCTCCCTCGTCCCCCACCCTCAACCTTCGGCCCCCTCCCTTCCCTGCCCCTCCACCTTCCTCCCACACCCCTTCGCCTCCCGCTCCCTCCCTCCTCTGCACCCCCTCCTTCCCCCTCCTCCCACCTCCCTAGCCTCCCGCCTCCCAACCTCCACCCCCTCGAATGGCCACCCAGACACGCCAGCGGGCTACCGGGGTGGCATAGGGTGGGTAGCCATGCCCCGCCCCGCACCACCCCAGCGGCCTGCAGGCCCACTCGGGGTTGCCGTCCGACTCCGGGAATCGGACGACCATGCCAGGGTGGCACAGAGTGGGGTGCCCGGCCCGCCCGAGGTGGCCCTCCGATTTTGGGAATCAGACAGCCACCCAGGGCTGGTCGGCAGGCTGCCGGGGTGGCGCGGGGTGGGGCGGCCGACCCACCCGGGGTGGCCGTCCAATTCGAGGAATTGGACAGCCACCCCGGGTGGGCCGGCGGGCCGTCAGGGTGGCCGCCAACCCCGCGCCACCTAGGCGGCCCGCCCGGGGTGGGAATCAGACGGCACACCGCCAAGGTGGCCGCCCACCCTACACCACCCCGGCGGCCCGCCCAGGGTGGCCGTCCGATTCTCGGAATTGGATAGTGGGCCGCTGAGGTGGTGCGGGCTGGGGTACGGCCGCCCACCCTGTGCCACCCCGGTGGCCCACTGGTCCCCCGAGGTGGCCATCTGTGGGGTGGGGCATGGTCGCCTGTCCCACGCCACCTCAGCAGCCTATCGGCCCGCCCAAGGTGGCCGTCGGATTCATAGAATCGGACGGCCACCCCGGAGGGCCTGGGGTGGCGCGGGGTGGGCGGGAATCGGACGGCCACCCTTGGCGTGCTGGTGGGCCGCCGGGGTGGCGTGGGGTGGGGCGCGGCCACCCACCCCTTGCCACCCCGATGGCCCATCGATGTGCCTGGGTGACTGTCTGAGGGGGCAGAGGTCAGGAGGCGGGAGGCGAGGGAGGTGGGAGGAGGGAGAGGGAGGGGGAGGCAAAGGAAGGAGGCAGCGGGAGGCGTAGGGTGGGGAAGGGAGGGGGCCGAGGGGTGAGGGGGGGGACAGGGGAGGGTAGGGTGAGTGGGGACACAAAGGGCGGCGGGTCGAGGGGTGTGGGCAGGTGGGGGGAGGGTAGGGTGAGGGTGACGGGGTGGACGGGGGCCAAGGGGTAGGGGTACGGGGGGCAGTAGGGTGGGGGATTGGGGTGGTGGGCTGAGGTGTGAGTGGGGGGTTAGGTTGGGGGGCCGAGGGGTGAAGGGGGGGGGGGGTAGTGTGATGTTAGGCCCCTATACTACTAGTGATTACCCCATTACTATTGTAGTTATACCCCTTATTTATATTGTTGTGCCCCTATTACCCCCATACTGTTATTTCTGTGCCCCATAGAATCCCTCTATTGTTATTTTTGTGGCTTTATATTATTATTGTTAGGTCGGCTGGATTATATTGTGACTCCTTAGACTCCCATATATAGAAAGGAGGTTTTGTCATTTGAATCATCCAAGAATTGTTCATTTATGTAATGTAAAGGAGGTTGCCCCCTCGAAGAGGCTGAATTTTAAGGCGTTGATCTTTCTTTTCTATGTTTTCTTGAGCTGGTTTCATAACATTTGGTATCAGAGCTTTGGATTCTAGGGTTTCGCTACTCCAAACAGGTCATCGTGGCATTTTCGCTATAACTATTTTCTGTGACGTTTCAGAAGTTGCAAAAAAACCCATTTGAGAAGAAATCGCGCTGAACCTTGGGTCCGAATTTCAAATCTTTTAGCACGATATTTGCTGAGATATGCTCTGAGAAAGTTGGTCTTTTTGGAGACTCCTGAATTACATTCAAAACAGGTAATCTAGGGAAAATCGTCATAACTTTCTCTCTGAGGATCGGATTGAAATTTCGTAAAAAGGTACAGAAAGAGGATGGACTGTAGCTTCTTGTATGAATTTTTCAGATCTATAGGTCGAAAAATTGACACGTGGAACTTCATACAAGTTCTCTCTTCTGGAAAGGTCTATAATCAGGTCATCTTGGGAGATTGTGCATAACTCTTTTTTGGGGAATCAAATTTGGATCAGACTGGTGGAATTGGAAAGAAGACACAGAGGGATACTACAGGTAGAAATTTCAGAACTTAAATATCCGTAAGTACAGAGTTACAGTCGTTTCAAGTTCGAGGTCCTAAAATCAAGAAAAAGCAAGATGAGGAAGTTTGATGGCAAGGATCCGGTAAATTGGATACTTCAGATGGAGCAATATTTTGATCTACATGGTGTACCACTGTTACAAAAGGTAAGTATTGCATCTTCATATTTAGAACCGAATCAATTTTTATGGTATAAAGGGCTTTGTTCTCGTAAAAAACTTGTTACGTGGTCAATTCTCACGGAGGAAATGATAGCACATTATGAGGATACAAAGAGCAACACCTTCTTTAGAGCAACACCACAACAATTGGAAAGAGTAAAAGGGCTTTGTGACATATTTGAAAGTCAAATTATGGCAACAAGGAAGTCTACCCCTCACAACTATAAATATGGACGTGTTGTTCCTCCTATCCTTCCACAACCTACAAGGGTTACACCACAACAATTGAAAGAAAAAAGAGAAAAAGGGCTTTGTTACAATTGTGATAGCAAATGCACTAAAGGTCATAAGTGTGCTGAGAAGAAATTATTTTACATACAGTATGAAGAGGAGGAAGAAAAGGATCAAGAAACATCAAAAGAAGAGGATATATGCCAGGACCTGACCCCAGAGAAAGAAGAAATGAATCAGAACATATCTTGTAAACTATTGGCAAGAATGACCACTCCTCAAACTCTCAAGATAGAAGGAAATATCAAGAAGAAAAAGGTGCAAGAAGCGAAATATCACATCAAGAAAGAAGAAATGAATCCAACCATATCTTGTAATTCACTGGTCGGAATTACCACTCCTCAAACTAGCGAGACAGAAGGACATATCAAAAAGAAAAATGTTCAAGAAGTGAAAGATCACATCGAGCGTCAAGAAATGAATCCGACCATATCTTGTAAAGGATTGGAAGAAATTACCACTCCTCAAAATCTAAAGATAGAAGGACATATCAAGAAGAAAAAGGTTCAAGCAGTGAAAGATCACGTCGAGCATCAACAACAAGTTCTCCAACTTTTAAAGGATAGCGCCACTTCGGTGCAAAATCAAATGAAACAACAGGTAGATCAACATCATAGTGAAACATGTTTTGATGTAAGAGATTGGGTATTTTTACTGCTACATCTAAAGCAAGCTATTTATGAGAAGGAAACGTTGGCAATACTACATGCACTTAAAAAATGGCGACCTTACCGAATGGGAAGACTCTTCAAGGATGAGGATGTGGAAGCATTGTTTTGTGCTATTTCTATTATCCAACGAGATTGGATAAAAGAAGCAAGGGATGAATGGAAGAAGGACAAAGAAGTATGGCCACTTATTCAAAACTTGCAAAATATCCCAATTCAAACAATATTTCCAGATATTGAAAAGGAAGGAAAAATCATATGGGAACCTGGAGCATTCACAGAAACAAGAACCTGACAGCTACGAAATCGATCAATTTCAAAGTATCTCATCAAGTGGAAGAACTTACCCACTGAAGATTCCACAAGGGAGGACAAGAATTTTATACAGAATCATCAAGAACTACTCAAGCGTTGAGGACAACGCCTTTTGAAGGAGAGGGGCATGTTAGGCCCCTATACTACTAGTGATTACCCCATTACTATTGTAGTATACCCCTTATTTATATTGTTGTGCCCTATTACCCCCATATTGTTATTTCTGTGCCCCATAGAATCCCTCTATTGTTATTTTTGTGGCTTTCTATTATTATTGTTAGGTCGGATGGATTATATTGTGACTCCTTAGACTCCTATATATAGAAAGGAGGTTTTGTCATTTGAATCATCCAAGAATTGTTCATTTATGTAATGTAAAAGAGGTTGCCCCCTCGAAGAGGCTGAATTTTAAGGCGTTGATCTTTCTTTTCTATCTTTTCTTGAGCTGGTTTCATAACATGTGAAGGGTGAGGGTGAGTCAGGGGGATCGAGGGGTAGAAGGGGGGTTAGGGGAGATGTATGGTGGGGGGTGAGGGGGTAGGGGGTCGACCGAGGGTTAACGAGGTGGTGTAGGGGTAGTGGGAGTGAGGGGGGTTGAGGGGTGAGGGGAAGTGGGGGGGGGGGGGGCGGGGCGTAGGGGGAGGGTAGGGTGAGGGGGGCAAGGGGGGCCAAGAGGTGAGGGTAGGGTGGCGATTGAGGGGGAGCGAAAGGAGGGGGATGATGGAGGGTCGATGGGGGGGAGGGTGGGGGGTAGGGGTAGGGGTAGGGGTGGCTTGAGGGGTGAGGGGGAGAGGTAGGGGTAGGGACGGGGGGGAAATGAGGGGTGAGGTGAGGGAGGGGGGAACGGGAGTCGAGGAAACGAGGGGTGAGGTGAGGGGGAGGGGAAGGGGAGTCGGGTAGGGGGGTAGGTGGGTGGGTCCAGGGGAGTGAGGTAGGGGGGCCGGGTAGGGGTGAGGGGGTCATGTGGGGTAGGGAGGTGGGGTGGAAGTGGGGTTGAGGGGTGAGCAGGAAAAGGTTGTTGATTTTAGGGAGGGACCCAAAAGGGGGTACGAAGGGAGTGGGTGGCCGACCGATTGTAGGATGGGGTTGCCCTGGGCCCACCATGCTCACGGCAGAAATATTTGTTAATTTGGTTGACAAAAATTTTTAAGTTTATAAAAAAAAATTGGTGGCCGGTCGATTGCAGGATGGGGTTGCCCTAGGCCCACCATGCTCATGGCAGAAATATTTCTTAATTTGGTTGGCAAAAAATTTTAAGTTTAGAAAAAAAAATCTACTTCGTTAAACTAATTTAATATGAGAAATTTCAAGGAAAAAAATTTAACTAACCTTTCAATTGCGGGAATTCTTCATTGAATATGTTGTTGATCCCAATGTAGTTGCTCCACAAATTTTCTCCAAGTCTTTTAACGAACCTCAGAAAACCTTGATGTTACGTGAGTAATAGTGATAATGGAATATATAGGTGAATCTACGGAGATGTTTTACCATACGGTGAATGCGGAATTAATCAGTTTTAACAAATTTTAACATGTTAATTTTTTTATGGTGATGAATGAAATTATGATAAAGAGAACAATATGGAATTGTTTTATAGTGGGGTGAATGTGGGATTAATTTGTTTTAGAATGTATTATAAAAATTTAGAAAAACATTCAATTGTTTAGTAAATATTATATATTTTGACTATTAAAATAATTTGGGTAGAAGTTTTAGTTTACAATTTTAACTTTAATGATTTATTTCATAAAAATAATAATTTTACATTTTTCATTAAATTGCATAGTAAAATAATGAAGTGAAATAAATCTCACGAACTTTTAGGAGGGAAATATTTTCGCGAAATGTTTTGGGTGGAAAATTTTTGGAGGGAAATATTTTCTTGAAATTTTTTGGGAGGGAAATTTTTGGAGGGAAAATTTCATTCTCTAAGCTATATAATATCTTTAGGAGACTCTCCATTTGTATCATCCAACATCTTCTATTTGAAATTGATGGATTGTGCTAATAGTGAAGTTTCGATTTATACAACATCAACATCTTCATCGTGTAACAACTCTATTCGTATGGATGAATATAGCGGGAATTCTTCCACTATGAATAGAATGTCAATTCTTCCACTTAGTCCTGATCCTACGGACAATGAAAGCAACACTGATGAAAGAGGGGATGGAGAATTTCAAATAAATAAAGAGTCACAGATTCCACTTAGTCCAAATTCGAAGGACTATGAAAGCAGTAGTGATGATAAGCTTGATGACAAATTTCAAAAGGATGGAGTCTCACGGTGTCCACTTAGTCCTAATTCTATGGACTATGAAATCAGCAGTGATGAATAGCAAGATGGTGAAGTTCAAAAGAGTGGAGTGTCACGGTGTCCATTCAGTCCTAATTCTAAGGATTATGAGAGCAGCAGTGATGAAGAGCGTGGTAACGAATTTGAAAAGAATGGAGTGTGAAATTGTCCACTTAGTCCTAATTCTAAGAACTATGAGAGTAGCAGTGATGAAGTGCATGATGATGAATTTCAAAAGTATGGAGTGTCACGGTGTCCAGTTAGTCCTAATCTAAGGACTATTAAAGCAGCTTTGATGAAGAGCGGGATGATGAAATTTAAAAGTATGGAGTGCCAAGGTGTCCAGTTAGTCCTAATTATAAGGACTATGAGAGCAGCTTTGATGAAGAGTGGGATGATGAATTTCAAAATTTTGGAGTGCCATGGTGTCTAGTTAGTCCTAATTCTAAGGACTATGACAGCAACACTGATGAAGAGCGGGATAATGAATTTCAAAATAATGGAGTGTCACAGTGTCCACTTAGTCCTAATTCTAAGCATTGTGAAAGCAACAGTGATGAAGAGCGCGATGATGAATTTCAAAAGAATGGAGAGACACAGTGTCCTCTTAGTCTTGATTCTAAGGACTGTGAGAGCGGCAGTGATGAAGGACAGGATGATGCACTTAGTCCTAACTCTAATGAGTATAAAGTTAGCAGTGATGAAGGACAAGATGATACACTTAGTCCTAATTCTATGGACTAGGATAGTAGCACTGAAGAAGGGGAAGATGAAGAATATCCTCCAAGTGAGTATTTGAAAAGCACAGTTGATCATAGTGTGGATAAAATTCCTCTTAATGATGATGAAAATCCTTATACAAATGATGATCTAATGATGGAGATGTTGCCAAGAAATATTGTATCGAGGAGTAGGAGCAAACCTTTTTGTATCAATGCAAGATGTTCTAGTTATACAAGGAGTAGAGAAAAATATCCGATGAGAAGAAGTTCTATCAGCGCACTCATTTCAAGTGAATTTTGCCAAAAATATTGCTTGAAACATATGGATTTCAAATTTTCATTAGAGAGTAGGAAGAGATATTTGCCAATGAATAAAAGCATGCAAAATTCATATTTATTTGGGTGCATCCAATCTACATTGTTAGGTTATGATTATCATATTAAGATTTTATTTATTTATAGAAAAGATTTCAAAATGTTTCATTCGATTGGGAATTTTTGTCTCTCGAGAATTCAAGAAAATGTGGAAAAGGATCCCACATTTTATTCTAAAGTACGTCATAAAAAACAGCTTGGGCCATTAGCAAACACTACAATGTCATGGATGAAAGATTTATTTTCAAAGCATGGAGAGTGTATGTGAAATAGAGAGACATTACATATTCCAGATAATATTTCAAGACGTGAAATGTACAACTTATACAAAGAATATGCAGAAGGTGCTGAGGGACATGGCCGGTTTATTACATATCAATATTTTGTGAAGATATGGAAGAAAGAATTCAACAATGTCCGTATTCCTAAGAAGACAAGGATGGGGATTTGCAGTACATGTGCTTCTCTTAAATAAAAAAGGGACAAATGTGAAGGGTCAGAAAGAGGTAGGCATTCATAACTTTAACTTTTAAAATCATATATTCATCAAGCATGAAAACATATTTCTTAATGGCATTCTTTTATGTTGTGTAGATTCAATTGTCAAAGAACTTCAGGAGCATCGTGAACAACAAACAAATGAACAGAAGAGGTTGTACAAGCATCGAAAGAAGTGTTATGATAATCCAAATGGATATTTGGGTTTGACAATTGATGGTATGGATTAGAAGAAAACACTTTTACCACATTTTGTTCACACACCCAAAAATTTATAGGAGGAAAAGTTTACTCAGTATCACTTGGTCGGTTGTATGGTCTTCAATGGGAAAACGTTGCCAAAGGTGTACTTCACAGCTCCAAATATTCATAATGATGCAAATCTGACCATAACCATAATTCATGATGTGCTTTCTCATTGGTCTGGTAATCTTCCTAAAGTTTTGTATCTACAATTGGACAACACTTGCCATGAAAACAAAAATCAGGTTGTTTTTGGATATCTAAACATGCTTGTTGAATTGAGAAATTTTCAGAAGGTAACAGCTGGTTTCCTTCTTGTTGGGCACACTCATGACCATATTGATCAGATGTTCAGTCGTTTTTCAGTCACATTGAGGAGGAAGGAAACTGGGAGCTTGCCATCATTAATTGAATGTATTAAGAAATCATACATGCCAGAGCCTACTTTTGATGTGTTGGAAGAAACTGTTGATATGCGAAGGTTTGTTATGGGATCATATGGTGAGGGGAAATGCATTGAACAACTTAATGACATTAGCTTCCAACATCAATTTTGTATCAAAAAAATTGATGGGAAAACACTAATATGGGGCAAGAAGTATTCAACTACTACAGAATGGGCACCGCCATCAGGTTTGGAATTTTTCAAGTTCATTCTAGATCATCCAATATTTGCATCGAAAATATTGTTATTACAATAAGTTGGTGAAGTTCATAATGAACGCAAACAAAATAGACATATAAATTATTCTGGTTGCCTAGAAGAAATTCAAAAAATTATTAGATATACATATGAGTACTTTGACATTGTTGATTCAGTTTGGTGGGAGTCATTTTTCAATAATCAAAGTGATATCATTTCAACATGAACAAATTAAGATATACCTTTGGAAAAACCATTTATTTGGCCACAAAATGTGTCGAATTCACATGAGGAAATAAACAGTGTTGAACAACAACAATCTCAAGGTATCATTAATTCTTCATAGGCAAAGGAAAGAGAGATGTATATTTGTTCCAGAAGATCTCATGCACAATGTGAAACCATGGAAGACCTTTACAGGGGTTTAGTGCAAGATATTAAGGAGGGTTGCATGATCGCAGTGCTAGTAGATGGAGATCTCAATGGCTATCCATTATGGGTTGCTAAAGTTATAAAGGTCTTTACAGAAAATGAGGATGTTACAAGTGTTGAAGTACATTGGTATGTTACAAATACACACCCATTCAATGGTGTGTATAAGCCAGAGATGGTAGTTGACAAAAAAAATGGCAGAAAGAGAAAAAGAAAGGGTACGAATATAAATCATCGCTGCATAGACATATTGAAATTGGAGGATATTGGCATACTTGTTTATGACTTCAATTTAACAAAGAGGGGAAGTCTTCACTTCAATACGATAGAGATTCTGAAAAGGTTGTTACCAGAAGGAACAATATTGAGATGGGAGTCTACTGAAACCAGTCATAGATCTAGAAGAATTTTGAAACCTAAAATGATGGGCATGCATGTGGACTCAAATGGGGCACTAACTAATGAAAGAGAAGAATATGGAACATCTTCATCAACATCCAGTCACACATCTGAAGATGTGAATTCTGATGGCATGCAAGAAATATGAGTGATTTCAAATAATTGTTTAAGATAGTTTATCTAACTGATGTATGCATCGAATCTGAAATAAAATATTTGATTTCCATATGGTGTTAAATGAGAAGTTATGATTCATTTTTATGTTGTTAGATCATTTTACTAGATTTTCTTTTAAATTTTGAAGATTGACCCTAAAAAAAAAATCATCGTTCCAGTATAATCACTTTTTCATTTTCAAGCTATATTTAGCACAATTTTTTTTTTTCACTGCCATTTTTAAAACATGTTCAAAATTGTCCCTAAAAAAAAAACCATCGTTCCAGTATACACACTTTTCGTTTTTAGCACTTTTTTTTATGTTTTTTTGGTGTTTTTTTGCCAGAGTTCCCATTTTGAGTTTATAGTTTTCGTTTCAAAGTTTACATTGTTGTGTGTGTGTGTGTGTGTGTGTATGTATTTTTTTTTTGAATTAAAGAAGAGGTGCAAAGGAATATTTCTTTGCACTAACAATTTCAAAACAAAAATTATCAAAGAGATGTTTAATAAAGAAGTCTTTAGAAGCTAGACATTGATAAAATATGAGGTGATTTTCATTTTCAATCAAGGGAGTATGTGCCTCATCAATTGTTACATGTCTAACAATCCCATTATCAAACACCTTGTCAACTTCATACAGTCCCATCCATATAGAGCACATTTTTCCCTTAAAATATTTGAATCGAGAGTCATAGAGAAACGCCCAATATCCTCTTCGAAACACATTTTTATTGATGAATTTTTCATGCCATTTAGTTCACAGCTACTGAATCGCAGCAATGTTTTGGACAAATATCAAATGAATTTCATCCAAGTCATTTAGTTGTTCTAGTCGGTGTTTCTGGGCTTCTGAAAGATCCAAACCTACTTCAAGGGCTATCCTAAGCATCTTAATTTCGAATTATACTAGAAATAAAGGAAATTTCCCATAGACAAGCTCGTATGGTGAAAATCCTGTTGTGTTCGGCCATGTTGTTCTATATGGCCAAAGTGCCTCAGGAAGCTTTTTGGCCCAATTTCAAAAATTGTTTGCTATAGTCATTGTAAGGATATTCTCCAACACTTTGTTCATACTCTCAACTTGACCATTTTCCTAAGAATGATATGGAGACGTCACCTTGTGCTGATCCCATATTTCTTCATAAGTCCTTTTATCAAATGTGATGTGAACTGTGCCCCTCCATTTGGAGTTATCTCTCTAGGAGCTCTGTATCAAGCAAAAATTTCTTTGAATAAGAAGTCTGAGACAACCTGTTTTGTTGCTTTTGCGACGACCTTGGCCTCTACCCAATTTGTCACATAATCCATGCAAACTAGAATGTGAACTTTCTAGTGTGAATGTGGATTGAATGGCCCAATGAAATTGATAGCCCATTTATCAAAGGGCTCACGAGCTAGTTGAGGCTGTAATGACATCTCCTCTGACCGACAAGGCTAACCCATCCACTGGGATCTATCGTACACTCGAATATATTTCCTTGCATCATGAAAAATAGAGGGCCAATATTACCCTATCTGTAACACCTTACGACCTATCTGCTTATCCGCAAAATGCCCTTTGTAGGGTCCATTGTGGGTAGCGTTTAGGACACCATAGGTTTCATCTTCACCTATTCAACGTCGGATCTGCTGATCACGTCCTGTATAAAAGAGGTATCCCTCTATCCACGAATAACAAGCACTATGATGGAAAATCTTTTGTTTCTCTCTGTATAGAAAGTGTTGAGGTACTTTTACTATAGCAAGATAGTTAGTAATATCTGCATACCATGGAGTGTGAGTAGAATTGTAAAGAGATGTTCATCTAGAAAACTTTCCCATACAAGTGTACCTTCATCACTAGTATCGAGCCTAGATAGGAAATATGCAGCTACATTATCTTTCCTTCGCTTATCTACAATGGTAATATCAAATTCTTGAATTTAAAATAACCATCTTGTAATACAACCAGGAATTATCAATTTATTCATCAGATACCTAATAGTTTTATGATCATTGTGAACGAAAGTGGGATACCATATAATGTAATGCCAAAACTTATTAATAGCATAAATAACAACCAAAAACTCCTTTTTAGTTACCATATAGTGCAGTTCAACAGGAGTCAAGTTCTTGATAACAAAATAGATCGCAGTACGGTTTATTGTCCTCCTGTTTTCCCAAGACTACCCCCACTGCTATGTGAGAAACATCTGTAGATATATGAAATGGGAGCTTCTAGTTAGGACCACACAATATCATAGCTTTACAAACTAGTTATTTGATTTCCACGAAGGCTGCTTCACATTCATTTGTCCACACAAATTCAGCGTCGATAGGTAACAATTGAAAAAGTGGGAATACTATCTTAGGATTTTTTTCTATAAAACGTCTATAATAGCTAGCATAACTGATAAAACTACACACTTGTGTTGGTGTCTTAGGTGTAGGAAAATTTAATATTACCTCTACCTTGGTAGGATCAACCCGAATTCCTATAGCTAAAAGAAGGTGTCCCAGAACTATTCCTTCTTCCGTCATCATGTGGAATTTCAATATACTAAGAGAAACATGTCTTTTCTTCCATCCTTTAATTATTTTCTCTAAGTTTCCAATACTTCTACAAAAGAATCCCAATATGGGGTGAAGTCATCCATTGAGATCTCAATGCTATCATTGACCAAATTAGAAAAAATTCCCAATATTTCTCATTGAAAGGTAGCAGGTGCATTACAGAGACCGAATGTGAGGACTTGTTATGCAAAGGTTCCCCAAGGGCATGTGAAGGTAGTTTTATCTTGATCCTCATGAGCTATTTAGATTTGGTTGTATCCACTAAATCCATCCAGAAAGGATAAGAACTTCTTCCCGGAAAATGTATCAAGGACCTTGTTAATAAAGGATAGGGGAAAATTATATTTTTGAGTTGCTTTATTTAAATCCCTATAATCAACACAAATCCTCCACTTTCCATTCTTCTTCAGAACAATGACCAGTGGGGACACCCATTGACTACCCGAGCTTGGGTTAATGCATCCCACATCTAGTAGCTTCTATAGTTCATCTTTGATAATGTTCTTTAAGGCATGATTCATTCTTCTCTGTGTTCCCTAACAGGTCGACAATATTCTCTAATGTATATGTGATGGGTAAATAAGTTAATAAGGATTCCTTTCATGTTTGTATATTCCCAGGAAAAGGTTTCTTTCTATTTCTGAAGGACTTTCAAAAACCATTCATACTGTGAAGGTGAAAGGTTAGGATTAACGTTGAGTGTTCTCCTTGGTTCAATTTCTATAGGAAAATTGTTATGGGGTACAATTATAGGAACATTTTCAACTTTAGTCTATGGTTCAGTGGCTTCCTAAACATTTCAACTCATAACTGGCAAGTTGAATCAGAAACAAAGTTGTGACTGTTGATAAAGGTAGTAATAGCACCATCCATTATTTCATCCTTAAAAGGAAGGGCCTCGCCAATGGTAAGAACTGGTCTAATTTCTTCATTTTTCAAGTTTAGGCTCCTTCATAGGTAGATATTTTTGTATTAAGGTAAATCCTGGTTTATTTGATGAACTTGGTTCTGTAGGGTGATAAAGGATAAGATTATTTGTGACTTCCCCATTGGATATTACCATATTTCCTTACTGACACCCAATGTAAACATCTACGGTTGCAAGCCATAGTCTTCCTAAAATTAAAAGATGCCTACTAGTTGTGGATTAGGTATGTAATATCAAAATATCAATAGGGCATTTCCATGAGTCTACGGAAATGGTTATATCTTCCAACTTCCCTACTGGTCTTAGAGTAGACTCATCTACCAATTCTAAGACAGTGGGAGTTGGTTTAAGGTTTCACAGGCCCAAGGTAGTCACAGTTGTAGAAGTTATGACATTAATTGTAGCCCCCATGTCTACCAGCACATTTGGGGTATCAATCCCATTAACTTGTACTCTAAGAATCGGGTTCCCTAGGTCCCCATATTTAACAGGTATAGGCTTCCCAACATTAGGTTTGATCATTTTCCCATAACATGAATAGTGAGCGAATGCTTTGGTTTCCTTCCAAGTTTCTTATAGAAATATTATTTAATCGTTGGCATAAATCAGTACATCCTCATAGCCTGAAGTAACAATATTTTGACAAATAAATTTCGCAATTCCCCTAAAAAGTGAAATTCAAGACGAGGATTTTCTTTGCTCAAGGATAGTCTCTCAGAATTAGGTGGACCAGTCTAACATCCTCGAGTAACAATTGTTTGAGAAGGGGTTTTTTGTTCCATAGGAGTTTCCATTGACTCATCCCTAGTTGTTCTAGAAGAATTCCCAAGTTCTGGTTCTGGGACTTCATCATCAGTGTGCTCAACAATTATTGGTGAAATCTGAGTATTTACCACCTGACTAGAATACAGATTTAATTTGTTACATCCTGCGGCATCAATACTATATATAGGAAGGTTGAGTGTCTCAACTTGCTAAGCTCCCTTATTTTTTTTATTTTGGTTGGATTGAATAGAAATTTGTGGACAAAGAGGAGGATTATTCATGGAGGCATTAGAAAGAAGTTGTAACTGTTGTTGTCGCATATGTTGGGAGCATTATCTTGAAGGAGGAGGAGGTCTACACCAATTCTGGGACCATGAAGGGGTTGGACTAGATTGACGGAACCATGGTGCCAAGGAATTGGACATTAATGGTATTGTGGCCATGAAGGTGAAAATGGTACAGACTGAGGCTCAAAATCAAAATTATTAAAACACTGAGAGGGGTCTTAAAGCATACCGTGATTCATGTTCTATGGCCATGGTTTCCATGGTTTCCTTGATCCCATGAACTACAAATGATCTATCTCTTCATTTTCACCGTGAAAAACTGCCTTTAGCCCAAGAACTCATGGGAATGTGCTAGTGGAATGACTTTTCTCACATATTGCATAGGTCTTGCCAGTATTCAATGGACATTCCTTCATTGGGTGGTTCTTCCTACATTGAGGGCAGAAGATGGCCACATCCTTCTCTTCTTCCATCTTCTTCCGTTGCACCTGTAAAATGTCCAAATGTGAGGATAATGTGCTCAAGGTATCTGTTCTTAGGTTGTCCAACAGGTTTCCAATTTTTTCTTTCATAACTCCAATGTTGGATGTCTTGAGGGATTAGATCCCTTTCTTATGCCTTACAACTCCACGTGAACACTTGATGCACAATTCATAGATGGTGTCAAATTTTTCTTTTGATATATCTCCCTTTCCTACTACATTCAAGAGTTCAAAATATTCCTCCCTTAGAGCCCGGAGAAATATTATCTTCAAGATGTCATTATCCATATCACTATGGCCTGATCTATGAAAAATTTATTTGAAATGTTCCACAAAGTCCTCCATGTTCTCATCCTCTTTCTGCATAATCTTAAAAATTCCGTCCTTATCATCTCAGGATTTACAGTCGTCTTGATATTTTTCTAGGAAAATCATCTTCATATCATCCCATGAGGTAATAGATTCCCCCCTAAGCCCATGAACCATCCCAAAGTTGTTCCATTCAAAGTGGTGGGAATATATTCAATTTCTGAGCATTAGAAATATAGTCATACCCCTTACAGAGAACATCGAATTCAAAAAGGAATGTGTCTGTATCTTCAAAAGAAAGACAATGGAAGTTAGGTAATGTTGTCAAAGGAATAGGCTTCATAGGTGCATCAACCTTGATATCTACAATTGGGATCTCGATCGAAGAAGTTGTAGGATCCATGAATATCTTTGAATATTCACTTGGAATCTCAACAGGTTCTAGTTGTTCTATAATGTGCGGTTGAGTTTGTTTAACAATAGTTCTTTGATCAAATGGCGTAGTGAATTTCCTTAAGTCTTCTTCTTCTTCTAAAATCATAATGTTCAGTTCCTTTGATCCTCTGCTTATTTCTTCTTCTTCCATTAATTGTTCTTCTATTTTTGGGTGAGGTTCTAGTTGTGAAACTGACTGCCCTCCAGATCTCCTATGAGATCTCACCCTAGCAGCAGCTTGGGACGATGCCCCTAACTCAACTTTTGAAATGATTTCTTATATGTAGGTAATTTTTCCTAGATCCCTCCTTCCTCTCTTTTGGGGTCTTCCTCTTCACCTTTTATTCATATCTCTGTTCAAGCAATCAAAAAGTAAAAGGAAAATATTCAAGCAAATATAAGGCTCAAGACCTGAAGCAGGGGGGAAACTTCCCTCCTCGAGACGAGACAATGTGTTACACGAAAAGATATCACCATAGCTATTTACAATTAGTATGGCTCTATCAACAGTCATGCTATCCTCCTGGGCAAGTCTTATGCCTCTGCTCTCCATGTCAAACTCTAAAAAGAGAGAAATTCTTTATAAATGTATTTATCTCTGGGTACGCAGGTTCTCTCAACCTTACGTGCGGGTACGCACCCAATGTTCACAAAAGCTGCGTCCTTGTACGCTCTGTATGTAAAGGGGCAGGTGCGTCCCCCTGTAAAGGTCAAAATGCGCAAGTTTCATCTTTAAAAAGTTACTTGTGGTCATTTCTAGAGCATTCTAGAAGGTTGTTCGACATGTATTGAGCGCCTCCAGATGGTTCATGCACCCCTACCAAAGAGGAACTTATCCCATCAATGAGGGAGCTATCCCATCCAAAGAGGGGATTATCCCATTGATGGTGGACCTGATTAACTTCCTCTTGAGCACTATAAATACAGGTATTGGGCCAGAAGGAGGGGAGGTTGGAAGCTAAACATTTCTAAGGGTAGATGCTATAGGAATTAGGACTCCCATTTAGAAGCTTGTGAGGAGAGATTTCCATCTTTGCTTGTTCTATTTGGAAGTGGGTGAGCTTTGTCAAAGTAAAGGAGAACTCTTGATGGAACCTAGGAGGGACTTGCACAACACCAAGGCTCAGGTTGTAATTGTTCCTTTTGTTACCTATTAATGCAAATGAGTCCATTCTTCTCAATAACTTGTTATTTATGAGTTATTTCATGTACTCCTTGGTCTATGTGTTAAATATGTTTTATTCTATGAGATTATGAAGTTCTATTTAATCGTTTGATTGTTAGTGGATGCAGGTTTCGAAGTGAAGGAGGAGCTCATTCGGATCAGCGAGGCTGGACTGCTACAACAGCGTGGGATTACAGGTAGGATCTAAACACTTGATTTCCCGTATAGTAAATGCATGTTTAGAGAAGGATTGCTCTTGTTTGTCTTGTTTGTCACTAGAGAGTCTTAGGCTCCTAGGGAGGTTGGTTGTGTCCGCACTATTAACTCTTTCCGCCTGACAAATTGGCAACTGACCACATTCATTTGGTCAATTTTGGTTGAACGCGAGTCGGTAAAAGACATGACGGCTTCATAAGCAATTTCATATGGACTCAAAGGCATAGCATCACTGAATGAGTCTATCTCAGATTCAGATGGGACAATCCAAGGATCATCATAAATAATGTTTTCTGATGTAATCATATGAATTGATGCAAATGAAGGGTCTACGTTGATTGGAGGGAAAGGAAAAGTTCCCAATAAACCGGAATCTTTAACTAAACCTACGCCAACGTCCCTATAAGGGATTTTCGTCTTACCGACATGTTGGATACTCTCTGAAGAGGCTGGGTCGGATGAAAAGTATGTCAGCTGATCAATTGTCACGATCTTACCGTTATGTGGAAACTTAATTACTCTGAAGATCGATGAAATGACCGCTGTCATAGCATATGACCAACTTCGACCCAAAAGAAGGTTGTAGTCTAGAGGGGCATCAACCATCTCCACATCCAGACTAACGGTTTTACCTTCTACCTCTATAGGCAATTCCTGTAGAATACCAAACGGACGGAACCCATGGCCATCAAAGGCCTTAAGGATGGTCGGGGATTGGTTCAACGAAGGAGAACCAAGCGATCTCCAACATTGAATCGACATAATACACGTAGAAGCTCCCTCATCAATCACAGTCCGATGAATAGGCCTGTTTTTGACTTTCACTGGAATTTGGAAAGCCATCTGATGGGGTAGACGCGGTGTACTATTTTCTAGATCGAAGATTATCAGGTTTGGATCCTGAATATCAACAGCTCCGATAGCTGACAAAAGTAATTTTCGTTGTGCTGGGCATGATTGCAGCACTTCTAAAGCCGACATTGCTGAGGGTGAAACAACTAAGTCCTCAACAATGTTGTAATTCTGGGCCGCTCTCTCGAAGGTTGACGCTATCATCAAATTTCCTCCTCCTTCGAGTTTGCGCAAACTGCAAAGTTTGCAAGGGAAAGCGAAATTTTTACGCCGATTCATTCCAAACTACGCCGAGGTCACTAAAGGTTTTACACGGTTGTTGAAACAGAATGCTCAATTCTTTTGGGACGAGATTGCCCAACAATCTTTTGATGCACTTAAGCACGCGTTGATCCATGCACCGTTGTTGCATCCTCCCAACTACAACCAGGACTACTTCTTATACCTCGCAGCTTCGCATTCCACCATTGGAATGGTGTTAGTTCAAGAAGATGAATTCGGAGCGGAACATGTGATATATTATCTTAGTAGGACATTAAACCCCACTAAGCTAAAATATTCGCATGTGAAGAAATTGGCCCTGGCAGCCGTTCAAGCTGTCCAACGTTTTCGTCACTACATTCTTCTCCGTAAAACTAAAGTTATTTCGGATTGAAACCCTATGATTTATATTTTGACAAAACAACTGCTAGGGGGCAAGTATTCTAAATGGATCGTTATCCTGCAAGATTTCGACTTGGAGTTTGAGAAGTCCAAGTCTAAGAAATCCTTAGTTTTTGCGGAATTGATGTGTGATTTCCCGCGTGCTGACACAGAAACTGTGGCAGAGGAGTCCATTGCGGACGAATCTTTGTTTCTTATCAGTACTTTAGATCCGTGGTACGGGGATATAATCATCTATCTCGAAACCCAAACCTTTCGGCCTGAAGCTTCAAAGTCGGAACGTCGAAAAATTCGGTTTCAATCCCAGCAATACAAGATCATTGGAGATACACTTTATCGCTGGGGGGCAGACTTAGTTTTTCGACGTTGTTTAACTCACGAAGAGGCTGAGAGGGTTCTGAATGATTTACACTCTGGAGCATGTGGCGGTCATATGTCTGGGTATGCCACAACTCAGAAGGTGTTGCGCGCTGGCTATTTCTGGCCATCTATGTTTAAAGATTGTATCATTGCAGTCTGGAAGTGCCACAACTGTCAAGTGTTTGATCGCAAGATGCGCGCACCACCTGCTCCTCTCCACCCTATAATTGTCGTTGGTCCATTCGCCAAATGGGGTATCGATTTTATTACTTGTAACCCTCACTCGGCCGGGGGGCATGCGTATATCATCCTCGCGGTTGATTATTTTACTAAATGGGCCGAGGCGATGCCTACATTCGACGCAAGCGGCAAAACAGCTGCAGTTTTCATATTCAATCATATTATAACTAGGTTTGGTGTCCCACAAGCAACCATCACTGACCATGGGAGCCATTTTCGAAACATCATGATGACTGAGCTTACAAGCCAGCTTGGTTTGCGCCACGATAGCTCTACTCCTTATTATCCACAAGCCAATGGTTTGGTTGAGTCTATCAACAAAGTTCTGGTTATCATGATTCGACGAACCATTGGTATTCATCGGTCGAATTGGCACAACATGTTATTTTCAGTGCTATGGGCATACCGAACCTCAGTGAAAACTTCAACAGGGTTCACTCCTTTCCAGCTAGTTTATGGCTTGGAAGTTGTGTTACCCATTGAATGCGAAATCCCATCACTTCAAATGGCTGTCGAATTACTTCCAGCTACTTCCGAAGAGGAGAAGCATTTATTATACTTAGCTAAATTAGATGAGACTCGACGTGACGCTGCATTGGCAATCGAGACTCACGCGAAGCGAATGAAAGCTCAGTATGATAGAAATGTGACCCCTCGAAGTTTTTCGGAGGGAGACCTAGTGCTATTATATGATCAAGCTAACGATAAGCTAGGTGCTGGAAAATTCGTTCCTATGTGGCATGGACCCTACATTGTAAAGAGAAAGCTAGCAAAAGGGGCTTATGAGCTGGTAGATTTTGATGGGGACTCTTTGGGTAAACCCAGAAATGGACTTTACCTAAAGAGGTATTATGCTTAAATGGTGGGTATGGAGAATTTTTAGTTAGGTTAGGTTTTCTTTCCAGCTAGTATGTTTGTTAGTTTAGTTAGTGTGCTTAGCTTAGAGAGTGTGTTTTTCGTCGTTATTCTGGCTTATCTTGGTTTTACTCTTGATATTGCAGATGTCGACGCCTCTCCAAACATACATCGGATTTGCTGATGGTGCTTGTCGTAGTACATGGAATATCTCTTCCGCAGCTTGGGTTATCTATTCGCCCTCTGACGAGTTAGTTTCTATGCATGGGGTAAGCCTCGGTCAAACAACGAACAACATTGCAGAATACAGTGCAGTGGTTGAATTATTATTCGAATCTATTTCATTTGGAATTCAATGTTTGATAGTGAGGTTAGATTCTGAACTTGTTGTATTACAGCTTAATAGAGTATATGCCATTAGAAATCCTGTGTTATTAAGGTTTTTTTTGAGAGTGCATCTCTTGGAACGTGAATTTGATTACATTGAATATCAGCATATTCCGAGGTCTTTAAATACATTAGCAGATGCAATTGCTTCTCGAATGTTGGACAGACATTTACGATAATCATGCAAGTAAATTTAAAAACATTTCATCACATATGTTAAACAAGATAAGCCGGTAATAGTGATATATATATAGATAGGAGTGTGTCAAAAAATATACATCGTCTTCGATCATAGGTCAAAAAACACCTTATGATCGGCAAAAATGATAAGTACAAAAAGCCAAAAATGTCATATGTGTCTACAAAAGTGACTAGCCAATCACTGGTGGTGCTCCCTATACGACACCACTACACGGGCTACCTTACACAAAAACCTCCTAAACGGCCCAGGGACTGCGACTACATAGCGCTGAAGTCTGATAGGAATATCATCTATGGTAGTCTCAGGTATATCCACCGTCAAACGCTCTAGATCCTGCTCCAACTCAGCTAGTGACTCTGCAGTCGCGTCCTATGGAGCTGGTACCGGTGCAACTGAATGTCTCCTCTCAAAAGGCCGGAGATTGGCTGGGCGCTGTGGACCAACATCTGCATTTTGAAAATTTTTACTGTCAGTTTTGAGACGATATATATAAAAACAAAAAAAACAAAAAAATATATAATTTGAAAACTTGTGAAAAATAAAGTACCTCTGTCGTCCCATTATTCTCCCTGTGGAAGAACCATGTCCGAATCACCTCGAAAATCTACTTCGGCATACGGAAAGTCCTGGATCGAAAAAACCTGGTCCTCTAACCAGTGAAAATAACTATCAGGGAATCGAACAACTGTCGTGCCCTCATCAGGATGCCGGGCCATCACGGTAACCCATCGTATCAGCTTTGGTTCCCGAGGACCCAAGATATCAACAGTGAGTTGCTGAGGGATCAGCATCGGAACTCTCTCTAAGGCAAAACTCACAACTAGAGGCCCATATCCAAAGGTCTTCAGTTGTCCGTTCTTTGCCATAGTCAGTTGGCCCTTCATATTGGCCGACACAGCATCACACCAGTTGAAAATGGTGCCTTGGAAACAGTCAATCGCCATCCGCATTTGGGACCCGGTGGCAATATGTAAAGCGGCTGCGCCGCAAATTCTGGTAACCGTGAAAGCTATAACCTTGAGTTCACGCAGAGAGATGTGTTTGATTTCTACGCCTTTCGCATGGTGTGAATTGGGTATGCACCAATCTGCCCGGAGACTAGCAAGGGATTGGCCACCCGGCCTAGTCCCGGCTAGATTGAGTTGCTCGCCCCTATTTGGCAAGCCAGTGAGAAAGTATATGTCAGAGGGCTCTATCTTGAGCTGGTGTCCTCCGATGTAAAAGCATTGCTCATGAATGTTCCATCTCTCAACCAGCCACTCCAAGAATCTCACCTGAGCCCTCATGCCAGGTATGGTCCAGTATTTATATAGTCCGCATGCTTTTAGGGCATCAATGGAAGGTTGATGATTAATTGCGGCTAAATCAACGTCCTCGTGCTCTCTTTCTCTCCAGTCCAACATGGTGAGTGCCCTACACACCAAGAAATGAAAATTAGAATTGATTTTGGAAAATTCAAATGGTTGTTTGTGGAGTTTGGGGTTTCAAATTCCGCCTTTCCTGGGGGACGCACCCCGCGTTTAGGACACAGAGCGTCGGGACGTAGCTGGCCTAAAGTTGGGTTGTGTCCCCCGACCTTTTTCCTGTGTGGGAAAAAGTCGGGGGACGCAGGTCACCCTTAGGGCACCTGCGTACCCCGCAGAGCGGATTTTAAAACCCAAAACCCCCCAAAAATCAAAACTAAAACCTAAAACGAACTTTTAATCGGATGAAATTGAAGAGGAGGATGTTGTGAAATACCTGGAAGAGATGGCGTTCGATTCTGACAGTCGGATTCTCCGCAGCAACCATGGGAAGTTTCTTGCCAAAAGCCCTTTTTTCAACCTCAACAGTAAAATGGTAAAAATGACATGGTAAAAAGTCATTTTATAGGTTTTTTGGGTGAATGAATGCTAGGTTTGTTCATTTTTCACCATGGAAGGATATTTTTCAATGTATTTTTGCCTATCTTAAACAGGTATGAGTAATGTGTCGTTTTTATGCAGGACAAAGGGATTTAGAGGGAAAATTGTCATTTTTCACGAACCAAAATATCAGAGTCATCTTTTAAGCCCTTTTCTGACTCCTAAAATATGAAAATATTGCCGAGCGTTTCTTTTACACTCGTTAAAACGGAATTAAAAGACGGTCCCCTTATAGCCCTTTTCTGACCGTAAAAACAGGAAAAGGTTGCCGGGTTTTTGTCGTTTCAAACTCGATACTGGAAATAAAACGACGTGTCCTTGATCGCTTTTTACTTTTCAGGTCAGTGGCACTAATTATGAAAGTACTCCTTGGTCTTAAGATCAAGTGGTTCCCCCAGGTATTATTTTATACTTTTTCGGGCTTGAGGGACACAAATTTATGAAAAAGTTCAACTTGGAGTCTTCTTAAGTTTTTCAGACTCTCTAAAATTGAAAAACGCCGAGTTTCTCCTATACTGGACTCGTTAAAATTTCACAGTAAAGGACCTGTTCAATTACAAACAGGAACGAACCACTCCTTCCTAGGGTTCGAATCAAAACTAGGTTGGACTCATCCGAAGGATGAGCTTATAATCAAGCATATGTTATCCTCCTCAAGCTTGTTAAAAATAAAGAGGTACTTGCCAGAAATGGTGGGGGGAAAGAGAGAAGAATGAGCCTATTTGTTATCTTTTGTCTCAGAAGAAACTTTATTACCACTCTTGGACACGACACTTTTCATTCACCTGGGTTTGGAAATCCTTTACTTCACAGTTGATCAAACCACTTTGAAAGTCTTCAGCCAGGTTCCAGGGATTAACTTTGAGTCATTCATCACCAAACCATCTGTCGTGTCGTTATGTGTTCAAGAGGTCTGCAAACAAAACTTTCATATGCAAAATACTTGTCATCCATTTGACGATCCCTGAGTTAGTCCTTACAGCAACATTTCTTCAACTTGAACAATGATTTCGTGTTGTGGGCTTGCCTACGATGCATCGCTTTCTATCGACATCAACACATTATCTAGAGAGATGACTTAGAAATCGTCAGTACCTTGAAATCCGCATGCATCAATGGCAGGTTTCTCGCCTTTGACGTCAGTTTACATCATTGACTTTTGATCAAAGGATTTCGTGAAATGTTCGACATCAACTCATTCATTCACATCTCATGGATTGTACTGGGTACTTTGAGAACCATTGACATTACTGGTAGTCTCTCTCACACTTGTTAACAGTTTACATCATCGACTGGTAATCAAGTGGTTTCTACCATGTTCGACATCAACTCATTTATTCGCATGGCTAGAATCGTACCAATTCGGGAAGTAGAAATGAAGACCCTGGATCTAGTTTCCACCATCCATGCTGCGAGGAGTTTTGTATTCATTATCTAAGTAGACTAATCATAAACAGATGGTTGTGCCCATACTGTGTCTACAAAAGTCTATGATTATGATGTACTGCAAGATCATTCCTGTATCAGAGTAGTTAGTCTGTTAGTTAAAGTTTTGATCTGAGTATGGGAATGCCTACCTCAGTGATGATATAATCTTATACATGTATTTTGTGTTGAAAATTGCAGGTTCTGACCAGGCTCTCCACGAGATAATCCTTGAAATGATAAAGCGCTTCACCCTTCCTAGATAAAACAAAACCCTAATCTATTACAGGCTTCGCACTTTAGGGGGCAATCTGTTACACTAAAAAATATCACCATAGCTATTTACAATTAGTATGGCTCTATCAACAGTCATGTTATCCTCCTGGGCAAGTCTTATGCCTCTTCTCTCCATGTCAAACTCCAAAAAGAGAGAAAGTCTTTATAAATGTATTTATCTCTGGGTACGCAGGTTCTCTCAACCTTACCTGCGGGTATGCCCCCAATGTTCACAAAAGTTGCGTCCTTGTACGCTCTATATGTAAAGGGGCAGGTGCGTCCCCCTGTAAAGGTCAAAATGCGCAAGTTTCATCTTTAAAAAGTTACTTGTGGTCATTTCTAGAGCATTCTAGAAGGTTGTTCGACGTGTATTGAGTGCCTCCAGATGGTTCATGCACCCCTACCAAAGAGGAACTTAACCCATCAATGAGGGAGCTATCCCATCCAAAGAGGGGATTATCCCATTGATGGTGGACCTGATTAACTTCCTCTTGAGCACTATAAATACAAGTATTGGGCCAGAAGGAGGGGAGGTTGGAAGCTAAACATTTCTAAGGGTAGATGTTGTAGGAATTAGGACTCCCATTTAGAAGCTTGTGATGAGAGATTGCCATCTTTGCTTGTTATATTTGGAAGTGGGTGAGCTTTGTCAAAGTAAAGGAGAACTCTTGGTGGACCCTGGGAGGGACTTGCACAACACCAAGGCTCAGGTTGTAATTGTTCCTTTTGTTACCTATTAATGCAAATGAGTCCATTCTTCTCAATAACTTGTTATTTATGAGTTATTTCATGTACTCCTTGGTCTATGTGTTAAATATGTTTTATTCTATGAGATTATCAAGTGCTATTTAATCGTTTGATTGTTAGTGGATGCAGGTTTCGAAGTGAAGGAGGAGCTCATCCGGATCAGCGAGGCTGGACTGCTACAACAACGTGGGATTACAGGTAGGATCTAAACACTTGATTTCCCGTATAGTAAATGCATGTTTAGAGAAGGATTGCTCTTGTTTGTCTTGTTTGTCACTAGAGAGTCTTAGGGTCCTAGGGAGGTTGGTTGTGTCCGCACTATTAACTCTTTCTGCCTAACACAATGGCTCCTAAAAATAAATCAAAAGAAGGAAAAACAAACCAACAAAAAAAGCTAAGCTTAAGACCTGAAACAAGGTGAGAAAAAAAGCTTCCCTTCCTAAGATGAGAGAGAGGTTCCTATGAAAGAAACAAAACAACCTAATGCTTAGGACCTGGAGCAGGGTAGAAAAAATAACTTTCCTCCCCAGGACGAGAGGGTTCTCCTATGGTCAATACTAGTCGCACCTTCGAAAGCGTCCCCAACCATGATGCCAAAATATTAGTGTTTAGATGTGAATCATACAATTCACCCTACTACACATTAATTGTCAACCTGGGCCTCGACTAGTTATTTCAAGGCTATCATGCGAGGTATATGTAGGACACATTTTTCTTAACCAGTATTGAACATTGAATCTTAAACATAACAATGTGTAACAAAAAGTAATAAATATAGCAGAAATCAGAGTAAAAACAAGTTAAGACTCACAGTAACACACTTGATAAATCTTTACAACAACAAGGAAATAACACAACAAAAATAAACCTATGCACACCACTAATCCAACAACACCTGGTCGGGAGAGTGTGATCAATTCCCTGATGAGGGTTCTGGAATGATCAAGAACTATAGAATGCTTAAAAGATCATAAATTGCATTAATCAAAATGAAATTACGAAGGTCTACTGTTACAAGATTAGAATTCTTGTATATATCCTAACAGTGGCTTTCCCAACCTCATAACACTAAGTATACATTTTAATTGACGACTGATAATTCCTAAGATTATGGTAGTTGTCTACCTACATGATCTAAAAATCACTCGTGTCTGACCTTAGTTAAATAATTATTGTATGAAGGTATTATAGACTCGTGATGATGTTTGTCTATGTTATTTTAGGCAACGGATCAATTAGATTTCAAAATACACAAACACTATAAAATGGAAAATAGTAAGGAAAACACAGTAAGAAAATGCAAGAACACAACAACTAATAAGGAGTTCACCCTATTCTCAAAGGCTACATCTCTGGTCTAGCTTTCAGTGGTGGCCTTCTTTTATTGTGTCTTTAAAGCATAGATCTATAATGAGGAGCTCAATTTGAGTCTCCTGAAATAGAGAATGTTTGGTAGGATGGTTCTTGGATTCCCCAAGCCACTAGAGTGCATAGAATCTTGTCCCTTCCAAATCTTGACCTCTCTAGTCTTCAATGGGAGGAGCCCAATGTGGTGCTTAATTTCTCGACAGAGCCTCTCAGGGATTGCTTCAACCTCTCAAGCTTTCTATCTGCTCGATGCTAACTATGGTCAGCTTGACTCTCTATTTTTTTCTTCTTCCTTTACTGTCCTTTCTATCTCTCAATCTCACTGTCTTTTTCTTTCTTACAGTGCTCCCTCTCCTTGTTCTTTTTTCCTTTTTCCTCCTGTTCTATGTTATGTCTATTCATGGCTTAAAGCCAATCTGTCTCATGACTGCTCGCCTCCTCTTCTGCCCCTTCGATTCGCCTGGTGCTGTTCGCTTGGAGTTCCATGCCTCTGCGTCTTCACCAATGTCTCACAGGGAATGGCCACTTGTCCTCTCACGAACTACGCCAACTCTTCCTCAACGATTTGGTTTCTTTCGGTTACACTGTGGAATGACTCATCCACCAACTCAGTGGTCAAATTAGACTTCAAGCTTCTCTATGTCACGGCTTAATCCCCTATCAAATCTGGTTCCTCCATCGGGTGCAATCTCCAATGTCAGATCTGGAGCCCCCAGATCCTACAACATTCACTCAATCGCGCGGTTGATTTGTTCGACTGTTAGCACATGATGAGAGGCGATTTTCTCTCTCATCCGCCGAACACACGTCGTGTGATGAATTGAATCGCTCATTTTTCGCCAAATCCACTTACTACCCGAGGATGCCTCCGATATATACGCCGGTTTTGGAGTGTGGGTCCCGCCTTTCACCTTAGCGCTTTCCCCATGGTTTCCCAGCTTCCATGTGACCGAGTGCTTTGGGAATTTTTCCTTCTCAAGGGGTTTTTCCCAACCATGCGTGATTAGAAATGCCCTCCGTTTCCCAATCCAAGCTTCCCCACTACCCGTTTTACCTCCTGCGTAGTCTCCATGGGCCTTGGTCAGCACGCTTTGACCGAGGTCCTCGTCGTTCCTTGCTGGCTACAAACTGCCACTGTCTAGAGGTTTTCTTGATCGCTCTTTGCATAAATTTTGATGTTTGCCCTCATTTTATACAACCATGGCACTTTGATTATCTTTCATGGATCTAATTCAGGTCACGGCCTTCCCACTGAAAAAGCTTTTGGACCACCAAAAGTTGGTTTTTCAAGAATCAACTAAGTGAGGGTACAATTGTCTCACTTGTCCAATCTCTATCCACTTTCCACTGCTCGGATTTGAACCCTTGAGCCCAATTCTAAGGTACTCAACATCTCCCCTGCGCATCATCCTCAACTTCCTGTCCAACACTGTGTCTTCCTATAATTCATTAAGATATTCAGGTAACAGGTCATCAATAAAAGGCAATTGACTCTGCTCTTTGGGATATTCAATTAGTGAAGGTTCAAACAATCTCAAGCAATGTGCATTTAAGACTGAGTAGATGTTCATGTAAGCTGGTAGATCAAGATGAAAAGCATTCTCATCAATCTTCTCAAGTATCCTAAAAGGTCCATACCTGATAGGCTTCAGCTTTTTACCTTCACCTTGCATCCTGTCCTTGTTGATGTACAACCAGACTTGGTCACCAACTTGGAAACTATGCTCCATCCAATGCAAGTCATGCCTTGCCTTGTATTTGTCTTGGCTCTTTTCCAGTTGTTCCTCTACTGCCTGGTGGATCTCTTGGATCTATTCAATGAACCTAGTTTCCCTGTCCATGTCACTATGTCCCTCAATTGTGGTGTCGTTACCAAAGAAAAAATCCAAAGGAGACCTTGGTGTGAAACCAAAATAGGTCTCAGAAGGAGATCTGTGTGTAGAAGAATTTTCTTCTCTGTTGTAAGCATGCTGCACATAACACAAATGTTCATCCCAAAGCTTAAGATGTTTGTCGCAATATCCCCTGAGTAACTGGATCACTGTCATATTAACTACTTCTGTCTGGCCATCATTTTGTGGATGAAAAGTTGTGATTTTCTTCAGTTTGTTGTCCATCATTTCCCACAGACTTGACCAAAACTTCCCCACAAATTGGGTGTCTCGATCAGATACAATGGAAGTGGGTAATCCAAAATGAACCCTTACATGTTCAAAGAACAGTTTTGTAGTTTGTTCAGCTGTAATTCGTTTATTACAAGCTATCAAAATACACATTTTGTTGAACCTATCCACAAAAACATATAGATAATTGTGACCTTTCCTAGATTTAGGCAATCATCCAACAAAATCCATGGAAACACTTTCCCAAGGGTGAGAAGAAACTGGTAGTGGAGTGTACAAGCCTAGTTTTCTGTCATTGGGCTTGCTTTTAGCACACATAGTACACCCTCTCACATATTTAAAAATTTTCTCATTCATTTTTGGCCAATAACAAAATCTTTGCATCTGTGCAACTATTTTACTTACCCCAAAGTGACCTGATACTAGAGAAGTGTGTGCTTCTCGAATTATCTTTACTCTCTCGGTTTGTGGAATGCATAACTTCCCACAATGGTATAAGAGTTGGTCCTTTACATGATATTCCAATTCTTCTACTCTTTTGCCTTGACTTAGAGTTGCATATACATCTTTAAAGTCTATGTCTTGAGAATATTGTTCAATGTAACTCTCATGTAACACAGAATATGCTTAAGTATAGTAGATGCATTTATAATGGGTCTAGATAACATATCTGCAACTTTATTATGTATGCCCTTTTTATATCTGATGACTAAATGAAATTGTTGTAGAAAACCCATCCATCTATAGTGTCTTGATTGTTGCAACTTAGTTTGGGAGTGTAAATATTGAAGTGGTCAATGATCAGTATGTATCACTGTCTCTTTGCCCATTAAGTAATGTTTCCGCTTTTTCACACTCTATACTAATGCACACAATTCTTCATCATATGTAGTATAGTTAACTACTGCAGAATTAAATGTCTCAGAATGATAACATATCGGTTTACCATGTTGTGTCAACATTGCTCCCATGGTATAGTCACTGGCATCTGTTTGGATTTTAAATGGTCTTTGAAGGTCAAGCAGTGCTAGTACAGGTGTTGTACTAATCTTATCTTTCAAGGTGTCGAAGGGTTTCAGTTGTTTCCCTCCCCACTGAAACACCTTGTTCAATCCTATTAAAGCACGTAAGGGAGTTTCAATTAGGGCAAGGTTAGAAATGAACTTTCTCTAATATTGTGCTACCCCTAATAAGTTTCTAACTTCTGTAGCAGATTTGGGTTTAGGACAAGTAAAATGAATGCCACCTTAGAGGGATCTATATTCAATTCACCACCCCCTACTATATGACCCAAATAATTCAGAGATGTTTTGCCAGATTCACATTTTGAGATTTTAACATAAAGTTTTTCTCTTTTCAAAACATCTAGTGTCTACTTAACATGCTTTAAGTGTTCTTCCCATGTTTTGCTAAAAATCAGAATGTCATCTAGATACACAATAACAAAATCATCAAGAAAAGGTCTGAGTACATCATTCATTAATCTCATGAAAGTAGTAAGAGAACTAGTTAAGCCAAAAGGCATAACCAGCCACTCATACAATCCCTACTTTGTTTTGAAAGCAGTCTTCCATGCATCTTGTTCTGCAACTTTGACGTGATGGTATCCACTTTGTAAGTCTAACTTGGAAAAATAAACATCTTCCTTCAATTGATCTAAAAGATCATATATGCGAGGAAGGGGGTAACTATTTTTTATCGTTATCTTATTCAATGCTTGGTAATCAATGCACATTCTCCACGATCCATCTTTTTTTCTCACCAAAACGATTGGTGACCCAAATGGTGATGTGCTAGGTCTGATGAACCCCTTCTCGAGCAACTCCTGCACCTGCTTCTTGATTTTAGCATTCTCTAAATCAGACAACCTATACATTCCAATGTTAGGCAATGGAGCATCTGGCTGCAAAATAATATCATGTACTATTTCCTTTTTGGGTGGCAGACCTTTAGGTTCTTGAAACAAGATATCATACTCTAAAACAACTTTTTCTAAATCAGCTTGCTGTTTAGCATTACAACCTTCAAATACATTGGTTTTATTAGGTTTCTTTTCCTTTACAACCATTAGTAAGAACTATTTAAAAGAATTTATCATTCGTTTCATTTGCCCTGATTTTATGAGAGTATAATAATTTTTGAGCTTATGAGCTCTTACAAAGTATTTGATTCCATCTTTAAGAAGTAGATACTTGTTCTCAGCTCTATATAAAATAGCTTTTCTATCATACAAGTAAGCACTTCCTAAAACAATTCCACATATATCCAAAGGAATTATGTCTAACTCAACCTCATCTACAAATGCTGACCCAAAAGAAAACTTGAGTTTGCATTGTCTAGTCACTTGTAGTTGTGCTTTATCACTTAACCATCCTAATGGGTATGGTTTCTAGTGAGGTGTAGTTACTAATCACAATTTCTTTACAATTGCTTCAGAAATTAAATTTACTTGTGAGCCACTATCAAACAAAGTATCAATCTTTTGATGTTTGGAAATAACTCGAATATGGAAAAGCTCATGTCTTTTTCTCTCATTTTCTTCATCAGTAATAGATTGTGCAGAATTACTAGTAGATGCTTCAGAATTCTTACCTTTTATACATGTGGTTGCAATGGTTGTTTCATCTCCTGAGTCTGACCCCAAATCCTTATAAATAGCTGCAACATTCTTCTTCTTCTTTCCCTCAAACTTCTTAAGTCTCAGCTCTGGATGCAGAATCCAACAGTGCTCATCATCATGCCCATCCTTTTTACAGTGAGTGAATGAAGCCTTTCTATTTTGTGCAGTGTTAGCCTTCCTTTCTTTCCATTTATTCTTTTTTCTCTCCTTATTCTTTCTTATAGTGGGTTGGGATGATCCCCCCACTTCTGGACTTCCATTCTTTCCTCTACCTTCTAGATGAGTAGCTTGTACAAATACCACATCTATACTAGTGGGATTAAACATGAGGATAGTGTGCCTCATGTAGCTATGTAGACCACCAATGTACTTAAACATAGTCTTAGGTGAGTCTAATGAGATTCCTAGAATCAATGCTCTCCTTCTAAATTCTTGAGTATACCCTTGCACACTTTGCCCTTTAAACTATCGAAGATTTTGCCAACTCATCATGGCTTGCCGGATGTAGGCCAATCGATAGAAATGTTTTTCGATTGCAAAAACAAATTCACTCCAGATAGAGATAGTCTTACCATGTCTCTTCAGGTCAGCTTGGGTCCTGCCCTCTCACCAAACCAAGGTAGTGCCTCGAAGGTGTAGGCTTGCCAGCTGAATCTTGCTCTTGTCTGATTCAATATTCTGCACTCTGCAATAAACATCAATTTGTATAATCTAATTGTCCAACTTTTCTACATTCAACTCTCCATCATATATAGGAAAATCAAATTTCATACCTATTTTGATCAAAGATGCTTTCTTTTTATGTTCAGGGCTATTAGGAGGTGTGAGAAAGTGTTCTTCTTTCCCTTTGCCTTTTGAGTGGTCATGGAGGAAAGACTCATATTCTCCTTTATCTTGTTTGGAGCCTGATGCATCTTCATCCTTGTGTTTTCTAAAGTCCTTATACATTTCTTCTACCATGGACCTTATGGCTAGGAAACTATCTATGAATTGAGGGTCTGTCCCTACAGAACCTTCTTCTGACATTGTCTTCCAAGAATAGACTCTCCCAATTTCAGGATTAGTTTCGACCAACTCTCCTCCTAATTTGAGTTTTGATCTAGTCAACATTGAACAACTAAACTAACACAAGATTGTCTAACCTTAATAGCCTAGAGCTCTGATACCACTTGATCTAAAAATCACTTGTGTGTGAGCTCAGTTAAATAATTATTGTATGAAGGTATTAGAGACTCATGTGATGGTGTGTATCTATGTTATTTTAGGCAACAAATCGATTAGATTGCAAAATACAAAGACATTGGAAAATGGAAAGCAGTAAGGAAAACACTGTAAGAAAATGCAAGAACACAACAATTAATAAGGAGTTCACCCTATTCTCCAGGGCTACATCTCCAATCCAACTTTCATTGGTGGCCTTCTTTTATTGTGTCTTTAAAGCAGAGATTTACAATGAGGAGCTCAATTTGAGTCTCCTAAAATAGAGAATGTTTGGTAGGGTGGTTCTTGGATTCCCTAAGCCACTAGAGTGCACAGACTCTTTTCCTTTCCAAATCTTGACCTCTCTGGTCTTTAATGGGAGGAGCCCAATGTGGTGCTCAATTTCCCGACAGATCCTCTCAAGGATTTCTTGAACCTCTCAAGCTTTCTGTCTGCTCGATGTTGCCTATGGTCAGCTCAGCTCTCTGTTTTCTGCTTCTTGCTTTACTGTCCTTTCTGTCTCTCGGTCTCACTGTCTTTTTCTTTCTTATAGTGCTCCCTCTCCTTGTTCTTTTTTCCTTTTTCCTCACGTTTTGTCCTGTGTCTATTCAAGGTTAAATCCAATCTATCTCATGACTACTTGCCTCCTCTTTTGCCCCTTCAATTTGCCTGCTACTGTTTTCTTGGAGTTTCTTGCCTCTACGTCTTCTCTAACGTCTCATAGGGAGTGGTTACTTGTCCTCTAACGAACTGTGCCAGCTCTTCCCCAACAGTTCAGCTTTTTTCAGTTACACTATGGAATGATTCATCTGCCAACTCAGTGGTCAAATCAAACTTCAAAATTCTCTATGTCACGGCTTAATCCCTTATCAAATCTGGTTCCTTCATCAAGCGCAATATCCACCGTCATATTTGGATCCCCCAGATCCTACGACATTCACTCATTTCATGCAGTCAACTTTCTCAACTATTAGCGTGCGATGAGAGGCAGTTTTCTCTCTCATCCACTGAACACGCATCATGCGATGAATGGAATCGCTCTTTTTTCACCAAATCCGCTTACTGCCTAATGATGCCTCTGATATATACCGCTGGTTTTGGAGCGCAGGTCCCACCTTTCACCTTAGCGCTTTCCCCGCAGTTTCTCGGCTTCCATGCGATCGAGCGCTTCGGGGCTTTTTCCTTCTCGAGGGGCTTTTCCCAGTGATGCACAATTAGTGCTAAGTGCTAATCGCACATCAAAAATGCCCTCCGTTTCCTGATCTGGGCTTCCCAACTTCCAATTTTTCCTCCTGTTTAGTCTCCATCGGCCTCGGTCAGCACGCTTTGACCAAGGTCCTCGTCGTTCCTTACTGGCTACAAATTGCCACTATCCAGAGGTTTTCCTGATCGCTCTTTGCATAAATTTTTAAGTCTGTCCTGATCTGATACAGCCATGGCACTTTGATTATCTTTCATGGATCCAATTTGGATCAGTACAAATACGTAGTGATTCTAGAAATACAAAGATAACAATTGTGTTGGTCAATAATTTAAACCACCATTGCAGTCGGTATCCAAAGATAGTGTTGCCAACTCAATAGTAACCATACATTGCATCATAGTCTTGATCATAATTCCCTCGAATCTGCAAGTAAACTTAAGTTAGCGAGTCTATTTAGGCAATAATCCACTATGAATATGCTTCATCAATTAATAATTCACAAAGACATGACAATAGGTCTACCTTTGTTGCTTAGAATGACCTAGCAAGGACATGAAATAGGTACAGGAAAGGCATAAAAAGGCGAGTAAAAATTAGTTAAATGTAGCAACCAATAGACGAAAAAGGTTCTTTTAATATAGCCAATGTCCCTTGGGTGCCTTTTAACAAACGACCGACTTCATCACAAATGAGGCAAGGATATTTGGGATAACATTTAGATGCATCATCGGTATATGATTTTGGAGGATCCAGTTTCGGAGTATCAGATTTAGCTTTTCCTTTACCCTTCTTTTCACCTTTTGAGGTTTTGTTTGCCATGGTAGATTGAATGACATTAAACTCAGAGGTTTTACCAGGATTTTGAGAGGGATTCGAAGGAGAATTGGATGTAGTAGTTGAAACAGATTTCTGCTTTGTAGAAGCAGAAGAAGCTTTACTAAAAGTTTGAGTCACTGACCCAATAATATCATCGACGGGCGGTGCCTCTAGAGGTTTGGAAGATGCTGGATCAGTCGACGATCTCAAAGCTGTTGGAAATAATACTGAGATGGGGGTGAATCAATATTATCAGATCAATAAAACTTTTTCATTTCCATACTTAGATACATATACGCTACTTCATTCAAGGTAACCTGCGTGTATACACAACTGAGTCTAAAGCAACTAGAGTATATCCAAAATACTTATGATTCAGTTAATCCATTAAATTTTGATCTCTAGTTAGTGCATCAAAACTTCATTAACCATATGAATAGTAAGTAGGAGTAGTAAAATAGAATAGATCATCACACACAAGAAGCACACATGAACACCATGATATAAGGTGGAAACCCAATGTGGGTGAAAACCACCTGCTGCAAGTCGTCTCTATCTTCTTTCAATAAGATAATTCATTTTACAATATTTTGTACTAGTGCAGTCCTTTACCAGTACGTAGGCTTCTACCTGCAGAGGGCTACAACCCTCTCTCGTTTTCCAGACTCTCCTGGATGGGAGCTACAACCCCGTTAACTCTTGTACTAGCTGATCCATTTACTAGTACGTAGGTGCCTCCCTACTGAATGCTCCAATCTTCACTCGTTCTCCAGTTGCTACCGGAAGGGAGCTACTACCCCCTTTGCTCTTGTACTAGCTGATGTACTAGTATGTAGGCGACAGCCTACAATCTCCTTTCACCCTCTAGGGACCACATTTCATACATTTTTAGACTGGATACTCCTGAATCAAAACACTATAATATTAAGGCCATGTTTCATCAACTTTTCATACTGGACCCATAAATATTATTGAAGCAAAAAACAATCAATACTAGCATCATCAATATGTGAATCACTGAAACACTGAAAACCCTGTCAACAACACAGTCACCAAAACACAGAGCAGACAATAGAACTTTGCAATAACAATCAGACCCAACTGCAACTTCAAACATAAAACTTCAAAATGTATACGCTACTACGATGAATCAAACCCACGTACATACGCGCCTTTTCCAAGGCCAACCCGCATACAGATCTAAAAATATTTTCTTATAACTTTGCAGCTGTACCAGAAATCAGTCATACTTATAACATTACATGTGTTAGTATGCAGATCTAGAATATGCATAATCAACCATATAAAGATAGTTCATTTCAAACCATTTGATCCCGATATTTCCTTAGATCTTGTTCTCCATCAACCGGTGAGATCCCTCCTTAGCTTGGATCAAGCAATGCATAATCAACCCTAGATCTCATCCTTCTTCAGATATTCAAGACTTTTCGGATACCCATTGCCTAATGATCTTCTTCTCCTTTTATAGTCTTAGTCCTTTCACAATACCACGGTCCAAAACCATAATAAACAATACCAAGGACCCAATACTTGGGATCAACACGTCTGACGAGATACTATGGTCCAAAACCATAGGTTCAAATACTGAGGACTAACCACCACGGACCAAAAGTAAGTTCTCCAACATATACACACTTTTCCTTGCATGAAAGTGCGTGTATACCCTACTTGGTATATAGCGAACCTGCGTATACGCGACTTGGTATATAGTGAACCTGTGTATACCTGTGTGTATACCCTACTTGGTATATAGTGAACCTGCGTATATACTCTTCTTTCTTCATTCTTTTAAGTTTGATCATCAATTCTTTGCTACTGACCTACTACACTATAATCTGTCATCTTGCCATCAAGGACAACAGTTGTATCATAATTCCAACAATCTCCCCCTTTGGACTTGATGGCAAAGCTATCTTGTCATACTAAGAACTGTCATCTGATTCCTTTGAGTTGTCCTGCATCCCATGTATTTTGTCACATATGATATCTCTTCTCTAGATTCATCTAGTTATATATAAGTGAGTTATTCTTCTACGAGTGGGTTTCCATCAAGTACAACATATGCATCATAATGCCAACAATCTCCCCCTTTGGACTTGATGGCAACAACACCAAATCACTCTCCCCCTTTGACATCAAGGGCGAATGGCGGGCCAAGATATTCTCTTTCCTTGATAATCATTCCGTTGTCCATACTCCCCCTGAGTACCTGCTGAAATCTCTAAATGGGCTCCCCCTTTGTATATGCCAAGGTGTACCAATATGTCCATGTTCCCCTTGAGTACATGCTGAAGTCTCTGCTCTGCTGAAGTGTGTTGTTCATGCTCCCCCTGACTATAAGCATGGTCTACAAAAATATGTCTTACAAGAAGAACATGACTCTATCATAAATGACCTTCCTATCACCAAGGACTCATACATACATCCATTTCCCAACCAAGTGGGGATATATCAAAAGTTTACACATGATAAAACAAGAACATTACATCTTCATCCTAGGCATAGTGGGGAAACCAATATAGGCCGTTACATGACCTTGACACCATAAAAGAGATACATGACATAGAGACGAAATATCTAGAGAAAGATTGAAAGTCACCAATAATTGATAGCAGGAGCATCTGTCAAACACTTTTCAGATCAGCAACCATGATCACCTTCTGTTCTCTCTCTGCCTTTGTTCTAACCAAAACAACTTGTGTACACGAACCAAGAGCTTCTAAGGTAATGCCAACAATGCATTATTAGAAGTTAATCTGCTCCCCCTGAACTTCTGCCAGATGGTCTCTATCAGGTCCCCATATCAGACTCTTCTCACCCAGAGTCTAGCCCACTGATTTTATTCAAACCAACATATACGCGACTGTATCCACAGAAACTTGCGTATATACGCGGATACTCCTTATTAAACTCACGTACATCCAATTCAAGATCAGCGGCCTGTAAATGTCCTATGACAGGGTATGTCTGCATATATATATAAACTCATCACCATAAAATCATTCACATTATATCATATGTGTAAAACACCATAGCCATCAAGATCATCCATGTATCATCACTTGGGAATATCCTCATCAATCAACATATGTAAGTATCATATAGATAAAAAGTCATCATCATGTCTCCAGAAAAGCAACTTTGAGTAGTCATCCATGTATCAGAACTATGTATCTTGAGCTCAAACTCATTTGTCAAAACTTCTTTATATCATCATCTATGAGCACCAAGAACTATAGGAACCTTGCATCATGATCCTTATGCATATGAAGATAGCAGCATATGAGAGACTCACCATCAAGTAATGAACTTTTGTATTCAAGCTTTGTACTTCTCCTTATCCTGATCACCATGCACCATCTAAGAATCAATCTACAAATATGATCTGAACATCTACTATGTAACCCCAAGAATCATATGAGATTTTATCATGGACAACTCATAACCACATCATAGCAAGATATATCATTTAGCCATATAAGCATCATCACCAAGGACTATCAACCATAATGCCAACAATCCATTATTAAAGGCATATGCTTCTCCCCAACCTGTGCCATCTGTTTACTGTTAGATCTGATCATGCATATATCAACAATAAGCATCAAGACCAAGGATAATTTTAGGGGCGAATGTTCGCCCTTTGGCGAAATTAAGGGATTTTAAATTTTTAGTGGGCGAATATTTTGTATCATAGTACATTTTTACAAATCACCTCAAATAGCCCACCTTATTTTAAGGGAGAGGGTAAAAAAGGTAAATTTAGCCCTTGAAATTAGGACTTACAACCTTCCATTCGCCCATTTTCAAGAATAGGTTTTATTTAAGTGAATCCATTCGCCCATTTTCAAGAACAGGTTTTATTTAAGTGAATTCTATGGGTCAAATACCATATTTATAAAAGAGGTATGGTAAATTAATACAAATATAAATAAATGAGAGGTATGGTAAATAAATAAAACATTTTTTATATTTACTCCATAAGTCACCTTATATACATGTAAGGGTGTAAACAAATAAAAATACAAGTAAAGTGGAGGTATGGTAAATAAATAAAGCGTTTTTTATATTTACTCCATAAGTCACCTTATATACATGTAAGAGTGTAAACAAATAAAAATATAAGTAAAGTGGAAGTATGGTAAATAAATAAAACGTCTTTTTATACTTACTCAAAAGGTATGGTAAATAAATAAAAATATAAATAAACTAAACGTATCGTAAATAAATAAAACCTCTTTTTATATTTAGTCCATAACCCTCATTCTATTTATGAAGGCTCAAGAAAGAGGTTTTATTTAAGTGAATCCTATGGGCCAAATACCATATTTGTAAAAGAGGTATGGTAAATTAATAAAAATATAAATAAACGAGAGGTATGGTAAACAAATAATTTTTTTTTTTATATTTACTCCATAAGTCACCTTATATTTACGAACACTCAAAAAATGGGTTATATTTAGGTGAAACCTATGGCCAAAATACTATGGGACAAATACCATGGACTAGATTGTTATTAATACCATGCAAAAAACCATTATTAACCCTAATATTAGAATTAATAAAAACAAAAATGGCACATGGTATTGACCCATGGTATTCACCAAAATGGCACATGGTATTCACCTGGAATGTAGCCTATTTAAATGCGGGAATTAAACCAGCATGTAGCCTATGCTAAGATTCACTAGGACTTTACGAAGTTTTATTATTTAGTGAAAGACTCGGCAAGGTCTTACAAGATTTTATAATTGAGTAAAATATTCGCCATGCCTGGTGAGAGATTCGCCAAAAACTTATATATACATATTATATTATTGATAAAATCGCCTTCCATTTTTCCTATATACCATGGAGATTCGCCCATTTATTATATTTATAAATTTAGGGGGGGTTCTTAAAATTTTCGCTGATCAAGACATCATCATCATCAAGTTAGGATCAAAACATTTCTAAACACCTTACAAGTATCAAGACATTTCCACACATCCTCATTAGACTGTAACTATTAACCGATAGAGCAAATTATGGATTGAATCATATCAGACCCTTTTCTAAGCCTGTCCCCACTGCTTTTCATCAGACTGACATATACGCGACTTTGTAGTGTCTAACTCGCGTATATACACGACTTCCCTTTATGAAACTTGTGTATGAGATTCAGGACATTGAAGTTTTATACTTTTAGTTCCCTCTAAGTCTGTTATGTCTGTACTGTGCTGTATATGAGTACATTTTTTTGTGCCACATCTTTCTGGCTGTACTTCCTTCTTCTTCCATATCTTCAAGTGTGATGATGTTTTCTCCTTTTGGTGTGGTGTTCATACTTTGTTCCTGCATTCCCTTGCTATATGTCCAAGCTTGTTACATGCATAACATCTTGCATGTTTCATATTCCTCCTGTAGCAATCAACAGCTTTGTGACCAAACATATTGCAAGAAAAACAATATCCATTAAAGTACTTGGAATGTGATGATCTTTCTGTGTGATGATCTTGAACCATTCTTCTTCTGCATCTAGCTGCAACATGTCCAAGATTATGACATTCATAACATTCAATATTACTCATCTGAGTAAATGGTCGACTATTACTTTCATAGTTAGGAGTAAAAGATTTTCTTTGAAGAATCTCTTTCCTTGATTGTTGATGGGGTTGACCTCTCATCTCCTTGTTGATCATTTTATACTTCTTTTTAGAGTTGCTTGCCTCACCTTGTGAACTAGATTCACCTTCAACAGATTCATGAAAACCAAGACGAGTCTTGATAGTAGGAGACCTTTGACTACTAAGAATATCATCCAAGACTCTAGTACTATCTTGAAATCATAACAGTTTATCCTTTTCTTCTAATTGACCTTTTAATATATTTACCTCAATCTGAAGTTGTTCTTCCTTTTCCAGACATTGCTTCTTCAAAATTTCTTCAGACTTTCTTCCTTCTTCCATTTGTTGCCTTAGTTTGAGAATCAACTTTTCTTGTTCTTCATGCACATCCTGCTGCATTTGACGAATTATGAAGGCACATTCCAGCTGAGATTTTAAGCTGATAACTTCGTTTACCTATTTTTCAATAGCTTTAGGTAGACCTTTATTCTGCTTCTTTGATTTTTCAAGATCTTCCTTTAGTGAGCGGATCGTGGCTTCAAGACTTTCATAGTAATTGGATCTATCTCTGTGTTTCTTGATGGTTGTGCTTCTTTCATTGACTTCATCTCTTAGTGATGTTACTTCATCCTGTAACTTTTGATATTTGTCCTTGAATAACTTCCTTACCTTGTTTCCTTCCTCTAGTTGGGCCTTTAGTTTGGTAGCTTCTTATTTGAAGTCACATTCCCTTTTGTTCAATAGATCTTGTTGTTCTCTGATTTTATCTGAAAGCCTTTTAAATTCTGCCTCTATTTGATATCTTTCTTGTTCACCCATAAGAGCAAATTCAGTTGTTTCGCTATCACTTTCATCTTTTCCAAATGGATAGATAGCTGCAACATTAGAGGATAGCAAATTTGTACATGATAGTTCATCTTGATTTTGAAATGATTCTGAATCTGATTCTGAATCTGAAGAGCTTCTTACACCTAATCCCCAATCGATTCTCCCACTGTCATAGTTCTTCTGAGATGTCTTCTTCTTCTTAGGTGCTTTCTTCTTAAGCTTCTTTCCCATAGGTCCACAGATCTCCTTCAAGCGATCAAGCTTCTACCAAAGGACCTGCTCTGATAAAAATTGTTGGAAATAATACTGAGAGGGGGGGCTGAATCAGTATTATCAGATCAATAAAACTTTTTCATTTCCATACTTAGATACATATACGCTACTTCATTCAAGGTAACCTGCGTGTATATGCAACTGAGTCTAAAGCAACTAGTGTATATCCAAAATACTTATGATTCAGTTAATCCATTAAATGTTGATCTCTAGTTAGTGCATCAAAACTTCATTAACCATATGAACAGTAAGCAGGAGCACTAAAACAGAACAGTTCATCACACACAAGAAGCACAGATGAACACCATGATATAAGGTGGAAACCCAATGTGGGTGAAAACCACATGTTGCAAGTCGTCTCTATCTTCTTTCAATAAGATAATTCATTTTACAATATTTTGTAATGGTGTAGTCCTTTACCAGTACGCAAGCTTCTACCTGCAGAGGGCTACTACCCTCTCTCATTTTCTAGACTCTCCTGGATGGGAGATACAACCCCCTTAGCTCTTGTACTAGCTGATCCATTTACTAGTACATAGGTTCCTGCCTACTAAATGCTCCAATATTCACTCATTCTCCAGCTGCTACCAGAAGGGAGCTACTACCCCCTTTTCTCTTGTACTAGCTGATGTACTAGTACGTAGGCAACGACCTACAATCTCCTTTCACCCTCTAGGGACCACATTTCATACATTTTCAGACTGGATACTCCTGAAGCACAACACTATAATCTGAAGGCCACGTTTCATCAAATTTTCATACTGGACCCATAAATATCATTGAAGCACAAAACAATAAATACTAGTATCATCAATCTCTGAATCACAAAAACACTGAAAACCCTGTCAAAAACACAGTCACCAGAACACAGAGGACAACAGAACTCTGCAATAACAATCAGACCCAATTGCAACTTCAAACATCAAACTCCAAAATGTATACGCTACTATGATGAATCAAACCCGCGTACATACACGCCTTTTCCAAGGCCAACCCGCATACAGATCTAAAAATATTTTCTTATAACTTTGCAGTTGTACCAGAAATCAGTGATACTTATAACATTACATGCGTCAGTATGCAGATCTAGAATAAGCATAATCAACCATATAAAGATAATTCATTTCAAACCATTTGATCCCGATCTCTCCTTAGATCGTGTTCTCCATCAACCGGTGAGATCCCTCCTTAGCTCAGATCAAGCAATGCATCATCAACCCTGGATCTCATCCTTCTTCAGTTATTCAAGACTTTTCAGATACCCATTGCCTAATGATCTTCTTCTCCTTTTATTGTTTTAGTCCTTTCACAATACCACGGTCCAAAACCATAATAAAACAATACTTGGGATCAACACGTCTTACGAGATACTATGGTCCAAAACCATAGGTTCAAATACTGAGGACTAACCACCATGGACCAAAAGTAAGTTCTCCAACATATACAAGCTTTTCCTTGCATGAAAGTGCGTGTATACCCTACTTGGTATATAGCGAACCTACGTATACACGACTTGGTATATAGTGAACCTGCGTATACCTATGTGTATATCCTACTTGGTATATAGTGAACCTGTGTATATACTCTTCTTTCTTCATTCTTTGTAGTCTGATCATCAATTCTTTGCTACTGACCTGCTTCACTATAATCTGTCATCTTGCCATGAAGGACAACACTTGTATCATAATGCCAACAATCTCCCCCTTTCGACTTGATGGAAAAGCTAACTTGTCATACTAAGAACTGTCATCTGATTCCTTTGAGCTGTCCTACATCCCATGTATTTTGTCACATCTGATATCTCTTCTATAGATTCATCTAGTTATATATAAGTGAGTTTTTCTTCTACGAGTGGGTTGCCATCAAGTACAACATATGCATCATAATGACAACAAGAGCATCAGGAAAGAGATCATACAACGTGCTAAATTGGGAATATACCAAATCTAGATATTGGGCACATGTAATGGCTTGATCTTCAGTCACACAGCCACCCATAGCTATGTCCTTGGAAATTTTATTAAAGAATGATTTGGTAAACCATTCAATTGAAAGTTCATCAAGAATATCAAACTTGATAAGGCGGCACCAACGTCTCCATTCATGAATATAATCATATATGTGGGTAGCAGTATTATGTTTCAAAGACATTAGGAGATGGGTACTAGTTTCATATCGAATTGGTAGCTCAACGTGAGTAAGGAAGTCCATTGCTAAAGTGTTTAAGTCTTGGAAGGCACCTCGAGGTAACTCGATGTGCCATTTCACGACAACACCCGTCAAGGTTTGCCGGAAAATACGTAGATGAATGGAATCATCAATCCAAGAATTGGATGAACACCACAAATGGTAAGTTGTAATGTGGGCCTGGGGTCTTCTCTAGACTTTTCTTCGAATTTCAGACAATCACCAGGAATCTTAGTAAGAATTAGAGGCCAATACGACAAATGGAGTATTGGGTCATTTGTGAGCCTTGACACATCTGGTAGTTCCAATGTTGCTAGAAATGGAAATTATGGATTAAAAGCCATGGAGGGCCTCTGATAAGGCCCATTTTGCGGATTCCTACCTTGTTGGTATAGTTTCTACTCCTGAAGTGGTGAATTTTGACCATAAGTAGTTTGATATTTCCCCCATCGAGAGGTATTCTAACCATACAAAGGTGGATTTGGTCCCCACAGAGGTGGGTTTTGACCGGGGTAAGGTTGATACTGACCCGTCATAGGCTGTTGAGAACCATAAGGTGGATAAACAACTTGCGAAGAGTATGGTGTGTAAGGTTGTTGTTGCAACAATTGGCCTTGGTGGTAAAACTGTTGACCCTGCTGCTATAGGGGTTGACCTTATTGTTGTAAGGGTTGGCCTTGCTAGTACAAGGGTTGGTTTTGCCACTCTAACGGCTGACCTTGCTACTGCACTGGCTATTGATAAGGCCCTTGTTGCACATAAGGTCCTTTTTGTGCAGAAGGTTTATTGTTGTTGGAAACTTCCTTGCGGAATGTTTTGGGTTTCATGTTTGTATTGATAGGTTCCAATTTGAAATTGACCAGATGTCCCAAATGAGGGATTTGGACTAGACTGAATTTGGGGTCCTGCTTGTTGATTAAGAGGTGGATTTTGAGACTGTTGTGAGCCATACAGAGGGTATGGTTGTTCGTAGGGTATCTAGGCTGAAAGAGGTTGTTCATACAGGATCTGGCCTAATCCAGATGGAACAAACGATCCACTATGATAAGGTACACTACCAACAAATTTACTAACTCCGATGGCATGAGTTTGAGATCCACTCACATAAGTTCCACCCAAAATAGGAGGTACATATAGAGGAGGTGGTTGTTGCTCGCCATGTGGTGGGATAGGTGATGACACATATTTTCCACTTAATGGAGGACCTGAGGAACATATAAGGACATTAATATTCCCAACCATAACTGTCAGTTACACAGGTACTGAAAAACTGTAATTTGGATAAGAATTTGAGAGGCCGTGCTTGAAACAAACATACCACAAGTAGACATAGCACCCGATGAGCAAATGGGATTATGATAAAGTGAAGATGCACTTGGAGTACCTGAAACGAATTGAGCCAAAGAGTTGTAACCTGGTGAAAACAAAGGTTCATTGCTTTCAGGTGGTGGTGGATGTCGCATACTTCACACATACGGAAAGCCTTCAGGTGAAAATTTATATTCAGATTCATCACCAACACCAGGAGTGTGAGTGGCTGAGACTTCTATAGGATGATCTCGAGGAGTGGTTGGAATCTAACCTTCTGATGCTATAGGTGGAAAATGTTTGTGAGGAGGAATCCTCATGTACTAAGAGAACGTTCCAAAGGTACATTGGGGTTATCAAATGGACTATATGGTTGTTCAGGAGATATGACCAATGGATCAAAAGGTGGATTCAAAGGGAATAATAAATACCTCTATGGAATCTCAAGAGTTTTTGGATCAGATTCCAGAGATGATGACTCTAGAGGTGGAGGACAAGAAGCAAGGGGTTGAATACTCAGGATAATTCCAAGTTCAAAAGCTTCGACGTCAAGTGACTGTGAAATCTCAGGATGGACTCCTTGTGGTGACCCTTTAGTGTCATATTATGAAGGGGATATGTAAGGCAAACTTGATGGTTCAACCACGATGACCTTCTCTCAAAGAAAAAGGAGGTGATTTGCTTGAGCTTACAATTAAAATTTATTATTAATTAGGCAATATGAGGCCAAGGATAATCTCATAGGTAAGTCATGTTATCATGGGCAGCTAAATTTTAGAACTTATAAACAAGAAATAAATAAAAAGGGGTGTACTAGGCAAGAGGGTTTACCAAGTATGCGTGAAATGCAATATATACCTTAGGTGAAATCAAGGACTTTACATACTATGGTGAATCTCTCCAAATGGTGTGTTTGATGTATCACATTTACAAGTTGGCTGGCTTGGTTACTTGTGGCTAAAGGATAGAAACCTAGTTAGGTCTCTCAATATATACGTGATGGTACGAAGAGCACAAGTTTATTTTAGCTCTGTCTAATGCATAACCATTTGATGGGAGCATTCCTATATACTTTCCATATGTGGAGTGCCTCTGATATACCCAAAAGTACTGGAGAACAATCTTATATACTTCTGTACGTGGAACGAGATTTCACCCTCGAGATACAATGCAGGCAGTTAGCGATAACTGCTAGGTTTATAGACACTCGAACACATATCTAGCCTATACCTCTAAATGTTTGCATTAAGTTTCAAACACTCCTTAGGTTAATTGAGTAAATTTTAATGTTGTTCTTGAATTATGTTTCAATTTTTTGCCTCAAACAATGTCACCTCAATCGTAAAATGCAACTATATGAGAAAAAGAAACTTTTCACTTCAATGAAAGCTAAACTAACAAGGGAAGAGAACTCAATCAATTGTTGCACCAAACAAGAGAATGCATCAAAAGACATGCCTCCACTAACTTTTCTTTCCAAATGCAACATGAAAAAGAAAAAACAATCTTCATTAACTTATATGCAATCTATTGAAAGAAAAATGATGTCTACTTCACTAAGATGCACTTTATATAAATGATGTTTTGTTTTATTTTTGGATGCTCTAACGCAATCAAAGCTTTAATTAAAGAAAAAATTAGATTTTGATTCAAATCGTTATAATGAAAACAATGCACCAATCAAAGAAAAACCAACTAAAATAAAAAAGCACTTAAATGAAAATGTCTTTCATTTTTATCTCTTGAATGAATAAACAATGCACCCTTTTTAGCTTGTAAACCAAACAATGCAATATATGTTTGATAAATAACAAAGATCATTTTTCAAGTGCAAGATGACCTAATGCAATCGAAAAGAAACTTTGCAAAAGACAAGCCAAAACTAATGCAAATTGACATTTTGAATGATTTTAATAAATAACTAGATCTAATCAATCAACAAACTACAAACTCAGTGACACTTACAGGCATCAACTCACAAGAAAATGACCCAAAAACCCTAGAATCAACCCAATTTCACTTCAAGCACTTGAAAGCTCGAGGGAAGAATTGGCTATTCAAATAAGATAATCAGACAAAACACCAATAAATCCAATCACAATGGACAAGAAAAAGGACCTCAAGGGCTAAGACACACTGGGTTTTGACAAATAAATCCTAATTTTCACCAATCTCTAATATCAACACAGTTGTAATGGCCAAACTCATGCTAAACATAGGTTCAATGTGACTATTTTTAAGGAAAGCACTAGCAGCATGACTTTTCGAGTCAAAAACACGTTGAGCAAAGAATAAGGAAAAAAAAAAATTCAACAAACACTCTAGACTCAACACTCTAAGGTAGTAATCAGTGTCTGTGCAGGTCTATATAGGCTCAAACTAACTGAGAACTCAATGGTTGGTCAATCTGATCAAGGGATCGGATTGAAAAATAGATTGAAGAGGCTATAGCTTCCCTAGTAGAGCCACCTTTTTGTTGTGAAGGCAAATCCCCTCTACGGATAGAGGCGATCTCTCTAGCCCAATGAGTGGATATACCAACAAACTAAACAAACTGACATACACTTTTCTAGCTTATGTTTAATAAATGCATAGAGACAGTGACCTAACACTCTTTTATGCGAATCACTCAATCCTTTGGAGATGACTTTGATTCTTTCGATTCCAGGCTCGTAAGAAAGATCAAAGAGAAATGCAAGGTACAAGAGCATATATGTAATACATCAAACATAAACTACTGAAGATATCAATGAGTATTAAGCTAAAAGAACAAACATTTACACAATTATGGAAAGTGAACATGAGATGTATATATCAATAAGATAAAAATGGAAGCATACAACCTATGCCTTGATGTTGGAGACCTCCTTTTGGTGGATGTCCAAGTCCAAGTAAAGACCCTTCAAGCACTCCTCCTCCAAGTTATAATGGGGAGAATTTGGGCATAAACTTCGTATAGGAATGCAGGAAATCAATGACCACCCATTTGGGGATGGAAGGGAGTTGATTTATAGGAAGAGAGGGGCAGTTAGGGATCCAAAAAAGAGGGAGGAAGTTCCACAACCAAAGGGGAAGACCCATAATAATAAGGTAAAGAGTTCCAAATGGGAGAGCTCCACCATATCTACAACGACCAATATCCATCTCGTTGTTTTTTAAGTTTCTAGCATACGAAGCTTCTCCCCCATTTTGGGAGAATGGGACAGAAGAGGTTTAGCATGGGTTTCCGTAGTGAAACCCCCATTGTCATTGATAGGGTAAAGCAGTGCAACCTGCGATCAACACGAATAGAAAGTGGAGCAAAGAGAAATGGCTCTAAAAATTAGGATTTTAGCTCATCTTCTTCCGAATTGACTCAGGACAATTTTGCCTTTAGTTTTTCAGGGATTTTTCTTTTATCATGATGGATATACTTCATACTTGTCAACATTTTGGTACTTCGGGATATGGAACAGGAAGTGGACAGGAGGTGTGATAAAATATTGTGTAACAACTCTTTTCCTATTTCATTACAAAGGTCTCTCAACTTTTTCATCATCCTCATTCATATTAAGATCCTGATTGACTAGATAAGATGAAGAGTACTGTAAATTATCTTCTAATAAAGAACACATCTCTAAGTGATGAGTTTCTTAGAAATGCTAATTGAACTTTGTTTTTCAACCTTTTGGATGTTGAACTTGGGCCTTTGATCTCATAAATATTATAGGATTATTCAGTGATGCATATTTTCAAATGTTTCTTCCTATAATGCTGAGAGATGAATACTTAGGCTTTGCCTTCCATTTCAGTTTTGGATTCTAAACAAGAGCCCATATTCCCATAGTTTGTGTTCTCTAATCAAGTTTGACCTAGGGAGCATTTAGATGAGGGGAATATGTTACAATGTCGTCTTTGTATTTGCTTACCCAAGAAAACCTATTGGTTATTGCATTTATTGTAATAGTCGTATTAAAAATGCTTGATTTGGGATTCTTGTTCCTTATATCTTCTGCATCTATGAGCTTATTTATCCTATCATTCCATGTTTTTGGCCTAAACACTATAGAAATGTGAGCAATTTGTAGTATGAAAAAAGAATAACCACTGGAAATATTTCATAGATTTTCATTTAACTTAACTCATAAATACACAATCATTTCACCACTACTCTAGTATAGAAACATATGATCTCGGTAGTACTTTCCATTAAGGTCTAAAAGTGTGGTTGACAATTTAATCTTGTTTGGATAGACGTGGTGATCAATTTCATTCAAACCCTAAATGACTTCCAATCTACCCCTTAACCAAACTAAATTTGATTACCCTTAATTACATGTGTTAACACTTTAATTACATGGATTAATGCTTTCATTACAAGCATTAACACTAATTTCATGATAGTCTCATCTCTCTAACTATGCATGTGAGACTCATTTGGAATTATATAGATAAGATATTGATAGATGACTAGGATAAGATATTGACATGTAACCCCTACAATATCAACATGTGCTAAAGTTGTTGATTCGAGTGAAATGACATGATGATGCACGATGTATAAGGGCTACGAATTATGGAATTAATTAATTGTGTCGATAGGCTTGATGGGTTGCTTTCTCCCCACCATAATTGTTGATGTGGAATTTCCATATTTGATATTGGGTTCCAACATATGCATTATTTAGACATGATACCATTCATTAGATCTAATGGCTACAACTTCTGTTGGAAAGGAACTTCTATGCTAATGAGCGATTGTATAGTTATCCAACATGGTCTACGGGTTTAGATTTCATGAATGTAATGGGTTGTCCTCGCAAGGGATGTGAGGAAAAACCCTTCCATTTTGTATATGAATCCATTTCCCATGTTAACTTTCATCTCTCTCCTTTTCCTATCTTCAAAATGCTATCTTCATAATCCATTTAAAATATTGCAAAAAGGCATTGTCACCTAACAATGTTTCTCCCATCCTACATCACATAAATTACCTACCTTCTAGTAGATGACAAAAAACTTAAAAATCCTGTCATTAGCAAAATCTCATGGTGTGATTGGAAAGTTCCCACAGTTAACATATTCAATTCCCTTCTTGCAGTTTTGTCACTCACGCCAAGGACGAACAATTTATTTGTTACCGCTCCTACGTCATGACACTAAAATACCTGTTACTTGTCAGAAGCTTTTTCTCCTCTCCCTATCCTCATTACTCACACTCCGCTACTCTTATTCTTAAGACTAAAGTTAATTAAGTGGTGAAAAACAAATTTTTATGTTTGTTGAAACACATATTTTCCCATTTTGCTGTGAAAATCAGATGAACACATTCAACCTTCTAGGCCATGGATTAAAGTTAATTGAGATTTAACGTATATTAAAAAGGTAACTAAGGCTTGATCCCATGTTTTGCAAAATCTCACCTACCTACAAATGTAAGGTTTTTCAACCTTTATTAAACAAATCAACTTGTAATTACGACATCTTTCATGTGTTTAATTACATTTACTCTAAATTTTGAAGTATAAGGTGTCATCACACTACACGAGGCTCTACAACCAATATCATCCGTAGCAAGTTGTGGAGAAAAAAAGTGTCATCACATTATCAAATAGGGACAAAACACAGACCTGACAGTACCGTAATTATGCCAACAAACTGACAACTACCAAAGGAGGCATGGACTATGTTTCTATGCAACTATCTCAGTTGTTCCGAGAGGTGCTCTCTGACCTAGTATGCAAGAGATGTTGTAATGCCATGTCATGTCCTATAAACATTTTGACTCAGTCAAATTACATAGAAATAAAGATAAAAATAATATGAATGTAATGTAAACATTTTGGCTCCATCAAAATAAAATAAAACTAGTACAACCACATTAAAAATATTAATGTGGTTGATATAGCCAAAGACTTTATAAGTATAACCAAAAAAAACTATTGAAACATGAACACCGTATAAAAAGGTTATGGGTCAACTTTAACTTTAAAAAATTGGAATTATAAATGAATGTTATAAATAATAATGAGAAACTTGTCATGGTGGAATTGATTAGAATTGGAATAATCTCAAATCCCTAGGAAATTGGTGAGTGGAGAGCCACACAAATAAAAAATTTTAAATTTATTAAGAGTAATGGACCATTTTGCTAAATAAAATTTGTTTGTATATAAAATAATGTTATAAATAATAATTAGGAACTTATCATGGGGGAACTTTTTAGAATTAGAATAATCTAAAATCCCTAAAAAATTGGTGAGTGGGGAATATATTTTTAAAATTTATTAAAAGTCAATGCAACCTAACAAACTCTTTAATACACTAATAAGAATTAAGATTAAGCATATGCTCAGCATATTCCCTTGATAATTAATCTAGGCCCTTATTTAAAAATAAAATTAAAAAAAATCAACAAAGCTTCATCCACCTTATGTTGAAATAAGAAGTCTTCACCAATAAAATAATAAAAATTAAAATAATAACATAAAAACAACCCTATAAAAATAAACAAAAATGTCCCATGGTATTGAGAATCCATAGTATGGACCCATGGTATGCATGTGGAACATTGCCAAGAGGGACCAAATCTTTTAAAATCAACCCATCGTTAAAATAAAAAATTTAAGTTATTATCCTTTTAATCAATTTTTGTTAGGTAGTTAAAGTAAACTTGAAACAAAAATAAAAAATAAGCCGATGTTAAATTAATTTTTTTTTTTTATTTTAATTATTTTTTATTTTGTAATTAAGGTAAACTTGACTTGGTCAAGTTAGGGATGGCTTTTAAGCTCAAGGTTTATGACAACCCGTGGTATTACCCATAATATTCATGTGGAATATAGCCTATTTAAATGGGAGAATTAAACCAACCTAGATCCATCTTGAATCTCATCTGCCAAGGGTCTAGAGGTATCAAATCTCTTGAGATGAGAATATCTTAAGATGCAAAGAGATTTGATCCCTTGTCACATGGAGTTATCATGGATCTAAGCTACTTTAACTTTGTTTATTTGGAAAAATACGAACTTTTTAATATATTGGGTGTATATCCATTTGCAAGATTTCAAATGATTTTATAATACTAGATGCGGTAGTGGTTATGGCATACAATATTTGAAGTAATCGTATAATATTAAAATAAAATAAAATTATATAGTATTTATTTATTTATTTTTAAATAAAAGAAAAATTTATCCTAATTAAATTATCAAACTAATAGTGAAGATAACTATCAATAACTATTATCCGTAAATCTATCCGTAAATCTAAAGTGACTCATCACTATTATTAAGGAAAATCATTCACCTCAAATTACCAACATTATTATTTAAAAAACCATTAACCTCAAATTACTGGGATAGAAATGTTATATATATCTGACTCCAACGATAATTAGCAATGCGATGTTATTGTTTTGTTTAATGGCGATCATGGAGGAACAAGGAGATTACGATAATCGTGCGAGAGAAATATTTGATGAGATTGATAGACATATAAAAGCGCAGCTGAACAATGGCATGCTATGGCAAAAATTAGCATCCGAAATAACTGGAGGCATGTCCTATTCTATGCATACATTAGTAGCACCCACGGTAACAGATCACTCAAGTGAATCTGACGACATTCCACAGGCGGAGGGGGAATATCACTTAATGTCGGGCGTAGGGTTAAGATGCATTACTCAGGACCAGATATATCACTGGCAGTTGGAGAATGTGTGGGATAGTGTGGATATAAATCACATTAGAGTGGATGAAAATTTTGAATGGCATCCAGTGACTTTTAATTGTGAAGGCCACACCAGAATCTTAATGGAGGAAAACACGAGTGTTTTGTGGCGATTGGTAAAGGATTGGAGCCGCCGTGACGGAAATATTTTGAGCATGCAATTCTTGTGGAGTGGGAACTTCTCAGCTTCTGAGCGGGTGCTGCAACTCTTGCAGGACGTGAATAACACTGATTCTATACAAATTCTATTTCAAAAATTTACTTTTCACACTCATCTGAGGGAGCAATATATCGCTCGATATGAAACTAATCATGTAGCTGGTGGCTATGCAGCTGCTGATTCTTGCGTAACTGTTATTATCTCCGAGGAGCTCGTATCCACTATTGGTGGTGATGGTGATGGTGATCGCAATGGTTTGTTATGTGCAATTTGTCATGAAATGATTCTCATTGGACTATACGCAAAACAATTACCATGCAATCATGTTTTTCATGTTGGCTGCACCACAAGATGGTTTTGTCGCCAACTGTCATGCCCACTCTGCAGATATGATAAGTTTCAGTGACCGTGCCTTATTCAGGAGCGTCTCCCTACCATTGTAACCCCCTTCCCAGACATGAATCTGATTGGTAGAAAGATTATTTGCATCTGTTTTACTTCGAGGATTGTTGATACTCATAAGGTTATTATATAGCAAAAACAAAATATTGATGTGGTAGAAGAGATGGCTATTAGGAAAATCAGTTTGAACTTTCTCATTTTTAATAATTTGAAAGAAAATCTGTGCTGCTGCTCAAGTAGTTTTGTTTACTGCATCTTTCAAATCCGGTGGTTTTGTTCAAATCCGGTATTCCATTTGTGATACAAATTGACTGTTTGGGACGAACTAACCAATAGAAACTCTATGTATTTGCTTATTTCTCTTTGTATGTAACATAGTTATTTGTTAGAAAGTGTTACTATGATGTGGTGAGAAGAAAAGTGTTTAATCCGCCAAAGTTGGTTTTCCTGGTTCGAATTCCATCTTTATAGACTTATTAGAATAGGGACCTGCTTTTGGATCTTGCTCCAATGAGTTAATGGAAAAAGAACTCAAGTTTGGATTTTCCTCTTAGGAGAATAAACAACGATGAATTAATTCTACATTCTACTTCGTTAGAAAGCTCATGTTCAACTCTGTATTAGTCACAAAAGTGGTTTCAACTGAGGCTATCATGTGTGTGTTTATGGTGGTATTCATAGCAATTTCCTTCTCAGTGACCATTGATATGGGCTTAAATGGATTCTTGGCATAACACTTGTGCCTTTCCTGCATGCTTTTACATTGAACTTGATCAAAATTTAGGCTACTGAGATCCAACAGTTTCTCTTCCTCTTCTTGTGGGATGCCCAATTCTTGTAGTGGGAAATGTCCACCAGTAATTGGAGTAGATGAAAAGACGTCCAAAGGAGAGAGGCATATCTAACTGCATCTCTGAAGCGTTTAACTATTGCTCTTCTATTGATTTTCTCTCTTGTTCTTTGAGCGGATCTTGTTCAATTGGCTTAGTTAGATATTTTTGTTGTTTTTGGAATTCCTCTTCTTTCTTCTTCCTTTCTTCTTCTCTCCTTCTCTATTCTTCCTCGACCTTTTCGTGTTATTCTTCCTTCTTCCTTTCTTCTTCTCTCCTTCTCTATTCTTCCTCGACCTTTTCGTGTTATTCTTCCTTTTCGTGTTGTTCTTCTGCTTTTATCGTAATGATCCCACATGGAAATATCTAAAATACCCACATGATTTTCTGAGTTGAATGGCTTGTTTCGCTTAGGTGTTTCCACAAACAGTTTGGGAACAATGTGATGTAGGTGACTTTGACAATTTATAACAGAAATAATGCATAAAAGAGCCCAGTACACATGATAGAAAGATTTATGAACAACCGATATCCATGCTTGTATTGAAATTAGGAACATACATACCACTGGTGGACTGGTTTTAATAATAAAAGAATGTCTGAGATAGGAACTACCATTGAGCAATGAAGGTAATAGTTGCTGAAGATAAACAATATAAAATCAAAGTACCACCAGCAATACAGTTAATCCTCCAGAGTAGCAATACGCATATATATTCAGCCTCAAAAAGCAGAAATAACAAGTGATAACATCATTTGAACCAATGAACATTCATCCAGTTGGCTTGAGGAGAAGCGTGACCCCTTTTAGCAAGGGTATAACATTGAATTTTCATTTCAGATTGCCCAGGTACAACCAAAAATTAAAACACAGGTACAGCAGCTTGTTAATGGCTCAACATTGATGAATTCGTGTTCCCTTAAGTCAGAGAACCTCTACGCAGTTGGTCCCTTACCCGGATAAACTCTTACAGTTAGGAAGGTATGGTTTTCTGCTCTCCTCTCCTCTCCTAATAAAACTCGACCTCAAGCCACAGACAAACTCTACCTCCAATGCGTGGCCCCACAAGAGATAACCAACCTCCTTTATGGGTGAACTCAGCCCTTCAATCTTAGTCCCAAGATAAAACCCTTGTTTGTGGAATTCGGCCCTTCAAACCAGAGCGTATGGCTAGGGAATGGTCAGCTCAACCTTCAAATAACTCATTGATACAAATTAATAACTCCTTGATACAAATTGGCCTCAAAATCTGAACGAGTTTAGCCCCTCTGCCCTGCATTTGAAAGCTGAAAAAACTTCAGTGAATATGGCAGTGCTAGCACTCCTGGAAATATTAAATCGATCCCCTTATTAGTCCAAGTCAAATTCCCGATTTATATAAGTTCCTCCAAATTGGGTGGTTCGATCTTCAATTGGTGAGAAAAATAAACTCTGCCCAGGTGGTGGAATGGTCCTGTAATCAAATTAAACCCCAATGATAGAGTCTCTTGCAAGCAATGATAATTAGATCTTCTGCAATAAGCACAAAGGAAGATCGGAAGTAATTTTCCTAACCAGATAGCTAGGGTGGCACTCGAAGTCCACCCAAATTAGCTATTGAATTTAGCTTGAAACTCTGAAACTTACTTGAGCTTCTTCACCATGTTAAATAGAAATGGTAGAATAGTCTGTGCTCCAAATGAGTTCAATCCTATATTTATAATTCTCCCTTGATCCTCCTAGTTTCTAGATTCTCCTTTTTCCCAACTATTTTATTGGTGGGGCCCATTTTCCACTAGGAAACTTTTGCCACCATTTTGAATAAAATAGTAATTTGCCTCTTTTTTCAATAGAATATTAATTTGCCACCATTCTGCAATAAAATAATTTTTATCTCTGTCGTCATTATCCATTAAAATAATATTTTTCCTTCTCCAATTAAATATTTTTTTGCTGCGATCCCAAAAAATAATGCTTTCTCCATTCTCTCACAAAATTTATATTTTCCCCTTTTTAATATTATCCAAAAAATTTCAAAACTCCTAAGTGATTTTTGCATGCAAAAAAAAATAAGGGACATTACAATCCTCCCCTAAAATTGCTTGTCCCAAACAATCCAACTATATTCTTGAGTCCCAAATGAATGTAGAAAACCTCTGGGACACATGCTTCAGGATCTGCATGACTAGGCCAGGGACAAAAGTAGATCTATAGAGTGCTCTTGTAGCACCGCGTCTATCATGCTTAAACTCTTCTTGTGTTGTGTTGATAAACCTCCTTTTAATTCACTTGTCTTGAACACCAGAATCTTTTTTAACGTAGGTGGTTGTTGCATTCCCTTTTTCATCCTTAGATGTTGTTGCAAACTTTTCTTTATTCCTTTTCAATTCAAACCAGGTTCCTTTAGGATGTGGATAGACTCCATCATTATGTTCAACCATATTTTGTGCCTCATTGGCTTCCCTAAGTGCCCTCTCTTCTTGAATCGTTAAAGCAACATCATCCCCAGTTTGTCTAGTGTTCTGACACCACTTAGGAACTAACTGTTTTGATCTTGTCGTTCTTCCAACTTTGAACGTAAGATGTGATATGACAAGGACATGCAAGGTTTATAATTGTCTACACGCCAATGATGCCCATGTTGATATTTTATGTTTTAATTAATTTTGGAAAAAATCTCATGTATGTGACAACAATAGGATTAGTTGCTATATTAGCTCCAGTATTTTTTGAGGAGTTAATGCATCCTATATTTGTTGTGAGGGAATTTATGATTCAGTTTTATACTCCAGCTATAAGAAATGTAATCCCGTAGAGGATTCAGAGAGTGTAGAGAAAATAGGGTGAGCTGAGAGTATGTGTGAAGGATTAAAATTGTTGTAATCTCCTGTTGAATAATAAGATTTTCGATGCCTCTGTTCTGGTGGATGTAGCCCAGATTGGTTGGGTGAACCACGTTAAAATCTTTATGTTATGGTTTTGTGATTTTTTATGTGCTGTGTATGTATGTTTATTTTTATTTCCGCTACGCATTGTTTGGTCTAACAATTGGTATCAGAGTTGTGTAGCAGAAGCGTGGAGGGCCCATAACTTACAGGACTCTGGTTGTGGAGCTGGTACGTGTGACAAAGACGCAGAAAGTGAAGCTTTTTTGGTTGGCGCGGTTTTTGGCTAGAACAACAGTGCCAATTTTGAGCTAAAGAAGGGCTGGCGCGGTTTATTAAGTAACAGTCACGCCAATTGGTGTGGAAGTTCAAGGAGAAGTTGCGCCAGCACGCCAGAAAGGGCTATTGGCGCGGAAACGAAAGGGTTAATCATGCCAATTTCCTGCCTTACACGGATTTTGTTTCAGGCGCGGGTCTTCCGTTGTCGAGGAGCGCCAGGCAGTTTATTTTATTTCAGGCGTGGGTTTTCCGCTGTCAAGGAGTGCCAGGCAGTTTATTTTATTTCAGGCGTGGGTTTTCCGCTGGCGAGGAGCGCCAGGCAGTTTTTCCTTCTGGTAAACCTGCTATTTTTTGTTCTGTTTTTAAATAATTACACGGTATGACAGAGGCATTTTATAGTATAAAGAAAAGGCATTTTTAATTTGGAATTGGAGATTCTGTTTGTTACAACATGGCAAAAACTCAAGGTGCTTGTTTTGAGATTGAGAAGTTCAATGGGAAAAATAACTTCGAAATCTGGAAAGTGAAGATGCATGATTTACTTGTGCAACAAGCCATGGCGAAGGTGTTGTTGGGAAAATCCAAACAGCCTTAGACCATGACAGATGATGAATGGAATGAATTGGATGGAAGAGCTCTGAGCGGTATTCGACTGTGTTTGGCAGATGATGTTTTATTTAGCATCGTGTCAGAGAAAACTGCCGCTGGTTTGTGGACAAAGCTTGAGAAGCTGTACATGACAAAATCCTTAACCAATAGGATTCTTCTGAAGCGACAATTGTATAGTCTGCACATAAAGGAAGGTACAACTATTACTGATCATTTGAATGTCTTTAATACTCTCTTGGTGCAATTAGAAAGCATAGAAGTAAAATTTGAATAAGAAAACAAAGCTATAACTTTATTATGCTCGTTGCCCGAGTCATGGGATCATTTTGTTACTTCTATAAGTCTAAGTATAGTAGAAACCCTTGAATTTGATGATGTTGTTGGAGCTTTGTTGTCCAAAGAGATAAGGAAGATGTCAAATTTCGAAACCTCTACATTAGAAGCAATGATGGCTAGAGGTCGTTCTAGAGAAAGACGCTCCGGTAAACACAGCGACTCACGTTCAAAATCGAAACGGAAGAATAGTAAGGTAAAGTGCTGGTTTTGTGGCAAATCGGGAGATTTGAAGAAGGATTGTTGGAAGAGACAACAAGCATCCAAAGAAGACTCTTCAACAGAGAAGAAAGAAGCAAACACGACAAATACAGGTTTGGTATCCAAGACAGGTATGAGTGATGAAGTGTTATCAGTTGATTTGTCTAGTCATGATCAACATTGGCTGTTAGATTCTAGTGCATCAAATCACATGTGTATTCATAGGGAATGGTTTAAAACTTATAAACCAATCAATGATGGAGTATTTTACATGGGAAATGATGTCACATGTAACATTGTGGGAATTAGAAGCATTCATCTTAAAATGTTTGATGGGACAAATAAAAATTTAACTGATGTAAGACATGTACCTGAACTAAGGAAAAACCTCATTTCATTAGGAGTACTAGACACTAATGGATATAAAACCTTTATTCAAGGTGGAGTAATGAAAGTTTGTAAAGGAATTTTACTAGTAATGAAAGCAAAGAAGGTTGGAAATCTTTTTCAGTTAGAAGGAAGAACAGAGTCAGATCATGTTTCTACAGTGTCTGAAAATGACAGTAATTCTATTCGTTTATGGCATCAAAGGTTGGGCCATATGAGCGAAAGAGGTTTAAATATTTTATATGATCGTAAGTTACTTCCTAATTTAAAGTTTGTTAAGTTAGATTTCTGCAAACATTGTCTGTTTGGGAAACAAAGCAAGCAGAAGTTTAAAACTGGAAAACATACTAGTAAGGGAATCATTGATTATATCCATTCTGATGTTTGGGTTCCGTCTCCTACAACCTCATATGGAGGTTCGTCATATTTTGTATCTTTTATTGATGATTTCTCTACAAAAGTGTGGGTCTACATGTTAAAGAAGAAGTCTGATGTGTTTACAGTTTTCAAACAGTTTAGAGCATTAGTTGAAAACTTCACTGGAAGAACTATTAAATGTCTAAGAACTGACAATGGTGGTGAGTTTACTTCAAAGGAATTTGATAATTATTGCAAGGAAGCTGGGATCGAAAGACATAAAACCAATGTGTATACTTCTCAGCAAAATGGAGTTGTTGAACACATGAACATGGCTCTTTTAGAGAGAGCAAGAAGTATGCTGAGTAACGCCAATTTGCAGAAGGAATTGTGGACAGAAGCGGTTGCTACAGCTTGCTATTTGATAAATCGATCACCATCAGCTGCAATAGGATGCAAAATTCCTCAAGAGGTATGGAAAGGTCATCCTTGTGATTATTCTAAACTGAAAGTTTTTGGTTGTGATGCATATGCTCTAGTTCCAAAACATCAACATTTTGAATTAGATCCTAAATCAAAAAGATATATCTTTGTTGGATATGGTGATGGGACTAAGGGATACAGATTGTGGGATCCTATTACTTACAAGATCATCATTAACAGAGATGTTAAATTTAATGAATCCTCACTTGAAAGTTCAGATGTAGATGATAAATTGAAACAAGATAATGTATCTAAGCTTCAACACATTCAGTCTGAAACCAGTTCAAATACTGATGATGATCAAGATGAACATGGTTCAGATGCTAGTCATGAACAAGTTTTAAATGCAGATCATGAACAAGTTTCAGATGTAGATCATGAACATGTTTTAGATGCAGATCATGAAGAAGTTCCTACAGATAATAATCAACAAATTGTGGAAGTACCAGAAACATCTTTAAGGAGGTCCACAAGAATTAAACGTCCTCCTAGAAGGTATGATGATTATGTTAATTCAGTTGCTTTAACCGCTAACAATGATGAACCTTTGTGCTATCAAGAACCTGTAGAAGGTTCTAAAAGTGAAAAATGGAAAGAAGCTATGAAGGACGAGATGATGGCATTAGACAAGAATGACACATGGGATCTGGTAGAACTTCCTAAAGACAGAAACTTTGTGGGATGTAAATGGGTGTACAAATTGAAAAGGGGTCTTGATGGTTCAAAGGATAGGTATAAAGCAAGGCTGGTCGCGAAAGGTTTTTCTCAGAAAGCAGGCATTGATTTTCATGAGATATTTTCACTAGTTGTAAAAATTGTTTCAATTCGAATTGTATTAGCATTAGTTGCCTTACTTGATTTGGAATTTCAACAACTAGATGTTAAAACTGCATTTTTACATGGAGATTTAGATGAGGAGATTTACATGGAACAACCCGAAGGGTTTGTTCAAGATCACAACACGAAATTTGTCTGCAAGCTCAAGAAATCATTGTATGGTCTGAAGCAATCGCCTCGACAATGGTACAAGAAATTTGATTCTTTCATGTTGAGTCAAAATTATATAAGAAGTGAATATGATAATTGTGTTTACTTTAAGAAGTTAAGTAATGGCATGTTCATTATCTTAGTGTTATATGTTGACGATATGCTTTTAGCAAGCAAAAGCATAACATATATCAACAAGTTAAAGGCTCAGATGGCTAGGAAATTTGGTATGAAAGATCTAGAAGCAGCAAGACAAATTTTGGGCATGGAGATTTTCAGAGACATGAGCAATGGTAAGATGTGGCTATCACAACAGAAGTATATTGAGAAAATAGTCTTGAGGTTTGATATGAACAATGTGAAGCCTGTTTCAGTCCCTTTAGCTTCCCACTTTAAGCTTTCTTCAAGTTTATGTCCTAATACAAATGAATAAAAGGAATATATGTCTCGAATTCCATATGCCAATGTAGTAGGTTGTTTAATGTATGCGATGGTTTGTACTCGACTAGATATTTCACATGAAATTGGGGTTGTCAGCAGGTATATGGCAAATCCAGGAAAAGAACACTAGCCAATAGTGAAATGGGTGCTTCGGTATTTGAGAGGCACAAGTGATTATTGTATCACTTATAACAGAAGTAGTGAATTTGTTTGCGGATATGTTGATTCCGATTTTGCAGGTGATTTGGATAAGAGAAGGTCAACTTCAGGGTATGTCTTTACTCTTGTAGGTGGAGCTATTAGCTAGATGTCAAAGCTACAGAATATTGTTGCTTTATCCACTACTGAAGCAGAATACATATTTGCTTTGCATGCTTGCAAAGAAGCGGTTTGGTTGAAAGGTTTGATTGGTGAGTTTGGTAGGTTACAGGACAACATCAAGTTATTTTGTGATAGTCAAAGTGCAATTCATTTGGCTAAGAATCCGGCCTATCATAGTAAATCTAAGCATATACCTATCAAGTACCATTTTGCAAGACAAGTTATCACTGAAAGGGGTGTTTCTCTTGAAAAAGTGCATACAAAAGAAAAATGTACAGACATGTTCATGAAACCAGTTTTGTTAGAGAAGCTATGTTGGTGTCTGGCTTCTCTTGGCTTGCAGAAAATATAAAAATAATAAATGAACAGGGTGTCAGACTAATTGTTGTCAAGGTGGAGATTGTTGAGATTTTCTGTTTTAATTAATTTTGGAAAAACTCTCATGTATGTGACAACAATAGGATTAGTTGCTATATTAGCTCCAGTATTTTTGGGGAGTTAATGCATCCTATATTTGTTGTGAGGGAATTTATGATTCAGTTTTATACTCCAACTATAAGAAATGTAATCCAGTAGAGGATTGAGAGAGTGTAGAGAAAATAGGGTGAGCTGAGAGTATGTGTGAAGGATTAAAATTGTTGTAATCTCCTATTGAATAATAAGATTTCCGATGCCTCTGTTCTGGTGGATGTAGCCCAGATTGGTTGGGCGAGCCACGTTAAAATCTTTGTGTTATGGTTTGTGATTTTGTATGTGCTGTGTATGTATGTTTATTTTTATTTCTGTTGCGCATTGTTTGGTCTAACAACCCAAGCTTCGAACTGCTACGCCAATTGCAACAAGATAATCAATTCCTTGTTGTCTGGATTGTTCAATGGGTTGGTGTGTTCCGTTTTTCATCCTTAGATGTTGTTGCAAACTTTTCTTTGGATAGACTTCATGCTTATGTTCAACCATATTTTGTGCCCCATTGGCTCCCCTAAGTGCCCTCTCTTCTTGAATCATTAAAGAAACATCATCCCCAGTTTGTCCAGTGTTCTGACGCCACTTAGGAACTAACTATTTTTATCTTGTCATTCTTCCAACTCTATGAACGTAAGATGTGATATCACAAGGACATGCAAGGTTTATAATTGTCTACACATCAATGATGCCCAAGCTTCAAACTGCTACAACAAATGCAACAAGATAATCAATTCCTTGTTGTCTGGATTGTTCAATGGCATCGAACCATTGTGCCTGGATGAAATTTCCATCCAGCTTGGCAACTTCCAAATCTGGGAACTTAAGTAAAAATTTTAAGCGATGTGCTATCTGTTTCACATCACTAAAGATAATCTATTTGCTTGTAAAAATTTGAGAACATAATGCAATCAATATTGCTTCCTGTTCAATTACACATCCAGGCTGAATTTTTCTTTCTTCTTTTGCTATGTTACCAGAAATGGGACTGTAGCCACTGTTCCCATTAAAAAATGCAATAGAAACACAACAACACTGAAAATACCATTTGTATGGCCGTTCTCGTTTTTAGCGGTGAGAAACTGGTTTTTCAGAAACGATTCGTTTCTTAGAGTGGCCTGATGCAAAAGGTTCTTTGATTTCCATGCAACATTTTGGTTTCCCCAAAGTTTCAGGATTTCCTATTCAAACTCATACAAAGTCTTGCTAACTATGCTTCCGAAAACAAACTGCATGCAAACTAGTTTCATTTTGCAGTAAAAAAATTTCTAACTATTGTTCAAAAACAAACTACATGCAAACAAGTTTCATTTTGTGGTAAAGAAATTTCTAACTACTATTAGGAAAAACTGCATGCAAAAGGCCATAGTTTCAAGGTTTCTTATTCAAATTCATACAAAGTCTTGTTAACTATGGTTCCAAAAACAAACTGCATGCAAACTAGTTTCATTTTGCGTAAAGAAATTTTTAACTATTGTTCAAAAACAAACTGCATGCAAACTAGTTTCATTTTGCGGTAAAGAAATTTCTAACTATTGTTAAAAAAAACTGCATGCAAAAGGCAAAAGGCACTACAAGAAAAAGTAGTTTCATTTTCTAGTAAAGCAAGTTTTGGGGGCGATTTTAGCTGTAGAGAGGACAGCATATTCGATAGATGCAGCCGAGGTTTGTATAGGATCCGAGCAGAGGAGAGGAGGAAAATCATATCAGTGGATCCGAGCAAAGGAGAGGAGGAAAATCAGAGCAGAGGAGAGGAGGAAGTGAGTGCACCAAGGAGCCCGAGTTAGCTTCTTGCCCCAGTTAGTTAGTGTCATAAATATTTGGTAAGATTTCGCCCCAAACAGTTAGCTTCATAAATATTTGGTAAGATAATTAAAAGGCTTGTGATTTATATGTTTTTTTCCCTGATTGAGGTGTTTCTGAATGCCAACAAGTGCATATATTTTAAATGTAACTCCATCTTTCAAATCGTGATGCCCAACAACCAGCACCCATTTGGCTGAATTGTTGATATTTTATCACAAGAGATATCGACATTTTTGCCCACAATTTTCTCCATTTGCATATGAATTTTCCACGATACCAGATATTGTTACTTCCAATCCATTACAAACAGATTTTGTTATTCTAGACTCTAGCAGGGTTTATGGTTTTTGTTTTAGAGTTTGTATTACTTGAATGCTTCAATTTTATGGGTTTTATAGCTGATATATTTGTAGAACCTGCCTCCTTTTGTGCCTTTCAAGAAGAGTTGTTAATACTACCCACTGGAACCTGCACATTTTTCTCTATGAAGTTTGCATGCTTTGCTGCAAAACTACTACTCTTAATCACTGGCCAACGATCAAGAGCATAGTTTTGCAGCGAATTCCTATTCTTCCTTCAAATTTTGGTGCTAGAATCTACAACAATCATTAAAAAAATTATTAGACTATAAACATACATCATTCGTCTAACTTCTTAGAGTCGATGTTTGCATACTACTACCAGTTATCAAAATTTCTCTTTTATATCATATTAGAGTCCCATTTGAGATTTTTTGCATTCCACTCAGGTCATCATGAAAAAAATTGTTCACTGATGGTAGTCCAAAGTCAAAATTCACCTTTCCGTCTCAAAAGTTTGTGTTTTGGCTCTCCTTCATGTGTCTTCCGGGTTACCATTGAACATGAAGGCTCATTTCATCACATTTTGTAGCAATGAAATCCACCTGAAATTCAGTGATTTGGGGTTCCATTAGGTCACCTAGTGTTTATTTTTCTAAGGTCCAATAAGTCACCATCTCACTGCATAAGGTCAACAAAATATGCGAGTCAAGCAAATAATGTCTTTTTTAGTTAAATAAAGCTTTCCAAAAGCATGTAACCATAGTTATTGAAAGCCTTAAATTTGATTTCAAGAAAGAATTTATCCCAAGTTTATAAATTAGAACTGCAAACAGGTGTAATAATTTTTATTTTTGTTTATGTAATTTTATGTCTATCATATGTAATAAGTCACTTTTAGCTTCATACTCAAGTCCATTTCCAAAAGAATCCCAAGCAGAAAGTCAAAATCAACATTGCCAAGGCATCATCCACCTGTTAAGAGAAAAAAAGGTCAGAAAGTCAAAATAAGCATTAAAGTGAGAATTTGAAAATGACAAAGAGCTTTAGAAAGTGGGTATGCAAACTCATAAATTAAACTCAATTCAAGTATAAAGCCTCTCAACGCACTCATGAAAGCCTCATTTTCACTCTACCGCTCTCGCAACTCCTTAGCAAAAGAAAATTGGCGATTTTTAGGTGAAATTGGGAAGAACAGAGCAAGAGGACACATTCAACAAGGTCATTGCGCATTTAGCCTGGTCGCTGTGATCTTGTAGAGGTCACTACACATTTGCCAAAATTTATAGTGTAATTTATAACTTTGCTGTGCTCCTGTAGAGGTCACTATGCATTCGACTAGGTCGTTGCGCCTTTGCCCGGGTCGCTGTGCATTTGAGCAGTCTTGGGAGATTGCAATTTTGGAGGGTTAAATGAAGCCCATTTTGAAAACCAAGGGAAGTTTTGGGAACTAGACATGATAAGGTTTCCAATGAGCTATCCTAGGCTATATTTGGACATCGAGAAGGCGGTCAAAATTTAGCTTGAACAGGACGTTGCGTGTTTAACCACGGTCATTACACGTTTACCAGGGTCATGGTGCATTTGACAATTTTCCACAATTTTCACTATTTCATTCCAGGTTTACTTTTATCTATGGGAAATTCAAGTTTTATCTATGTAATTGATCTAGAGGATGTAATTATCATGTTTTTACTTTTACCTAGGGTAGATACATCAGTTAGATGGCCTATGTGGCATTTAATGAATGAATTTGCTAGAGTGAGGGATTAGTCAGTTTGACCACCCTACACTCCAACCATTAGTTCAACCTTTCTTTAAAATGCTCCTCCACTCATAGATTTGATCCCTGACGCTTCGAATGAGTTGGTTGTGGGCCTATATTATGTATTTTCTCAGCCATTTTATAGGTTGGATTCAGTATGGATGCTATACTAGTGATCAGAGACTATTGTATCAAATTTTGACAATTTTCAATAGATGAGTTGCAGCTATTTTTCTGGGATACATGTGGTATGAATTTTTAGCATTGTTTCTTATTTCTGATCATTTTTATTAATTTTTTATCAGTTCATAAACCATTCCATTTTTTTATATGGTAAATTACAAGTTGATAGGCATAATACATCTTTCCTCATGCTCTGTTTTGGGTAATTTATCATACTTTGTCCATTTTTCCTCAATTTAGGAATAATACATCTCTTATTCTCTTCCTAACTCCTCATCAGTGTTAAACCATCTCATCAAATCATCTTTTAAGTGTTAAGCTTCATACCTACCGTGCCCTTTTGAATGTCTGCAATCATATCTCATTTGCCTTGACCTAGTCCCTCTCACCTAAATCACCCATCCTTGTGACTACCCAACCAGAATCAAATCAAACAACCCGTTGCACTTTACATCTATCCTAAAACCCTAATCTATCCAGCCCTCCTAGATGTGATCCTTTGGAGAGAGCCCTCTCCAACTTGGTAGGGCTAGCTACCAAGCTAAAAGATTGGTATGTGGTTAGCTCAGTCAGACTCTTACTCAGCCAGAGATCCGGAGGAGTGATAACATACTGACATCGTTTTTGGGGAAAGAAAGGTTCATTTTCCCTCAGTGTATGACTAATTCTCATTGAAGTTTGGTCCTTTGGATGAGGGGACTAAGCTTTACAAAGGCTGATCCAGAAATTGCAGTGCCTAGATTGTAGAAGCTGGCCTCAAGGAGACAACGAGACAAATTCTGCATCCTGGTCTAGTTCATTTGGTTCTAAAAAATTAGAGCTTGTTCAAAAGCAAAGACGGATATGTATCACAAGTTCAATCAAACTTCCTCCTATTGGTAAGTTATTAATCATTACCATGTTCAGATTTCGCTATTGAAGACTTTCCTTTATAAATAATCTAAATTCAGCTCAAAGTCTTAGATCTAATCCTCTTGAGTTTGACCTTGTTAAGATATTGGCTTCTAAAAGATACACCAAGTAAAAACCTGAACCTAATCCTCCTTCTCCTGTTGATAACCCTGAGTGATTGCTGAGAGAGCCTAAAATCCCTATCCTTGAGACCAAAACCCCTAAATTGGAAAGGAGCACTTCCTTGCCAGATAAACTACATAGTATTGAGGATTTACCTTTCAACATTAAATTTGAGTTATCCTTGTTTCGATCAAAATCAGAGTCTAGTCTTACTGAAGAAGTTTTCAATCCTATAAAGTTTGAGTCATATCTTTCTGACTCAAAGTCATTTTTTAACCGACCTTCTGCTGCTTCTCAATATTTAAAACTTGAGCATGAGGTTTGGTCAAATTTTGACAAACTTCAAAGCCTAGCAGATCAGTTACAGATCACTACTAAAAAGGCTTATATCCAATATCAACTTGAGCTCTTATCTTCTGCCATACCCTCTACTTCATCTCCAAAAGCATCCACTTCATTCCCTTCATCTTCCTCACAACCAACTCAACCCATTGCAGTTCCCATCCACCATTCTCCGGGAGTTATGGCGAGATTTTCACCTTTGGTGTTACTGAGACAGTTGGCAACATTACCTTAGACCTATGGTCAGAGGCTTCCTTTGTTTGATGGCAGCCCAAGAGTGACAGCCCAACAACATATTGATAAGATGGTTGATTTCATTGACTTAGAAGAAGTAGATGAAGACGATGCTAAAATGAGGTTGATAGCTCAAAGTTTTTTGGGAGACATGAAGAAATGGTTCTGTGGTTTGGCAGCAGGCTCTATTAATTCTTTAGCCAGGCTCAATGAGGTTTTTTTAGCTAGATGACGGGAAAAGAAGAATCTGTTGTAGATCTTGGCAGAATATAACACCTTGAAAAGGAATCCTAATGAGACGGTTCAAGAATTCACCATAAGATTCAATCGGGTGTACAATTCTATTTCGGAAAATATGAAACCTCCACCGGATTTGGCACTTCACCATTACCCGAATGCTTTTGATCCAGAAATGACCTATCATCTAAGGGAAAGGGATCCCACAACTCTCGAGGATATGCAGAGCAATGTGGTAACTGTGGAAGCCAACTTGATGATCAAGAAATCCCAATTGAAACATGAGAAACTAGAAAAGCGAGTGACCATCAAAGAAGAACCTTCTACTTCTACCAATCTAAACTTGATGCATTAATCAAAACCATGGACAGAATGGCTGACCTAATGATAAATTTAGCTAGATCTTCGGAGCGACAAGTTAGAAATCCTAACTTCAGAAATCAACAGTAACATCAGTACAGGGTAAAACAAAGAGAGCCTAAGTTTTTTGAGGCATTGACATCTCAATAGCCTATTTCAGACTCCTTTGCATCCAAATTATGCTCAAGGTGAATATGATTATGAAACATAACCAATTATTGAGGAAAATCACTTCTTTAGGGAAGATCACCATCCCATTTTCTTGACTGAAAATGAGAAGTATGTCAAAAAAGTGGAGGAACCTAAAGATGAGAACTACATATTGGCAACTGATAATGCATTGGAACCCAAACCAATGATTATCAAAGAGGATATTTGAATGCTCTTAGTGCTCAACAGAATCAATATTCTTTGAGGAATAGAGATGTCTCGATCACTCAGAAAAGAACATCACAACAGAAAGACATCCAATAGAAATCAACTCCTCAAGGAGGTCAAAGCAAAGGTAAAGAGCTAGCAGCAAATGATTAAAGCATAAAAAAGTAGCCATCTACACGCATTCTGAACAAGGATCATGACAATCAAAGAAAGGATCAGCTACCAAGAGAGAATGTTCAAAAGGAGGTAGATAAAACTAGTTCTTTCAATTTAGAAACTGAAATTTCAAGGTTGAAAGTGTCAATCCCTCTTACTGAACTTGTAAAAAATAGCCATTACAAGTCTGACATAGTTATTTCTTAAAGTTGATCCTACGTTTGACATGGTTAATATTGAGGATGACCAACCTAAATTGATTTTTGGTCCATCCATAGATGGTCAATGAGGTGATAGTGATGTTCCTCCGTTTTATCTCAGTTTAAGAATTCACTAATTCATTCTTCACAACTCCATGCTTGATTCCAAAGCGTCCCATAACTTAATTCAAAAAGCCACCATGGAGAGACTAGGTCTAGATATAACTTGTGAGTATCACGACTTGTATTCTTTTGATTCCAGAAAGGTCCGCTGTCTTGGTCTACTCAAAGACTTGGTAGTATCTCTAGATCAAATCCATGCTAAGAATATTTTAATGAATGTGGTGGTAGCTAATATACCATCTCGGTTTGGCATGGTATTGTCAAGATCTTGGGGAGAAAAATAAAGAGGCACACTGCAATTAGATTTCTCATATGCTACTATTCCAATTTTCGAGCAATTGAGAAAGATGTATTATGTAAACAAAATGAAGTTTATGATAACCAGCAAGGAGAAACCTAGCAAGCATCCCATAAATGTTGTACATACAGATTTAGAGTCATTTATTTTGTATAACGATAATGGATTGAATGATGTAAATAGTCAGCTTGTAGAGATTAAAGATGTACCAGATATTTTCAATACTATGAGGGCAGTTTCAGACCAAGAAATAGGTGGGCTTCCACACTCATCTGAAAAGCCGTCAAAAAAAGTAGAAAATGGTCTAGACTAGTCATCAAAGAAGGTAATGGAAACTTCTGAAGAGTCTAAAATCAAAGTTCAAAAAATGAACCCAAAACAACAAAAATATGAACAACTCTTGGAAGAGGAAAATGGCCTTTGGACCATGGATTTTGATAGTGCCCTTGGGAAAGATGGAGCAGGTATTGGTATTTGGATTAGGAGTCCACATCATCATCAGCAAGTTAATCTCCCTCAGCATGTTAGATTGTGCTCATACAAGTTAGCTTTTGATTGCACTAACAATGAGGCGGAGTATGAAGCACTCATCACAGGTTTGAAGATCTTGAAGAGGTTAGGTGCCTGCATAATTTCCGTGTATGGTGATTCAGAACTTGTAATTAAGCAAGTTAAAGGTGAATATCAAGCTCACCATCCACAAATGAAACAATATAGAAATGTTGTTTTAGATATTCTTAGAATGTTTCCCAAATATACACTTTCAGTTGTACCAAGGACTCAAAATCTTATGGCGGATTCATTAGCTACAACTGCAAGTAATTTTAAAATTCCAATTTATTCAAACAAGAAGTTCGAGATTCATGTTAAGCATCGGCCCTCGGTTCCTGATAACTTGCAATACTGGAAAGTATTATGGGATGACAAGGAGGTGAATAACTTCCTCCAAAGTGAAGGAGAGTTTGAAAATTGTTTTATGGACGAAGTCTATGATGAAGATGATTAAGTCATCGAGGCAGCTCAGGTTGATATACTACAATTGAAAGATAACAATATTCCGAAAGGTATCATATGTTTGGAAGACTTGTTTGATCAAGATGATGTAGCAAGGAAGCCTACATTGGTTCCTACAGAGAAAGGTGTCAAAGATGTGAACATTGGGACAGAAGACAAACCAAAAATGATCAAGTTGTGCAAATCATGATCTTCTGAAGCAAAGGAAAAATACATTCATTTACTCCCTAAGTTTTCTGATGTATTTTCTTGGGATTTTGTAGATTTTAAGGAATATGTTAAGAAGATAATTCATCACACAATACAATCAGGCCTGATCAAAAGCCCTTTAGGAAAAAGCTACAAAGGATCAATCCGAGATTCCTACCATCCATAGAAAAGGAAGTTAATAGACTTTACAAGGCGGGAATTATTGTTCCCATCAGATTTTTCGACTCGATATCAAATCCAGTTCTGGTGAGAAAGAAGACTGGGGAAATAAGACTTTGCATAGACTTCAAAAACTTGAACAAAGTGTTGCTAAAATACAATTACCCCCTTCCAAAAATGGACCATATTCTTCAAAGAGTTGTTGGCACTTCCCAAATTTCACTTTCGGATGGCTATTCTGGTTACAATCAAGTTTTAGTGCATGAGGATGATTAGGCTAAGATGGAATTCACCACACCTTGGAGAACATTCAAATATGCCAAGATGCCATTCGGTCTCAAAAACGCAGGGGCCACCTTTCAGCATGGCATGGACATAGCATTTTCAGACGAAAAGGATGTTTTCCTAGTTGTATACTTAGATGATGTAACTGTATATTCACATTCAGATGATGAACATTTACATCATTTAAGGATCATTTTTCAGAAGTGTAGAAAGTTCAGAATCTCTCTCAATCCAAAGAAAAGTTTGTTTGCCATGGAGGAAGGCAAACTCCTTGGCCACATCATTTCCAAAGATGGCATCTAGATCGACCCTTCAAGAGTAGAAGCCATTCAACAAATTGATTTTCCTCACAACAAAAAGGAGATCCAATATTTCAATGGTAAGATGAATTTCTTACGAAGATTTATTCCTAATTCGGCTGAACATCTTAGAGAAATGACCAATATGTTGAAAAAAGATAAAGAGGTAAAATGGTCTGAGGAAGCCCATAAGTATTTTCATGCGGTCAAGCTTGCCTTAACCACTGCCCCTCTCTTGATTAGTCTTGATTACACCGATGATTCTATCATATTTTCTTTTGCTTCCAAGCATACTATGGCAGTGGTACTAATGCAAAAAGGGGATAAAACTGAGCTACCAATTGTGTTTTTCATTCATAACATTGGGGATGCAGCTCTTAAGTACAATATCATTGAGAAATAGGCCTTGCCTTTGGTAAAATCAATCAAAGATTTCAAAGTTTACATCCTACATTCGCATACTCTTGCTTATGTGCCTAATGCATTGGTAAAAGAGGTCCTTGTGCAGAATGACCCGAAAGGTAGAAGAGGTAGATGGATAGTATCACTATTAGAGTATGATCCTGAGATCAAACCTACAAAGCTGATCAAGGGTCAAGACTTAGCCAAACTCATGGATGAGTCAAACCTTCATGCTCTAGACATCAACCTTGTGGCAACATTATCGGCTAATAAAGAAGAAGTGGATCTTATTCAAGTATCTCAAATCTTTCTCTCATCTCCGCTATATTCTAATATCATTTATGTACTTCAGCATCTGAATCCCCCTCCAGGTATGTCTAAGGATAAGACCAGGTATTTGAAGTTGAAAGCCTCTAAATATTGTATCATGAACAGTTCGCTATATTGGAAAGATCCATGGGGTGCATTACTCAATTGTTTAACTGAAGATGAGTCCAAAGAAGTAATAAATGACTTCCACAAAGGAGATTGTGGGGGTCATTGTATTGGAAAACTATGGCCAACAAAGTACTGAGAGCATGTTACTATTGGCCTACGCTTTTTGCAGATATCTACAAGGCAGTGATGAGTTGTCATGAGTGTCAAGTTTTTCAAGCTAAAAGAAAAATCCTTCCCTTACCTCTACAACCAATATCAGTGAATGCACCTTTTCAGTAGTGGGGCCTAGATTTCATAGGTGAGATCAATCCATCACCATCTGCACAACATATGTGGACACTGATAGCTACAGACTATTTCACAAAGTGGATCGAAGTAATCCCAACCAGGCAAGCAATTGATTCAATTATCATTTAGTTTTTATAACTAACATCTTGTCCCGTTTTGGTTGTCCTCATAAGATGATCACAGGCAACACAACATCATTTATGTCCAAAAAGATGGTTGAGTTTTGTGACAAGTACAACATCAAGTTGGGACATTCTATAGCATACCATCTGCAAGGTAATGGCTTGGTGGAGTCCTCCAATAAGTCTTTAATTAACATCACCAAGAAACTGTTGAAGGCAAACAAAAAGAATTGGCATAAAAAATTTATCAATGCATTGTGGGTAGATCATGTGAGTAGTAAGAGATCTCTTGGGATTTCACCTTTTCAGATCGTGTATGGAGTAGTCAATGTTTTCCCTACATCATTGGCAATCCTGGTCATCAAACTGTTACAAGAAACGACAAGAGAAGAGAATGATATGCAGCACCAGATCAATCAAATTGTCCACCTAGAGCACACACGGGATGAGGTATTTCATAACACCTCTAAGCTACATGAGAAGGTAAAAAGGATCTATGACCGGAAAACAAAGGAAGATGATTTCAAAATCGTAGATGTGGTACTTTGTTGGGATGCTAGAAACGAGGACAATGACAAGCATGGTAAATTCAAGAATTTATGGAAAGGCCCTTATCAGATTTCATCTTTCTAGGGACAATATGTTTTCTTGTTGGAAGAAATGAATGGATAATCATGCTTAGGAGGGCGAGTCAATGGTAGGCTCCTAAAGCACTATCTTTTCTAAAATTTCCTTGGTTTCATTGTACATACATTTTAGATTTTATGCAAGTGTGAAGTTGAGTATTACTGGAGTTCGGAGCCCGAAGTGAAGGCCATTGAGCTTCACTGATTTTCTGCTATTTTGAAAATTCAGCCCTTACTCATGAAAGTCAGTTTTAAGTTAGTTTTGAGTCAGTTTTGAGTTTTTTACTGTATTGGCCCAAATGGTAAGGCTACTTAGTATACGGTGTTCTTGGCACCTCCAAGGAACTTCCATCCCCAAATAAGGCCAATGTTAGAGTCAGTATTTGCATGCTGCCACTAGTGATTAAAATTTCTCTTTTATATCATATTAGAGTCTCGTTTGAAATTTTTTGCTTTCCACTCAGGTCATCATGAAAAGATTTGTTCACTAATGGTAGTCCAAAGTCCAAATTCACTTTTCTCTCTCAAAATTTTGTGTTTTCTGGCTCTCCTTCATGTGTCTTCTGGGGTACCATTGAACATGAAGGCTCATTTCATCACATTTATAGCAGTCAAATCCAGCTGAAATTTAGTCATTTGAGGTTCCATTAGGTCACTTAGGGTTTACTTTTCCAAGTTCCAATAAGTCACCATATCACTGCATAAGGTAAGAAAAATATGTGATTCAAGCAAATAATGTCTTCTTCAGTTAAATAAAGCTTTCCAAAAGCATGTAACCATAGTTACTGAGAGCCTTAAATTTGATTTCAAGAAATAATTTTATCCCAAGTTTGTAAATTAGAACTGCAAACAGATGTAATAATTTTTATTTTATTTTATGTAATTTTATGTCTGTCATATGTAATAAGTCACTTTTGGCTGCATACTCAAGTCCATTTCCAAAAGAATCCCAAGCAAAAAGTAAAAATCAGAATTGCCAAAGAATCATCCACTTGTCAAGAGCAAAAAAGGTCAGAAAGTCAAAAAAGGCATTAAAGTGAGAATTTGAAAATGACAAAGAACGTTAGAAAATGGGTATGCAAACTCATAAATTAAAGTCAATTCAAGTATAAAGCCTCTAAACACACTCATGAAATCTTCATTTGCACTCTACCACTCTTAGCAAAAGAAAATTGGTGATCTTTAAGTGAAATTGGGCAAAATAGAGCAAGAGGCCGCATTCAACAAGGTCGTTGCACATTTATCTTGTTTGATGTGCTCCTGTAGAGGTCACTGCGCATTTGTCAAAATTTACAATTTAATTTATAACTATGCTACCCTCCTATAGAGGTTGTTGCGCGTTTGACCAGGTCGTTGCGTCTTTGCCCGGGTCACTACGCATTTGAGCAGTCTTGGGAGATGGCAGTTTTGGAGGGGTAAATGAAGTCCATTTTGAGAACCAAGGGCAGTTGTGGAAACTAGACAGGATAAGCTTTCTAATGAGCTATCTTGGGCTAGATTTGGACATCAGGAAGGTGATCAAAAGTCAACTTGAAGAAGACACTATGCGTTTGACTAGGGTCATTGTGCATTTACCAGGGTCGCTACGCGTTTGACAATTTTCCATAATTTTCACTGTTTCATTCTAGGTTCACTTTTATCTATGGGAAATTGAAGTTTTACCTATGTAATTGATCTAGAGGATGTAATTATCATGTTTTTACTTTTACATAGGGTAGATACATCAGTTAGATGGCCTATATGGCATGTAATGAATTAGTTTGCTAGAGTGAGGGATGAGTCACTTTGACTACCCTACACTCCAGTTATCAGTTCAGCCTATCTTTCAACTACCCCACTCATGCATTCAACCCCTGATGCCTAGGATGAGTTGGTTGTTGGCCTATATTATGTATTTTCTTAGTCATTTGACAGGTTGGATTCAATAGGGATGCTATACTAGTGATCAGAGACTATTGTATCAGTGTTTGGCAATTTTCAATAGATGAGTTGCAGAGATATTTCAGGGATACATGTGGTATGAATTTTTAGCATTGTTTCTTCT